>JADLZL010004024.1:0-412213 GCA_015844335.1 Chrysopogon serrulatus
CGGGAACAATCTGTTTTGGAGGGGGTCCCTGCCCGCCTTATATAGTCGGGGGCAGGGTTACAAGATCAATCTAATCTTACTTTCCCTGATCGGCACACGGCCGGCCGACCAGAAATCCGAGTTCGAAGCCCGTCGCCCGATGATCTAGGCGAATCATATCGCATCTTAGGAGTCTTGCGCCTTACTCCACGGCCTTCCAGTAGCGGCTCGGCATGGTCTTCTTCGGCTGGGCCTTTGCCGACCCGCTCGCCCGGGCCCTCGGCCGAGGATACCGGGGGGAGCAATCCCCACGGCTAGTCCCAGAGCAGCTTGCGTGTCTCAACCCAAGGTTGGGAACCATTCAGCGTCTTCCTCGGGTGCCGGCAGTTCTTCCGACCAGTGTTCAGGGGCGGTGCGAAAAGTCGATCAACAAGATCCGACGAAGTCGTGGCGTCGGCGTGCCGTCGGCCGGCCGTGCGGCCTGGCCGGAGGAAGGCGGGCTGCGTCGTGGAACACACAACGGTCGCTGTGGTTGAGAGGAACGCAGGAGGTCCCACCTGTCAGGGAGACGCGAGCTGCTCAAGAGAAAAAAGAAAAAGAAAGATCTCCGGCATACGGGTCCCGTGTACCACGTCGTCGCTTCCGACGCGTGTACCACGTAGTCCCCCGAGCCCGGTAGTAGGCGATGCATGAGGCTGGTGCAGGATCAAATTTGTGAAAGTATGAGTTGTTGAATCTCGGACTGTGCAGTCCCCGAGACTACTTGTCATCTGCTAGGGTCCAAACTTAGGTTTCGTCGGGTGTGGGGCTGCGACCATCGGTCGAAGCCGGGCCGGCCCCAGGCCTAGCATCCTCCGGGAGACATCGCGGTCCGCCCCGGCGGATAACCACGGAGCGGGCGGCGCGGTTTCCCACGGAAGAAGAAGGCGGCAGCGGCGCCTTGGCGCCCGTACCGCACACGAATCCATTTAAAGACCGGGCATGGCCTTTCCGGTCACACTCTTTGCCTTCCTCTCGACGCCTCGCAAAACCCCGCTGCCTCTTCGCCTTCCTCTGCACAACCAACCTTTCTCTCCCACATCACCGGCGCTCCCAATCCGAAACCTAGATCCGAAATGGCCGGCGGCAAGGGGCAAAAAGCGTGGTTCCGCGGGCGGCGGCGCACATCGGGCGCGGGCGGAGATCCAGGCGCGGGGAGGTCCGCCCTAACGAGGAGGTGGAGTGGGCTACTTCGACTGCACGCGGGCGGTCCTTGATGAGCTCGTCCGCGGCCAGTCTTTGCCCGACGAGCGCGCGCCATTTGGCGCCCGTGGGTGAGTCCTTCCCCACCCCGGCAACGGCAATGAGCTCGTAGTGTTCGCGGATTATTTCCGCCGCGGGTTCGGAGCTACGGCGCACCCCTTCCTCGGAAACTTCTTGCGTACTACAAGATCCGGCTCATTCATCTCCACCCCAACTCCATTCTTCATCTTTCTGTTTTCATCCATTTTTGCGAGGCTTTTCTCGGCATTCCTCCCCACTTCAATCTCTTCCGCCATCTATTCTGCCTGAGGGCGTTCACCGGAGCCGGCTCACCCAAGGTGGTTGGTGGCCTCTATCTTTGTCTTCGGGACGGGATGAGGAACCCGATATGGGACCGCCCTCGGCTCTTCCATCAAGGGGTGGAACACCCAATGGTTCGTCGTCAGCAACCCCGCTCCACGGATCTCTAATGAGGTAAACAGTGGTGGAGCGCCAACGCCAAACGGGTCGAAGCGGCCATCATCCGCCGACATGGTGCGGTGGAGGAGGCGCTCGGCATCATCCGCCCCATGAACCGACGGGGTGGCGGTGGCTATCAACTTCGTCTTCGGCGGCGCATCCGGCCATGCAAGGAGCGCGAGCACCGGGGTGGCGAGTACTCGGGGACAAGGACCCTACGCGTGAGGCGCCGGAGGCGATCTCTAAGGAGGTTCTCTTTGCGGCGGCTCACGCCGTTTTTTCGTCGGGAGGTACCCGGTGAGGAGCTCGGGTATGCGAAGCCCTACGGACTGGGCAATCCGCGACCGGCGGTGAGTTTCTGCTTTGTTATAGTATTATGTGTGTCATTGGCCGATTTGCTCAAGCCGCCGTTTATGCAGGATCGAGCCGTTTATGTGTCGGATGCCCGGCGACACTTGGCCGACTGGTGTAGACCGGCGGCGATCAATGGAGGAAATCCGCCAAGATTGCGGAGGACCTGATGAACGAGGGGGGCCGAAGGCAGTCCCCAAGCGTCGAGCCAAGGGCCCATCGGCGAAGGGGTGGCTCGGAGGAGGCGCCTTCGCCGCCCGGCGCAGAAAGGAGGCCGTGCCCCCTGCCTAAATGCGTTCGAATCGGCGAGGAAGCGAGGGGGGAGGCGAGCCGTCATCCTCTCGGATGACGAAGATCGAGGACACGGAGGCGTTGGACGAGCGCGTCCGGCGTCGGTCGGCGTCGGCTGGCGACTCTGCGCGGCCGGTGTTCGAGAAAATGCCGACCGCGAGGGGGCGCCGCCAAAGCGGCGAGCAGCCATCGGTGCCGCCCGACCCGACCGACCGAGGCGGGCAGCGCTCAGAGGCCCCGGCGTTTCAGCGCTCGGCACCGCCCGATCCGACCTATAAGTACCAACTCGTTTCTTTTTTTTTCCTGGTGTTGTCGGAGTTTGGCTTAGGAGTGTCTGTTGCAGCGATCCGTGGAGGAGGACCCGGCCGTGCGGGGGGAGGGCGGCGGCCGGCCAAGAGATAGCCCACCCCGTCACGGCCGACATGGGGATGACTCCCGACCAGCCGATTGGGGCTGAGGCGCGCCGATCCCGGCCTGCCGGGCGGGCGCGGAGACTGCCGCCCCGCGGCCGACCGGCAGGGGAGGCGCTCAGCGGCCCGCTCCCGGTCGCCCCGTCCGTCATCACGCCCGCAAGGGCGGCGCCACGGCGGAGGCCGTGCGAGGCGGAGCCAGCTGGAGGAAGTGATGCGGGAGGTACTGCGCGCGCGAGAGCGCAGCGACTCTGCCGCGCGTTCTACATCGACCCCGAGGTGAGCGGGTGGAGGTGGTGGACGACGAGATCGCCGTCGGTGAATACAGGAATCGTCCGATCTCCGGGCTTCCCGGCGTCGAGCTACGGTAAGTAATCATATTGTACGTTTGGCGGTGTTGCGGAAACTTATGTCGAATATGTATGTAGGAGCTTGTGCGGCGTGCGGCGAGACGCAGGAGGGGGGAGGGGGAGCAGTCGGCGGCCGCCTACGAAAAGATGAAGGCCGACAACGAGCGGCTTCTTCGTGAAGACCAGCTTTGGCGGAGTCGGTCGGCCTGCTCGGCGTAATCGAAGGCCGTTCGTGAGGGACGGCGACCGGCTGCGCCGGGCGGGTGGAAGAGCTGGAGCGTGAGAACGCTCGGCTCGTGGCGGCGGCCGCCGCCGGCGGTCGGCGCGGGCGCGGCAAACACCTTGCAGGCGCAGTGGCCGGTATGTTTTCCCTACCTTCCTTTCGGCGCTCTTGTGTATTATTCTGTGTTGACTTGTGCTCGGCTGCCGGCTCTTGAAGGCGAGCTGCCCGGCGATCTCAAGCGGCTCGTTGAAGAGCTAACTCATGGGCAACCAAGGCCACCCGGTCGGCGGAGACAGCTCGGTCCGAGGCGCAGCGTAAGTGTCGTTACCTTTGCTGTATTTGCCTGATCGGGCTTGTCGGGTTCTTACCATTTGTTACGCGTTGTGCGGGGAGAAGCAGCGGGCGGCATAAGCGGACTTGAAGCGGCGTCTTGCAGCCGCCGAGGAAGCGGATGGAAGACACCATCGTCCTCCTGACCCGCTGCTGAATCTCGTCGACCAGACGGGGGTCTGGCCGGGACGTGCTCGGGGGGGCGCTATCCTTCGGTGTCACGCTTCACGGTGCGATGCGAGGCCGTTACGCAACAAACACGTGTGTTTGTTCACGGAGGCGACCCTGTCGGCTGCGAACGGCACGGACACAAGTCGGTCGCACTATCCCGGGTGGAGTTATCGGGTCGAGGCGGGTTTTGCCGGACCAAGTCGGTCGCCGACCAGGAGAAGCCGAGCGCCGAGTCCTCCGATCTTTGCCGTCAAGGTGGTGGAGGACCTGGACCTGTTCGGCGACGCCGAGGCCGACGCGCCCTAGGAGAAGAGCGTTAGAATTAACTTATGTATTGCGTGTGGAGACGCTGCGTCTGCGTAAATGATGTTAATATCATTTTTGTTATGCATGTTAAGTGTTTGCCGTAATGCCTCGCAGTGTGTGACTTTGTCGTCTTGCGGACCGCCCAAGTTTCCTAGTATCTCATAGCGCTAAGGGTATGTTCCTTGTATTGCGCGTAGAGGGTACCAGGGTCCCCGGGAACCGCCGCTGGCCTTTCCATGACGCAGCGCGCTGAGCTGCTAGCACGTGTAGGTTTGGGCCGAGAACGGGGTTGCTCGATCGGTTTGAGTTAAAGTGCGCATTGGCGGTCTTATTGGCGTATAGTGCGTGGGTAGCACATATGAAAAATGAATGCACGAGGAGAAAAAGAGACAAGACAAAAGACATTAAATCATATATATATTTGCATTACAAAGGGAAACAGAGTACATATCTTTGTTCATCTTGACTTATTAGGCGTAAAAAAAACGTATTAGGTGCTCGGCGTGCCAAGAGTTTGGGATATCGCGCCCGTCGACTCCACCAGCCTATAGGACCCGGGTCGGGTGACCTCCTTGACGATGAAGGGGCCATCCCGGGGAGGAGAGCTTATGCATGCCGCGGAGCTCGTGCGGCGACGTAAGACCGGATCGCCGACCGCGAAGGGCGCCCCGGACGTTGCGGTCGTAATAGCGACGGACGCCCTCTAGGTACTTTGCCGATCGGACGCAGCGGCTAGGCGTTCTTCTTCTCGCACGGTCGACGTCGTCGGGCGCGCTTGGTCGGAGGTTTCCTCGGAGTAGTTTTCCACTCTTGGCGATCGGAAGGCGACGTCCTCGGGTAGGACAGCTTCCGACCCGTATACCATGTAGTAGGGGAAACCCCCGTGCTCCGACGCTGGTCTGCGTGCGCAGTCCCCTGCTGGCTGGTGGAAGTTCCTTGACCACCTTCCCGGTGCTTGTCGCCCTTCTGGTATAGGCGCTTTTTTAAGTGCGTCGGGATCATTCCGTTTGCGGCCTCGGCACGGCCGTTGGCACGTGGGTGCGCCAACGGAGACATATTTGACCAAGATGGAGCGCTCTTCACAAAACTCCCGAACTCGTTTCCGTGAAGTTTGACCCGAGGTCAGTGATGATCTTTGTTTGGGATGCCAAAGCGGTGAACGATTTCCTCAAAGAACTCGGCGGCCTTCTTGCTTGTCGAGCTGGCGAGTGGTTTGTACTCAATCCACTTGGAGAACTTGTCGATGGCGACCAAGACGTATTTAAAATTGCCTGGTGCGGCTCGAAGGGGCCGATCTGGTCGAGTCCCCGCACTGCGAACGGCCGGCCGACGGGATCGTCATTAGAGCGTGGGCCGGCAGGTGAGGCTGCTTGGCGAAGAACTGGCATCCCTCGCAATGTCGTACCCAGGTGTTCTGCGTCGGCTACGGCGGTCGGCCCGATAAAATCCTGCTCGGAAGGCTCTGCCGACCCAGGTTCGAGAGGCGCAATGGCTTCCACAGAGTCCAGCATGTATTTCTTTTAGAATCTTCAAGCCGGGCTGCAGAACGCACTTTGCAGAACGTTAGCGTTGGCGTTTCTGCGCATCGGCGAGCCCTCTACCGGGGACGTAGTGCTTGCTCCGTCGTATCAAACGTTGTCTCGTTTTTGTCGGTCGGGACCTCGAGTTGGTGAGGTATCGATGAACAGGGAGCGCCAGTCTTCAGCGCCAGTGGCCTCGACGAGTCGACTGCCTTCTCCGGCAGTGGTCGGGTTGGGCGTCGCTCCGTCTTGGCCGATAGATGGTGTCAGGAGATCGTCGCGCAAATACTTTGGCGGAATGGCTGCTCGTGTAGAGCCTAACTTGGAGAGCCGATCGGCCTCTCGAGTTTTCTTCGAACGATGTGGTGGAACTCAATGCCGTAGAATTTGTTCTCGAGTTTCCGGATTTCCGAGCATGAGGGCGTCCATTTTTCGCTGGTGCAAGACCGGTCTTTGTTTGCTGGTTGGCGACCAGCGCCGAAGTCGCCGAAGATTTCAGGCGTTTGATCCCAGGGATATAGCAATTTTGATGCCGTGGATGGCGGCTTATTTTCGGCGGCGTTGTTAGATGCCTTGAAATGTATTCTCAAGGCGTATCGGAGTTCCTCGCCACTTGGAGATACGAGTACGACCCTGCACCAGCACCGCTCACATTTAGCGCACCGTCAAAGTACATCTTCAGTCTTTGGGGGTGCTCGGGTGGGGCTGGTTTCTGCATGTCCGTCCCACTCGGCGATGAAGTCGGCGGCGCCCGATTTTATCGTCTGGCGGCTCGCGTATTCGGCGGTGTATGCGCCGATTTCAAGCGCCCATTTGGCGACTCTCCCGTCGACCTCCTTGTTCTTTATGATGTCGCCGATCGGGTAATGAGACACCACCGTTACCTTGTGAGCCCGGAAATAGTGATTCACTTTACGCGACGTCGGTGGGGACGGCGTAGATGAGCTTTTTGTATTTGCGGGTAACGAGTTTTGGACTCGTTCAGGACCTCGCTTATGTAGTAGACCGGGCGCTGCACCTTGAATGCATGCCCGGGTTCGTCACGCTTCGGCGACGACCATTTGTGGAGACCACCCGATTCGTTCTTTGCAATGTAAAGGAGGAGATCTCGCCGGGTAGCGGAGCCGTTAAGGCAGGGGGCGTCGTCAAGAAGACCTTGAGCTCCTTGAATGCCTCGTCGGCCTCTGGAGTCCAAACAAACTTGTCGGACGCTCGGAGTAAGCGGAAGAAAGGCATGGCCCTCTCTCCTAGCTTGGAGATGTACCGACTTAGGGCCGCCAAGCAAGCCGGCGAGCTTCGTACTTCCTTGATATTGGTTGGCGGCAACATTTTGGTTATGGCCGACACCTTCTCGGGGTTTGGTTCGATACCGTGGCTGCTAACCGTATTCCCGAGCAGGATTCCCGAGGAAGCTCGAAAATGCACTTGTTTGGATTGAGTTTCCATCGATACACTCGGAGACTTTTGAATGTTTGGTCAAGGTCGGCGATTAAGCTATCGGCGGTTTTAGATTTTACCACAACGTCGTCGACGTAGGCCTCGACGTTGACGCCTATCGATCCTTCGGGCATGCTTGAATTGTTATTTGGTACGTTGCCCCAGCATTCTTTAGGCCGAAGGACATCGTCGTGTAGCAATAGGCGCCGAATGGAGTTATGAAGGCCGTCTTGACCCGGTCGGACTCCTTTAGGGCGATCTGGTGATACCCGGAATAACAGATCAAGAAACGAGAGGAGTTCGCAGCCGGCGGTGGAATCTACGACCTCGTCGATGCGAGGGAGAGTGAATGGGTCTTTAGGGCGGTGTTTGTTAAGATCGGTGTAATCAACGCACATTCGCCATTCTTTATTGCTTTTGCGGACGAGGACCGGGTTTGCCGGCCACTCGGCGTGATACACTTCTTTGATAAAACCGGCGGCTAAGAGCCGGTTGATTTCTACCCTAATAGCCTCTTTCTTGTCCGGCGCGAATCGGGCGGAGCTTCTGCTTGACCGGCTTGGCGGAGGATGAGACTTCCGGGCGTGCTCGGCATACTTCCTCGGTACTCCGGGCATGTCCGCAGGTTTCCATGCGAACACGTCCACGTTGTTCGGAGGAAGCCGACGAGCGCGTCTTCCTATTTGGGGTCGAGGCTGGCGCCGATCCGTCAAGTGACCTTGGAGGGTCACCCGTGCCCAAGTCGATGACCTTGGTCTCCTTGTTTTTGATGGAGGAGCGCGGTGGTTCATTGACCGGGATCTCCCTGGTCTTCGGCGGCACTTCTTTGGAGTCGGGCGAGGCACGCTTGCATCTTGGCGAGGCCGGCGGTCTCGTTGATGATGTAGTTTTCTTGCTCGCAAGCGTGGGCGTTCCTCGGTCGGCGCGGAGGGTGAGCACACCACCGGGAGGCGGCATCTTCATCACAAGGTAGGCGTAGTGAGGGACCGCCATAAACTTGTGCGGGGCCGGGCGCCCCAAAGTATGGCATGATGGGCCGTGTCGAAGTCTGCGACGTAGAACAGCAGGTTTTCCTTACGGAACCGGCCTGGGGTGCCAAACTGCAGACCGGGCAAGGTCACTTGGCCGAGCGGCTCGATGGCTTGTCCGGGATGATACCCCAGAACGGAGATTCGGCCGGGCCGTAAGGCTTCTTTCGGGATGCCGAAGTTCCGGGCGACTTTGGGAAGAGTATGTTCAAGGAGCTCCCGCCGTCGATGAGGACACGCTTGAAGTGGACGTTGCCGATCACCGGGTCGAGGACCGGGGAAAACGCCCGGGGTATGGTATGTCCGACCACCGGTCTTCCCCGGCTGAAGGTGATGGGCTGGTCGGACCATGGCATGAAGGGGGGTCGGCGATAGTTTTCTCGTCGGAGGCGCCATGACCCTCCCGGCGGTCAGCTTCTTGCTCCTCTTGCTTTCCATTGCGTGTGGCCCACCGCAGATCGTGGCCACGCTCTTGGACGGTGTTTGGTACGAAGTACCGTCTGGCTTCGGGTCATCTTCTTTGTTGCCGCCGTTTTTGTCGTCGTCACGGCGGCGTTGGCGCTTCATGTCTTCTTCCCGGAAAACTCTGCCGAGCCCGTAGCATTGGCGCATGGTATGCGTCGCGTTCTTGTGGATTGGGCACGGCTGATCCAGGACTTTGTCGAACTCGGCGTCGAGGGTTCGCTTGACCCGTGACTTGACGTTGTTCACGTCGGGCCGGCGTCCTCGGTATCGGTCCGAGCGGTCGCGGTTGTCGTGGCGATGATCCGGCCTTCGATCCCTCTGGTCGGTGTTGCGATCGTTGGGCCGAGGAGCTCCTGGCGGCGGAGGAGGGGGCATGGGCCTCTTCCCTGCGACGAGGTCTCTGTGGTGCCCTTCGGCCTCCTCTCCCTGTGCGTAGGCGTCGGCGGTTTTCATCAGCTCGCCGATTGTTTCTGGGCGTTTCCTGTGGAGCTTCTCGCGCAGAGAGTTGCTGTATGTAAGGCCTCGGATGAAGGCCGTGATGACGTCGGTGTCATTGACGTTGGCGACGCTGGTGCGCAGCGTGGAGAAGCGGCGAATGTATTGCCGGGCGTCTCGTTGGGGCGTTGCGCCAACCTTTCGAGATCGTGGGCGTGGCTTAGCGTCACACGTGGCCATGTAGTTGTCCACGAAAAGAGCTTCGGGCTGCGCCCGGTTGTCGATGGAGTTCTCCTCAGTCCGTGAACCAGTTCAGGACTGGGGAGGCCAACATGACAGGCAAGTAGTTTGCCATCGTGTCTTCCGTTCCCCAGCGGCGGCCCTTGCTCTGGCGTACGTTTGGAGCCCTTTGCTCGGGGGGTTAGCCTTGCCGTCGTAGGGCTCCACTGTTCCGGGGATCCGGAAGTGACTGGGCCACCGGTGGGACCGCAGCCGTGCCGAGAGGGGCTTGGGGCCCTCGATCACCGGGCGCCGTTGCGGTCGGAGCCCGTGCTCGGCGTCGAAACGACGGCGGCGCTCCATCTCGGCGTTGTAGGCATCGGTGCGTCTGGCGTCGATGACGGCGCGAGCGTCACGTCCGGCATTGATGATCGCACGGGCGTCGGCGGGTGGCTGGTTGATGGACGGGTCTGGCGGGTTGTTGCCGCCTCCGTTCTGCCGCGGTTGCGCTACCTCCCCGTCATTGTGCGATCGGCGGGACCGTCGGGATCTTCCCGATCGATGGCGGCTTGACCCGGAGGTGGAGGATCCGGACGGCATCTCCCGTAGCCTGTTCACCTGCACTTGAGCAGCCTTGATAAAAGCTTTAGCCCGGTTTACCTGAGGGGTCGGGGCGAGTGCCTCGAGTTCGTTGGCGGCGACGGCGAGGTTGGCGCTCGGGGTTGGCGCTACGATTTGTTCGTCGATGTAGACAAACTCGTCCGCCCAGGTTCCTGTAGAGGTGACGCCCCGGGCCGGCCGCATCTCGGAGGAGACGCTGCTCCTGTTCCTCGTAAGCCACACGGCGTTCGGCTCGATCGGCGTTGCGCGCCTCGCGGTCGGGCGCGATGTCCATCTGTCTCGCCGGCCGGTGGGTCCTCGTCCGCGAGACCGCTCGGAGCATGAAGATCTCGCGCCGGGTATACCGGGAGGGGTGTAATTTATTTGGAGGGTTCCGCCCACTAACAACGATTGATGTATCTAGATCGGATCTGGGTGAGGCATCGGAGTCGGAACCGGGCTGCTCCTCCAGGATGGTGTGGAGTGACTCGTCGTTTTCCAGCGGGTGGAGCTGTACCATGTTAACGGTCGGCGATGGGGTGTCAACCGGTGATGGTTGGGCGAGTTGTCGCCGTGCTACTTCTGGTGGGTACCCGCAGGACCTTGCGGTCGGGGGTGATGCCACCATGGTTGTAGATCTGTTCCTCCGGGGATGTCTGCGATGGCGTCCCGCCGAGTGGTTTTGGGTGCCGGAGGAAATCTCCCAGAACCACCGGGGCCCAAACCCGGGTGGGTCGTCCGCCTGGCTGCAATGGGACGTCCAGTCCAGTGGGCCTCACCGGGATGGCCGATGGCCTCGGGCGGCGGGTGGTCGGATCGGCGTGGTGCCCGGCGGCGACGCGCGGGTTGCCATCCCGGTCCGACGGGTGGGTGCTCGCTAAAAGCTGCCTGCGGCGTGTTTTCGGCGAGTTCGATGCACTCGCGTATGCCTCCATCGACCCGGTCGATGAGCTCAATCAGGTCGTCGGAGTTGACGGGGTTCCTCTCCCGACGGGGGCGCTGCAGCGTCGCCCTCTGGGGGAGGATCGCCGTGGCCTCGCTTGGAGGCGTCTGGCTCTGGTCGGCCGGGGCCGACGCCTGCCCGGTTCCATTGGATGGGATCCGGGGTTGACCGTTCTCCCCCGCCATCGTGCTTTCGGCGGCGACGGTCCACGTGATGGATCCGACGGTGAAGGTCATGCGACGCGGCGGAGAGAGCGACGGTGGAAGGAGTAACCATCTTGCTCAGCGACGGATCTGAAACGCACACCCCTACCTGGGCGCGCCGCTGTCGACGATATCTGGTCGGCAGCCTACCTTGGGGGGTGCCCGAGGTAGTAGATGAGATCGAGGGTGGTGAGGTGCGCGAGATCAAGAGCAAGAAAGTAACACGAGACACGGGTTTAGACAGGTTCAGGCCGTCGAGGTGACGTAAAACCCTAGTCCTGTGTTCTGGTTGTGGATTATGATCGGGGAACAATCTGTTTTTTGGAGGGGGTCCCCGCCCGCCTTATATAGTCGGGGGGCGGGGTTACAAGATCAATCTAATCTTACTTTCCCCGATCGGCACACGCCCGGCCGACCGGGAAATCCTGTGTTCGAGGAAACCGATCGCCCGATGATCTAGGCGAATCATATCTGCATGCCGAGTCTTGCGCCTTACTCCACGGCCTTCTGGTAGCGCTCGGCATGGTCTTCTTCGGGCTGGGCCTTTGCCGACCGCTCGGCCCGTGCCCCCTACCGAGGATACCCGGGGGAGCAATCCCCACAGGGCTTCGGTGTCATATAAACTAGATGAAATCCCCACGCGTTGCTGCGGGTATCATCAAATAGAAATATATATGGGCATCACCTAAATATCATCTACCCGAACTCCCACCCCTACTATATCTGAGGGTCATCCTCTCTTCTAAAGTTCTAAAAGTTTTTCTTTATAAAATTATGCATGTTTTGAAGAACCACATATATGTGATATGCAGTTTTGCTAGAATTTTACTTACAAATAGGTTTTTGCTTAGAAACAATTTAAATTTTTACAAAAAAGTTATTAAAATATATCCATGTGAGGTCTTATTTTGAAGAGTTTATTGTGAGGAACACCATGGTGCAATTGGATTTTAATTATGATACTTGGTTTAGGTGCTATGAGTTTTTTTTATTTTAAAAGAAATAGACAGTGGGAGATAAAGAGAGTCTCCGGCCAACTCTCTTTGTCTCCGGTGTTCATCAACGACGTCGTCGCGTGTTACCTCGTCAACTTGGCGGCGCTAGAGGCGGCTGGGGCCAGCACTGCCTCGAGCTTTGCCTCTGACGATGGCCACGTCGTGAGCTCATACCTGTCGGTGCTGGCCAGCACTGCCTCGAGCTTTGCCTCTGATGGCTACGTCATGAGCTCATACCTGTCGGTGCTGGCGATGCTCATGGACGGTGAGAAGGACGTGCACGAGCTCCGGAGGAAGGGCGTGCTGTGCAGCCACTTCAGCAACGCGGAGACGCTTGCCTTCTTTAAGGTTCTCGGCCAGCACCTTCGCCTCGGCTACAACTACTTCATCATCGTACGAGAGATCGAGGAGTACATGCACCGGAGGCCGGTGAGGATCGCTGTCCACAAGTTCGTCTACAATTACTACAAGCTCATCGTCGCGTTCCTGTCCATCGCCAGTGTGCTCGTCGGCATCTTTAAGGCCATCTATTCACTCAAGCAGCGACTTTAGATGCATCACCTGCAGCAGTGGTCCTGTCCTCCTTTGCTTACTGTCATCATATACTGTGTGTGTGCCTTTCACAAATAATAATATTGCATTGCATCGGTCGCCTTTCTCTTTTCTCAAAGTAAGTAAAAAGACGATCAGCATGCCTATAGTGTGCCTAGGTGACATTTAGAATTTTCAAATCCTTAAATTGTCTATATATGTGGATTGTTGAATAAGGCTGTAAGCAAGCCATGTACACAACGTACGGCTATTCTTGCCATTTGCTGTGATTGATAACTGATAATCATGTTGAAAACAATCTTAGTTATAACATGATCATCTTATCTTTGCCCAGACATGACCACTAACATAACTTATTAGTGTGGAAATTGATCTCAAATACTAACCAGAGCTTGTAGATGCCATATATGCCTCTGCAGATGTGTACGTATTTAGTATAGTTGATGTGTAGATGAAGTGGAAGTGTTGATCTTTACCGATTGAGAGTTGCGGCACTCTATTCATGAAGACTGAGTGATCCACTGCTCCCCAACAGATTCGTTACTCGCTGGGCGGCGCCAGTGACGCCGACATCAAAGTTTGAGCACCTCTTGGTTTCTTTCTCGATCTTTTTGCCTCTTATTTTTTTTATGTTGTATTTTTTTCTTTCTGGCGTATAATTTGAACTGCATTATGATTTTTTTTTCTTCTTCTTTTGCATCACGGCATGTTAGCTAAATGGATCTGCTACATTGCCAAACAAATGGACTCATTATTTCTTTTCCTGTGACGATGCTACGGCTACCACAGAACCATAACAATATATCATGTACTTCGTTTTCTAGGGGGCATCTAAAGATTACATCTACATTCCTGTTTGTAAACAGTACACTATTGTGCCAATTTATGTTACACAAATATGCTAATTTATGTTAGACAAATGTTTCTGGTGGAATCAATTCACTGGGAACCTATGGTTTTTGAGCTGGACTTGATGGGAACATGGGCAAACATGTCGAAGATAAGAGGGAAGGTGTGGCGAGGAAGCGAGTGCAGCTAGAGCAGGTGAAAGATTTGAGCTAAATACACACCATGCTCTCTTTCCATGTCCAGATACAATTTTACGTTTGCAAAATTCTATATATAAAATGGCAACGGATCAAATGCAAACCACCCTTTCTATGAAAACCCATCTAAACCATGGCAAAACGATCGTCTAAATTCATCAAAAAAATCGCACATGTAGATGATATAATGATACGCAACCTTGTAAAATATCTTGTCCAAACTCGACATCATTTGTGAGATATAAAAATAACAAATTTGTTATTTTTATATCTTACAAACAAAGTCGAGTTTGAACAAGATATTTTATAAGGTTGTGTATCATCATATCATCTATATGTGTAATTTTTTGGTGAATTTAAACGATCTTTTTGCCATGGTTTGTACGGGTTTCCACGGAGACACCTCTTGGTTTCTTTCTCGATCTTTTTGCCTCTTATTTTTTGATGTTGTATTAGTAGTCTTTTTTTTTTTTTTCTGGCGTATAATTTTGAACTGCATTATGATTTTTTTCCTCTTTTGCATCACAGCATGTTAGCTAAAAGGATCTGCTACATTGCTAACAAATGGACTCATTATTGAAACAAGAAACCTCCGATGCATGGGTGAGGGTGACCATACAGATTGGCACGATAATACAGATTGGCAACGGGGAAAGGGCAAAATTTTGGAGGTATAATTGGCTGAACGGTATAGCACACAAGGACATAGCCCCAACATGCTTCAGAATGGCATGGCGCAAAAACCTGACGGTGTCCGCAGGGTTGCAGGGAAGAAGGTGGATGTGTGGACTCCGCCGCATGAACACAGATGAGGAGCTCAAAGAATTCGTCCAACTTTGGAGCGAGCTGCAAACGGTTCAACTGCATGAACAGGAGGATAGAAATCTTCGCAATTTGAACCATCTGGCCACTAATCAGCGAAAACGGGCTTACAATGTACAGTTCTTTGGGGGCACTTCAAGACCAAAATTGGGCAAACATATGGAAGATGAAAGTGGACCTATTTGCATGCTATGCCGATGCCGACAAGAAAGTCACCTACACATGGCAAACTGCAGTTACACTAAGCAACAGTGGGGACAAGTGAAGGCTTGGAGCAATGAACTAGGGCTTGCAATTACCAGGAACAACATCAGGGACTGGTGGAAGCAACTTAGCCTAAAGACCGGTCAGGGGAGTGACAGAGACCGAACGGTTGAAATGTCGTGTGCCCAGAGTCAACAAAACAATCGGTTGATATATAGATTTCCCCAAAATTATCAAAGCGAAACGCAAAGATGATTAGAGACATTTTCTCTTTGTTTAGGGGAAAGAACAAAGAATAATGCGGCACTAGTTTGATATACTAAAAACCGGAACCCAGTAGTGTAGGTTCTCTCGGCTGATGTGTTTCTAGGCCGCTCGCCTACGAGCGGTCGTCACGGTCGGTTTGTGTAACTTGCTTTCCTCTTAATGACAAACAGGCTCAACCCAATCGCAAAAATATACGGATGGAGCAAGTTAACTGAACTGCAATTGAGTTTATACAACATCATCATTAAAAAAAAAAACATATAGAGAGCGAGCCATGAAATAAAAAAAAAAGTCCCAACTGGGTGAAAATAAATTAAAGCTAGTAGGGATCACGACATGATTGATTTTAGCATTTTTACAGCCAAAACGCCACAGGATCAGAAATGAGAAAATATTGCTCGGTGATTTCGTCAGGCACCTTGTAGCATTGCATCCTACATGTATCGCCAGTTGTGAGATCTCCATTGTCGTCATAGCAGAGAGAGAATGTCGTCAAACGGTAAAGATATCTCCTCCTCTTGCTGCAGCCTTGTGGCGCCTCATCTCCACCCTCCTCCTTCTCGAGCTGCTGCTGCTCATGGCCGTCGGCGGTGCTGTCTCCTTCCTCCAGCTCGTTGGTATCCTCCTCCTTGTGCTGAATGATACCATCCTTGTGCTGAATCTCCTCATCAATAAGCTCCTCATCATCAGGATCATCATCAGTAGCGCTGCCGACGTCGTCTCCAACTCCAATGGAGGATGAGACGCACTGCACAAGGCAAAACTCGCTTCCTCCCATGTGTACAAGAGTAGCGCCCACATGAGTCTCAGCTGGGTCGTCACTGAACAGCATCTCTTTGCCGAGCTTCCATGCAGGAGGAGGCCTGCGACTGTCGATGTCGGTGTCCGCCGCCGCTGCCTCCTTGGAGTCACAGGAGGAGCAGCAGAGGTGTCCAAGACTGGCCGGGTCTTTGGAGAGCCCGACAAAGGCGTTGAGGCAGTGGACAAAGTGTGCGCGGCCGGCGAACGGCAGCGACCAATCGCCTAGTCGTGTCCACACCGCAAGCTGCTCCTCCTTCCCCTCCACCATGTCGTCGAACTTGTCAGTGTCCAACGCAAAGGTGGCCTCCTCCCCCTTCAGCATGTCGAACATGTCCGTGCCCAAGGCTAAGATGGCCTCCTTCCCCATCCACATGTCCAAGTCCAACTTGTCGGTGCTGACAAGGATGGTGCGTTCATCAGGGTGCACGGCATAGGAGGTGATGTGGGTCCTTTGGAACGGCAGGCACGAGAGCTCGCGCTCGCGCCACGACCAACGAATCATGTGGCAGCTAAAATGATCCTCCTGCCGCGGGGGGCAGCTGAGTGGCTTCAACGAGAGCGCCCTAAGGGCCATCATGTCGAGAGAGAAGACCTCGTCGTCGCCGACGGGGAGGAAGATGGGGATGTCCTGGCACTCCTTGCCGGGGCCGAAGTTGACGCTCCGGGAGCGGACGTCGATGATGGGGAGGAAGCCTTCCGGCACCGAGTCTTCATCCCAGAGACTCCTGCGCTGCGTCGCCAGAATCTTGGTGCCGACGGCGGCGAAGTAATGGGGGTACTCACGCTGTGCTTCCACTTGGATGAAAGGCGGAGGCAGGTGACGCGGCGGCGGCCGTAGGGCGGTGGCGGCCGTGCCTTTGTCCGCCGCCGACGAGCTAGACAGGTTGATCTCGCGGATGCTGTATCCCCACGCCCAGTCATCGAAGATGAGGTAGAGGCGGCGCTGCTGCTCCTGCGGCCCCCGACGATGCTTCTTATTTGCTGCCGCACGGCCACGACCGTCGTCGTCATGCTGCTCACCGCGCCGCCGCTTTGGCATCGTCCTTGTTCCTGCTTGCTCCATCGATCGTCGCCGTTCGATCGATCTCTACGTACGCGCCTACAATGCAAGTCGAAGATGCCGCGGCGGCAGAGTTCGACTGGCAAAGGAGAGGAAGCCCTTGCAAGATACCTGACCGGCCGGTGGTCTGGTCTGGGCGACTTCCTGCGCTGTTCGTAATTTATAAAGACAATTTTCTTTTGTCATGGCCATGCCCTTCCATCTATAGGTTATTTTTTTTTCCAAAAAAGTGCCTTTACCGAATCCGATCCTAGTACCTCCTCGGCTGGAGGTAGTTCGACTCGCACTCGGAATTAATCAGGATCATATTTCACTGACGTGTTGATTGTGGGCTAAGCCTTGTGCATCATGTACATGCCTGCCATCGGTACCTGCACCTGGTTACAAGCGGCCACGTGTACTCGCTGAGGCGCATCACGCATGGACGCCTCGAGGCTCTTCTACCAGTCGAAGGCCGGCGGAAGCCGCCGCGGCGGCCGGCGCCATCGAACGGGGACTGATGGGAGCGGACACGATCGGAAGGCTTCGGCCGGCGAAGCGGGAGCGGGGCATCCACTTCCAGCCACCACCCACCGAGGCGCGCTCCTTCGCCGGCATGCCGGTGATGAGCTCGCGCAAGGACCGACAGCACGTCGCAGTCTCTGTCGTCTGTTCCCCGGGCAGGCCGGCGCCCACGACTGGGCCGATGTACGGCGGCCTCTGCGCACACAGCCTCTACGTCCTGCACATGCTCCGCCGCCGCAGCTTCTCCTTCGAGGTGCTCGCTTGCCACGGCGACCGCGGCGGGTGGAAGTGGAGTGACTGGAGTCTGCTCCCGCCACCGTCATTCCTCCTCCATGGGCCCAAGTACGAGGACGCCGGGCCCGGGCACCGACCCTACGCGGTGGTCGGCGGCGGCACGGGCACCACCATCAGCGTGTCCACCGCCACGACGACCTACTCCTTCGACACGGTGAAAAGCGAGTGGAGCAAGTGCGGCGACTGGGTGCTGCCATTCTCGGGCACGTCCCCGAGCTCGTCCTCCGGTAGTCTGGTTTGCCATGGCTCGCACCAGCCTGTCCCGCAGCGGCCTGTACGCCCTGGACGTCTCCGCCGCCGGTGCCAGTGACGCTGACGCCAGCGGCCAACCCCGATGCGATGTCTACTATAAATGGACTCAAATTTTTTTTACAGAGTATCACCCCACTACAACCGCTTCTTAATCAGCATCCGTGGTTAGCGCCTGAAAAGCATTTAGGAGATAAATGTATCTTTCCTCTCCCTGATACAATTACATACCCATTGCAGTCTCGGATCAAGAAACCCCAACTGCCTTTCAATTGATTCGGCAAAAAGGACCCATCACAATTAAGCTTTAAGTAGTCCTACTGAGGTTTTCTTCCGTCCTTCGGCTCATACTGTTGCCCATCAGCCTGTTGTCGGATGTCGGATACCACTGTACTATTCTCTTGTGCATACATCAATCGATGCAGAGGCTGAGATATATTTAATATATTCCCTTTTCTAAAAATATGAACAGATACAACGAGCAAGGAAATCTGCGCCTCTCCTCCAGCCTTCTTCTCTTATCGCATCTCTTATTCCAAAGATACCACATGGCAATAAACATCAGCAGCTTCTCACTTTCTTTGGTCTTCAGAAATCAGAATCAGTTATGGACTGCATCTCTGACCAACACAGTATTCGCCAGCTGTAGCCCAAAGCTCTCTCCAGGTTCAGGTTTCTCCAGACCTCTTTGGCCAAGCAGCACTTGAAAAAGAGATGTCCATCATGTTCGTCTGCTGATGCACGTACTGGGCATATAATATATAGCTTCAATTCTCATCCCACGCTGCACCAGATTTCTCCTCGATGGGTGACTACTATGAGCCATACGTTATGCTCATATATATGCCTCGTGAGTCGTGATGCAATCGAACTGAATTGAACTGGAATGCTCATCAACTCCTTTTCGGAACTGTCCTGCTGCAATTTAAACTTGAATTTGACACCCATTCAGCATCGAATTGAGCCTGGCTGCTGGTGGCTCCAGAGAATCCAGATCGAGGAGGCTGCACTTTCTAGTGGCCATGGAATCGAATATGTGAACCTAAGCTAAACGCTCCTCTTCTCGTGGAGAAATATTGGAGATGGAATACGAATATGAATCCCATCTCCTCCTTCCCACCTAATCCAAATAACGTCACTCCTCCTCCTCCTTAGTCCTTACGATGATGTGTTAATTAATTTTATTTTGTTTCATCTATCTAGTTACGCAACCACGCACAAAAAAATGGTATTAACTAATTTGTTCCGTCAGTATCAAACTAGTGCAGCATTATTCTTTGTTCTTCTTTCTCCTAAAAAGAGGGAAACTAATGAAGCTGTTCGGTAGAACTTAACATCTTTAACAGTTCCCTAATCCAGGTTGTCATCCTTAATTTTTTTAGCAAAAACAGAAAAAACCTTCTCCAACAGTTCCCCATCCCAGGTTGTCATTTATCACAGGTTGGGAAAAAGTGCCTCCACGCGCACATCCATCCGTATTAGAAGAGGTGGAAGGGCGTAAACATAATTTTGTTTTACATGCCGAGTTTCGATGTAAGTTTTCAAGTAGTGGAAGGACATAACCATAATTTTGTTTTCGTCTCGGGGTTCACGATGTAAGTTTGATCGAGTTTGGCAAGTGAGTTATGCCAAACTATTGGGAGGGACTCTTTTTCACTTGCTATATATATTTTAGAGCGTTGTTAAATCACAAGATTTGCCAAGTAAATTTTGGCAAACTCTTGGAGATCTTTCTAAGTCGGTGATAAGCCAAAAATCTTTGTAAAAACAACTGATTTTTTACGTAAAAAAAAAATACTGCTAAGATAAATTTTATTTTAATAAAATAATCAGTGGGCCCCTGGATGGGAGGCATGCAGCTGGACCGACAGATAGATTATTAGATTGCTGCATCTGCAGACTGCAGGTCCATGGATCATGTATGTCAGCCCTGCGTTTTGCTAGATCCGATCTGATTTGGTTCCAGAATTATTATTTTTTAAAGTGTGGATGTGGCCAACAACTAACAGCAGCAGGAGCCGACGGTACTGATTGATGGTTTCGTCCAAACCACCACTGCCAATTCAGCTGCGGCAGCGTCCACTTAGCTTGCAAACTCAAACAACGGCCGGCGCGGCGCCAAACGCCACACGCTGCCAGCTCAGCCCAACCTAGATCTCGATGCAATGCAACATACGTGCACAAACCGTACCGTACTGGTTGTACTGTACTGGAGGCCATGATAGCTATAGCTTGGCAGTTGGCGGCAGACAGAAACCGCATGCATATGCCTGCGCCTTGTTCGGTTGCAATGAAAATTGCAAAATTTTCAACTATCTCTCCATCACATCAATTTCTACCCGTATATATGAAGCATTAAATGTTAGTAAAAAAATAACTAATTACACAGTTTTATTGTAAATCACGAGACAAATCTTTTGAACTTATTTGGGCCACGATTGGACAATATTTGCCAAATACAAACGAAATGCTACTGTTGCTGGAATGCAACTTTTTCCACCAACCGAACATGGCCCTGGTTGTACGTACGAAACACAAGAACAGCACGTCACTGCCGGTTGAAAAACCCTATTACTAACGCTTTTTAAAACCGATGGTACCGAAGCGAGTGATGAGATTTCTAAAAAAAAACCAAAAAAAAACTGAAAAAAAATAGCAAACCCACCCCCCCAAAAATAATAGTATGAGAGACCAGGAAGAAACAAGTTAAATGCAACCACCAGCTCTTGATCCAACGGCCTCAAGCTTTCTGCATTCATCCCCTAGCCACTTTACCTGTAAGACACTAACGTTCACTAGAATATTCGTACCTCTCATTTTAGGCCCATCTGATTTTGAAATGAGTATTTGAGACCTTAAATGAATACAAATGAAGAAGTTTTCAGGTACAAAATTTTATAAATTTTTTTGAGATCTACTCCCTCCGTCCCTTTTTATTTGTCACCGTGGGATGCGTGCCACAAATTTGACTTGATTTATAGAAATATATATACAATATTTATATCTCCAAATAATTTTATTAAAAAACTAGATCCAAAGATCTTTCCGATGATATTAATTATGACACTAATCGATGATATTTATTATTTATTAAAATTGCCGGCATTTGTGTCTCGGGAAGCGGCGACAAATAAAAAGGGACGGAGGGAGTAGAACTTAAATTTTAGTTATTTTCTCAATCCGAGGTCGTTTGGAGAATTGGAATTTCAAATATGAAAAAATTCACACTTAATTTCCTTGGATAGATGATTTAAAATAAAAAAGTTATCAACTACAAAGTTGCATAACTTTTTGAGATCTACAACTTCTATTTGATATTTTAGAAAAATACCCCAAAAAACCAAGATGATTAGAAAAATATGAATTTCAAATGTGAGAAATTAAACATATTTTTTTGTTGGTTAGATGATTGCAAATAAGAAAGTTGTCAACTACAAAAGTTATATAACCTTTTTAGATCTATCACTTTTGTTTTGGTTATTTATCAATCCGAGATCATTCTCTACCACTACACAATCACTTGTGATTATAGAGCATATGGATTCCTTTGGTATTAACTTTATACAATCTTGTGAATTAAATATTATGGCATCAAAACAACTTCAAATGAAAAAATTATCAATTATAAACTTCTAGATATCTCGTTGAGTATTACAATTTAGTACAAAGTTCGTCTTCATCAGACATCATATGAAAAAGTTATGAAGTATTTCGTCCGATCTATCACTATCGGGTCATGTCCCAAATCAGCATTGATAGTATCACTGCCGATTCAAGCCATGAATAAATAGTGATAGAATCACTGCCGGTTCAAGTCAAAAATCGGCCGTGATTGTATCACTATCAGTTCAAGCCATGAACAAACAATGATATAGAATCACTATATATCGGTTCAAACCAAAAACTGACAGTGATAGGAAGCGACAATGATGACCCCAATATCACGGCCAACTGTGAAAGCCCTATGTTTGGTATTTGGCATTATTGCAAACTTCACTTGATGCTACATATTTAGCATGAAGCTACTAGATATTATCACCATAGAAAAATAGAGTAACATAGAACATAGATATTTATCTTCGAACTATCAAGAAGGGGACAATGTCATCCTCCTACGAGCCCCTATATAAGCTATAAAATAGAGGCACCCCTCCTTGCCATGCCGTGTAGTCTCTCATTGGCATTTCTCTTGGCCCGCTCTCCTCTAAGTCTCTCATTGGGATAAAACAAGTGTTTGCTTTCAAGCGTGTAGGATTTGGAGAATCGAGTGCACATAGAAAACGACAAAATGAATAGAGATCTCGTATGTCACAGCCACATGAGATGATGAAGGAGGTCAGTGAGTTTACAACGGGGTTTCCTAGTCTTTGGACTTAGAAAGGATGTCGACATAGAGGCCATTGGATCGGCGGTAGTGGCTTCAAGACGGTGGTGAGGATGGCATAATCAGGCATGGAAGCAGTGGGGGCATCAACCAAGCAAGGAGGAGGATGTGGGAGTAGCAATAGTGGTAACCTACGTTGCACGGATACTTCAGGGTTCGCGCGTATCCCGTATCCGATACGTATCGGATATGGATACGCTGCCGATATGCGCCCGATACGTATCGGAGAAGTATCCAATTTTTTATTATTTTTTCAAAAATCCGATACGTTTCCTGATACGTATCAACGACGTGGATACGCGTACTAGCCAGTATGGATACGGCCTAGCCCATTTAGGAGGCATTCCGTCGACGAACGGACACTCCGCACCGCGCCGCATCTTCGCGACGGGTGAAGCCACGAGGCTGCGACCCCCGCGCGACGCCCGCCGGCCACCGGCAACGACGTCCCCTGCTCGCCGGCGACGAGCACCGTCCCTGCTCAGCCGCGGAGCGGCCTGTGGAGTTTCTGCGCGCCTGCCCTTCTTCCTGATCCACCCGTGAGTAAATCCCATTGTTCTCCTCTTCTTCAGTTCATAACCGGATGCTGCATGATTTCTTTGCTCCCCAGTCCCCACACTTCATCTTCCTCTCCCCATTCTCGATCTGTCTATTTCAGCAGTGTAGTGAGTTCTTGTTGCTTGATTCCTTGTATGCAGTAGATACTAGATGGCAAACGTTTTTATTTGAGACCTTTGGACCTGCTGTTCTGTAATAAGTACACTTAAGTAGTTATTTGCGACGTTTTTATTGTTATCAGATTTAAATTTAGATTTGCATTAATTTTGTTTTTATTTTATTTTTAATATTAAACGTATCCGCGTATCGGGTTTTTCTGGAAATCGGCGTATCCGCGTATCCGTATCCTTCCGATACCGATACACGTATCCGTATCCGTGCAACATAGGTGGTAACTAAGGAGAGCGATGTGGGAGTAACAATGGTGGCAACTAAGGAGAGCCAAAGAGATGGCAGGTGCGGTGAAGATAAGAATTATAAAAAGCAAAAGGATAGGATTGTGTCTGCACCTACCGACAGATGGGCCCCATGCCACTGCACGCATCGACCCCAACAGACGGACACACCAGATAGAAAAAGAAATAAATAATAGAATTTGTCTATAACAAACTAATCAAAGGGGCGGGGTCAAGAAAATCCTATTTGCACTCTATATGCCGATGCCGACAAGAAAGTCACCTACACATGATAGCAAACTGCAATTACACACCAAGCGACTGTAGCGACGAGTGAAGGCTTGGAGCAATGAACAAGGGATTGCAATCACCAGAAACAACATCAGGGACTGGTGGAAGCAACTCAGCCTAAGGACCGGTCAGGGGAGCGATAGAGACCAGAAGCGACAGAGAACAGAATCAACATCAGGGACTGGTGGAAGCAACTCAGCCTAAGGACCGGTCAGGGGAGCGACAGAGACCAGAATGCAATTATAACCTACACCTTTTGGAATATTTAGAAGCAGCGATGCAAACGAGTTATCGATAACAAAGCACGCAGCACAGAGGAACTCTTAGAAATGATTCAAAGCGACTTGAGAAAAACTGCTGCTCCCTTCTTCTTTTCCCTTCATGTCTTCTCTGTTTACTTCTCTCTGCTGTGTTTTCTTTCTCTGTATAGTGTGAGTGTTTTGTAATCGTTGAACCTTTGCTTCTAACTGAAATGAAACGGCAGAATACCTGCTGAATTATTGAAAGCCCTAGTTTGGTTTTGGCTAATTGATGAAACCTTAGACTAATCCATTTGGTTAAGCATATGTGTAGTCTTATCATGGATGGTCCACTCAAGATGGAGCAAGGTGATGGATGAAGTTGACCATAAGTGCTCCAAGTGAGAAAGAGGAAAAGAAGTGGATGCAAATGGGCTCGAGGCAAAGGTATAACCAATAAGGCCATTTGCTTTCGGTACTCAAGACACCATAGAGGGTGTGAGTACATTTAGGATAGATAACCGTACTATTAAGAGGAGTGACATGTGTCGATTGCGGTTATCCAAGTGCCACTAGGTGTTTGACTTCATGCATTGCATTAAAACCTAGTGTGCTAACTTAACTCTTGCAAAATTTATTTGAAAAATGCTAACACACGTGCACACGTGGTGAGACACTTTGGTGTTGGCACATGAGAGCAAGGGTTGATGGGGTCGCGGGACTCGGCGATTTTCAGAGTGAATAAAGCACTTACAGTGTTATCGGATGCTGGGTCCAGGGGCGTCGGACGCGTCCGATGATCCTGTGAAGATTGGCTTGCACATAGTGTGCACCGGAGCGTTCGTTGACTACTCGCCTGCGCGTCCGGTGCAAAGCGCTAACTTGTCAAAACCTGCGCTGTGCGTTCATCGGATGCTATGCCTAGTCGTCGGACGCATCCGATGCGACCAGGGAGGTTTTGGAACCTCTCTGGACTGCGTCCGGTGGCTCGCCCGGCGTCCAGTGGATGGCATCTGACGCGCGGCATTTGTGAGCTTGTTTGATTGCGTCAGACACATCCGGTGCTAGGCACCTGAGCGTCCGATGCTTCTTCAGAAGTGCGGCAACGGTCGAATTT
This sequence comes from Chrysopogon serrulatus, assembly GCA_015844335.1. Classification (NCBI taxonomy): domain Eukaryota; kingdom Viridiplantae; phylum Streptophyta; class Magnoliopsida; order Poales; family Poaceae; genus Chrysopogon; species Chrysopogon serrulatus. Next base: position 24,741 of record JADLZL010004024.1, read on the forward strand.
AAACTTAGACACGTGGCGTCTCTGTGGAGCTCGGGGATTGGCGTTGGACGTGTCCGATGCAGGGGCGTCTGAGCGTCCGATGGCCCCGAGTCAGCCCCACCTTTGCATCTGATGGCCCCGAGTCAGCCCCACCTAGAACATAACGGTTCATTTGTTTGGTGGGTGGCTATATAAGCTTGTTGGCTGGCTTGGGGACCTTCTCTTGCATATTTTGATCATTCTTGAGCACCCTAGAGCTGAGCCAACCTTCTCCCTCTCATCTTACTTGATTGATTGCATCCAAAGAGAGATTGGGAGAGATTCTAGTGCATTGCTTGTGAGTTCTTGCATCTAGTGGCACTAGTGATCGTTCTTGCTGCGTGATTGCTTATTCTCTTGGTGAATGCCACCACCTAGACAGTTGGAGCAGCGGAGAAGAGGTGTGAGCAAGCCGGTGATTGTTCTTGGCCTCACCTTGGTGGATTGTGAGGGGTTCTTGACCTTTTCCCGCGGAGATTGCAAAAGGTACTCTAGTGGAATGCACGTGTCATTCAACTCCTAGCCTTGGTAGGTTCTTGTGGCGCCTTTGAGAGGCTCGGTGTGTGATACCGATTAGCCACCAAACCACGTAGTCAAGAGGGACACAACGAGGACTAGCATGTTGGCAAGCACGTGAACCTCGGGGATAAATCATTGTCTTGATCATCTTGTGGTTGATCCATCAAGATCACTTGTTCTCTATTGAGTTGATTGGATCATCAACCGGATTTCTATTGATTGAATCAAGACGGTGATTGGCTACATCCACAAGGCTCGGTTTGCACTCTTTGATCCCCTCCTTACATTGTGCAAGTAGTATACTAGGTTGTGTAGCATAGCTTGTTAGTATAGCTTTGATTGCTAAGGACATTACTTTTAGTGTGCTCTAGTATATTAGGTTACTAGTTGATTGGTTAGGAGGCTGCAAACCCCCTCTCTAGTAGGCTAGCGTAAAATTCGCTTGAGCGCCATTTTTGTTACTAACCGGTTCATCTAGTGTAATTGTAGAAATTTTAATTAAGCTATTCACCCCCTCTAACCAATTGGACCTTTCAATTATGCTAAAAAAACCACTTCTGATCGACCACTCATCCCAACTGTGCCAAAAGGCTCTCATGCATGCTTTCTAGCTAGTCTCCACTATATCGCAGTCATGTTTTGGTCGTTCCTTATTATAATTGTTGGTATTTTTAACTGCACTCCATTAAATAGATTTAAGTAGGATTATCCGCAAGCGCACAGATATCATACCAGTGTCACATTTTACCCGGAGGTTTTAAATATCGTATCCACAGGTAACAGTTGTGATGATGACAAAGTATATAGACTTAACCCTACAATTAGGCTAGATCATATCAAGAAAAAGGAAATAGCTAATGTACTCTAGTTCTGACTCCGGTAAACTTTGTATAATATCGTCTTATCGGACAAGTGACCTGAATAGGAGAAGCAGAGTAATCTTCCTACCAGACACCTATAAGCCTATCAGTCCTATCAACGGGAAGTGGACTACAGAGGATTCAACGTAGCTATAAAGTCATCTACGCGAGCTACCACTATCCAGCTGATCAGGGGACATTCACAAGTAAACCTAGCCTAGGCACCACGCCTACACTACAAAATACAACTTCAACCAAGTAATGACCAAGATCAAAGCACTCAATATGAGATGTGAACCAAAGAACGAATAAGAACAAGTTGCTTACTTAAATCAGAATGGTAAATACAAAAGTACCTCAGAACGCAGCTCCGGGCGAGGGAGCTGAATCCAGAAGAATACAGCCACGAAGAAGCGCCGACATTCCGGAACTCCTCTAGAATCTCTACTCCTCTACTCAATCTCTCTAATCTCTAAACAAGACTAGATCTAGAAGAACTAGTCTCTCCTAATTGCTACATCTAGATGAACTAGATCTAGATGAACTAGAACTAGATCAACTAGAGGGACCCTAACCCTAATTATGTAGAGAATATGAAGCACCGGGGTGTAGAATGCCTCTTGGAGGGGCCTTGGGGCGTCATTATATAGGCCGAGGTGGAGTAGGGGGCAAGGAACCGCCACGTCAGCGATCCGCGTCTTCATCTCATGTGCACCGTCGGATCAAACCGACCTAAAATCGACGTAGGGATGCTTTGATTGGCTTCCAAGGAACCGTGGAAGGAAGACTCCAGAAGGCGGCGGCCATCGGTGGAATTAGGGCACCGACCGCCCTGAGTTGGGGCCGGCCGGCCCCACTGGCTCCGCCGGCGGGCCCCGGGCCCCGCCGGGTGTCTTCTCGAACCTTCTTTATCCTGTTGGCGGTGTAGTTGCGTCGCGGTTAAGTTTCGTGGTAAATTTGCACTTAAATCCCTCTTTTTGTCTTTTGTAGAAAATTCCCTGGAAATTTCACAAATCACCAAAACTCGTGGAAATTGTCAGTTAAAACCCTAGACTAGTGTGTTGTCATGTTCTCCTTCGGGTTTAAAGTGCTAGTAAAAGTTGACGTTAACGACCGTCAACAATAATAGCTACACTCACGACAAAGCAAACAAAATTAAAGCTAGTAGGGATCAGTTCATTCATGATTTTAGCATTTTCACAGCCAAATTGCCACAGGATCAGATATGAGAAAATATTCCTCGGTGATTTCTTCAGGCACCTTGTAGCATTGCTTTCTACAGGTATCGCCAGTTGTTAGATCTCCATTGTCGTCATAGCAAAGAGAGAATGTCGTCAAATGGTAAAGATATCTCCTCTTGCTGCAGCCTTGTGGCGCCTTTCCACCCTCCTCCTTCTCGAGCTGCTGCTGCTCATGGCCGTCGGCGGTGCTGGCTCCTTCCTCCAGCTCATTGGCATCCTCCTTATGCTGAATGACATCCTTGTGCCGAAGCTCACCAAGCTTATCAGGATCATCCTCGTTGGTATCCTCCTCCTTGTGCTGAATGACACCATCCTTGTGCTGAAGCTCCTCATCAGGATCATCAGTAGCGTTGCCGACGTCGTCTCCTCCAATGGAGGATGAGACGCACTGCACAAGACAAAACTCGCTTCCTCCCATATGTACAAGAGTGGCGCCTACATGAGTCTCAGCTGGGTCGTCACTGAACAGCATCTCTTTGCCGAGCTTCCATGCAGGGGGAGGGCTGGTGTCACAGGAGGAGAAGGAGCAGCAGCAGCAGAGGTGTCCAAGCGTGGCCGGGTCTTTGGAGAGCCCGACAAAGGCGTCGAGGCAGTGGACAAAGTGTGCGCGACCGGCGAATGGCAGCGACCAATCGCCTAGTCGTGTCCACACCGCAAGCTGCTCCTCCTTCCCCTCCACCATGTCGTCGAATTTGTCGGTGTCCAACGCAAAGGTGGCCTCCTCCCCCTCCACCATGTGGAGCTTGTCGGTGCCGGTGCTGACAAGGATGGCATGTTCATCAGGGTGCACGGCATAGGAGGTGATGTCGGTCCTATGGAACGGCAGGCACCAGAGCTCGCGCTCGCGCCACGACCAACGAATCATGCCGCAGCTGAAACGATCCTCGTGCCGCGGGGGGCAGATAAGCGGCTTCAACGAGAGCGCCCTAAGGGCCATCATATCGAGAGAGAAGACCTCGTCGTCGCCGACGGGGAGGAAGATGGGGATGTCCTGACACTCCTTGCCGGGGCCGAAGTTGACGCTCCGGGAGCGGACGTCGATGATGGGGAGAAAGCCGTCCAGCACGGAGTCTTCGTCCCAACTCCTGCGCTGTGTCGCCAGGTTCTTGGTGCCGACGGCGGCGAAGTAATGGGGGTACCCACGCTGTGCTTCCACTTGGATGAAAGGCCGAGGCAAGCGACGCGGCGGTGGCCATGCCTTTATCCGCCGACGAGCTAGACAGGTTGATCTCGCGGATGCTGTATCCCCACGCCCAGTCATCGAAGATGAGGTAGAGGCGGCGGCGCTGCTGCTCCTGCGGCCCCCGACGACGATGCTTCTTATTCGCTGCCGCACGGCGACGACCGTCGTCGTCATGCTCACCGCGCCGCCGCTTTGGCATGGTCCGTGTTCTTCCTTGCTCCATCGATCGTCGCCTTCCTTCTTGTTCGATCGATTCTTTACGTACGCGCCTACAATGCAAGTCGAAGATGGCGCCGCGCGCGTGCGGCAGGGTTCGACTGGCGAAAGGAGGAAGCCCTTGGAAGATCCCTGACCGGCCGGTGGTTTGGGCGACTTCCTGCGCTGTTCGTCGTAAATTTATAAAGACAATATCTTTTGTCATGGCCATGCCCTTCCATCTATAGGTTATCTTTTTCCCAAAAAAGTATCTTTACCGAATCCGATCCTAGTACCTCGGCTGGAGGTAGTTAGACTCGCACTCGGAATTAATCCTGTTCACGTACGAGCTTAGCTTAGCTCGTTATCGCTGAGAATGGAGCTTAGCATAGCTCCAGTCGTGCAGTATGTAGTCACATGTTCATTAGACACAGCGCGTGCTAGAAGCGAAATTGCTCGTGACTATGGGACACGGCCCGTCGTCTGCAGCATCCGCAGCCCACCCTAGCCTGTTGTTTCAAGTCTGAACGTTGCGATGAAGGCGGCCTGCTCCGGTCGATTGCAGCCCTGAAATTAAAAGGGAAGAAAAAAAGAAGGCTGTAGTCAGGATCATATTTCACTGACGTGTCGATTGTTGGCTAAGCCTTGTGCATCATTTTTTTTTTTTCGCGATCGGGTTGCGCCCGTTTTTCATTAAGAAGGAAGCAAAGTACACCAACCAATCGCAACGATGAGTCTTAGGCGAGGGGCCTCGAGACGCACCGTCCAGAGATACCTAAACTACTGGATACAGAGAAGGAAGATTACATCGAGGCCGGCTGTTGCGACCAAAGAAGTTCAAGAGCAACCAACGGCGCATAGCCGGCTGCTGCCCAATCCGCACCCTCCCTGAATATGCTACTGACGACTTCGCTGGCCGAGGAAACCAGTCGACCGAAGGTTCTGGCGTTTCGTTCCTTCCAGAGGCACCAGGCGATAAGCAGGAGCAGAGAGTCGAAGATCGGTCTGTCGCCACGGTCGATGCGTCGCCGTTGCTGAAGCCACCAATGGGCGATGTCGTGGTCGTCCACCGGCACAAGCTCCTGCAAATGTAGGACTTCCAGAATGCGAGCCCAAACCTCCCTGGCGAAGACACAACCGAGGAACAAGTGCGCCTCAGTTTCGGGGCGTTGGTCACACAGGATGCAGCTGCTGTTCTCCTGTAAACCATGCCGCCAGCGACGTTCGGTCGTCCAAAGTCGACGATGTAGTGCGAGCCAGAAGAACAGTTTGATCTTGGGCGGCGCTTTAGCGCGCCACAGCTCCTTGGCCCCCAGCAGCCTGGTCGAGCCGGCATGAAACGCCCTGTATGTCGATGCGACGGAGAAGGAGCCTGAAGTCGACCACTTCCAAATGAAACTGTCCGGCTGGCCTGGAACGAGCGTGATTTCGCGCAGAAGCTCCCAAACCTGCAAATACTCACATATTACCTGCGTCGTCAGCGCGCCGGTGATGTCTAGGGCCCAACGGTGCTGAGGCAGTGCATCGCGCAACGAGCGCCTCCGGCCACGGCGAGACGTCGCGGCGAACACCGCCGGCGCGAAGCGACAAAGCGGTCCCACGGAGGACCAGTTATCAGTCCACAATTTGGTGGAGGCGCCATCACCAACCCGGACACGCAGGCTTGCGGCCAGCATGGCTGCAACACATGTCTCTGTGCGCGACGGCAAGGACACCCAACAACGATCGGGCTTTGTCCGAGCAAGCCACTCCCAGCGCAGTCGGAGTGCATAACCAAAGAAGCGCAGGTCGATGACACCCAGGCCACCCAGCTCGGTTGGGCGGCACACAGAGGGCCAGGCCACACGACATTTCCCGCCGCCGCAAGCTTCTGACCCCGCCCAAATGAACGCCCTTCTGCGCTTGTCGATCTGTTGGATTGCCCAGGCTGAAAGGCAGCAAGCGATGCTGATGTGCACCGGGATGGCGGACAAAGTTGATTTTGTCAACGCGACTCGGCCGGCCATAGTAAGCAACCCGGCCTTCCAGGTTGGTATGCGCGCGGCGATTGCATCAACTAGCGGCTGCTCATCCACACGACGGAGCCGGCGGAGTGAGAGGGGGATGCCAAGGTACCTAGCAGGGAAAGTCACTATCGTGAAGGGGAAAATCTGTCGAAGGTCCTCAACTGCGGCGTCGTCGCAGGAGATCAGCGCGGCGACACATTTCTCACGATTGGTGATGAGACCAGATGCGTCAGCAAAAAGTTCAAGGATCTGGGAAAGGCACACCATGTCCCCAGCCACCGGTGACAATAGGACGACGACGTCATCGGCATAGAGCGAGGCGCGGTGGCGGATCAACTGCCCAGGCAACGGGGAGAAGGCAGCTGCCCGGTCGGCCTCCCTGATCAGCGAGTTCAGGACTTCCATGATCAGAACAAATAGCAACGGCGACAGGGGGTCGCCCTGGCGCAGACCCCCTAGCGTGAATGATTCGACGGCCTGGCCTTCCATTCAACAAGACCCGTGTGCTGGCGGTGGATAGTAAAGCAGAGATGCAGTCACGCCATCGCTGTGAGAAACCGAGGTGTTGGAGGACCTCGAGGAGGAAAGGCCAGCAGACAGAGTCGAAAGCCTTTGCAATGTCAATCTTCAGCAGCAACGCCGGTGTTTTCTTACGGTGCAACCATCGACAGGCGAGATTGATCGCCCGGAAGTTGTCATGGATGGCCCTGCCTTTGATGAACGCACTCTGGTTGACCGCAACCATTTCCCCAAGGCGAGAGGCCAACCGCCTGGCCAAGGATTTTGCAAAAAGTTTGCTGAAACTATGCATTAGCGCTATTGGCCGGTAATCCTTAAGTGTTGTGGGCGCATTGTTCTTCCTGAGCAACACGAGCAGGGCATCATTGAGATGGTGCAGGCTTCTGGTGTCCAGCGACCACAAGGCATTGACGGCGTTCATGACATCCGTCTTAATTACCGGCCATGAGCTCTTGTAGAAGAGCCCGGTAAAACCATCAGGACCGGGAGCACGGTCACTAGGCAAGTCCTTGATCGTAGCCCAGATTTCCTCCTCGGAGAGGCAGACATCTAGATCATGTAGGTCTAGCTGAGGTAGCAACCCCTCAAGCGCGATGGAGCGACTCCGGGAGAGCGGTTGGCCGAGAATGTCATTGAAATGGTTATAGGCAGCTTCAGCCTTGGCCGGCTCATTAGAGAGCAGCACGCCATCCAGCAGGAAGGATGGGATAGTGTTCTTGCGACTTCTGTGACATGCTTGAAGATGAAAATACTTTGTGTTCGCGTCACCTTCCTCCAGGAACTTAATTCTAGACCTCTGCCTCGCAATCGTGCGCGAAAGTGAGGCGAGACCGAGGCACAGTTGTTTCAGTTGCCGATGTAAACCCCGTTCAGCGTCAGACAGTGCCCTGGTCTCTTGCAGCTTGTCGAACTGAGCGACGAGCTCACGGGCCATGAAGAGCTGGCTACGAACGCTGCCGACCCGCCTCGTACTCCAGCTTTGCAGTGCTTTCGCGGTTCTCCTGAGCTTGAAGTCCAACAGCCTGCAAGCGTCGGCGCCTGGGAGCTCGGCCTCCCAAGCCTGCCTGACGACGTCGTCATAACCATCCATCTTTACCCAGAAAGCCTCGAAGCGGAAGCGAGGCTTAGCCCAAGGTTGTGTGCATAATTGCAACAGGAGAGGCGAATGATCCGAACAATCGGATGAGGGGCAACGGAGATGGTGGAAAGGGAAGGCCTCAAACCATGCCACGCTCGCGAACGCTCGATCAATGCGTTCAAGTGTTGGGCGGCTGCGCTGGTTAGACCAGGTATATAGGCGACCATGTAAGTAAAGTTCCTGCAGCTGGAGATCGTCGAGAACTCGACGAAAGCGACGCATTAACCGAAGGTTTAGGCGATTGTTGCTCTTATCAACCGCGCGATAAATTTGGTTGAAATCACCGCAGAGGAGGAGCGGCCCCGTGGCGGCGTTATGCACAGCACGCAGCTCATCGAAGAATGCCGGCTTCAGGTTGTCCAGGACGGGGCCGTAGACAGCGACAAGCGTCCAAGCCGCAGCCGGCTCGCCAGCCGGGGCAATGGAGATCGCGACAGTCCAAACGCGGGTCGTGTGTGAGGATACGGTCCAGAGGGCCCGAGACCAGGCGACCAAAATCCCACCCGACGCACCAACCGACGGCAAACACACATAGTCAAAATCCGGACCCATTAAGTCTAAGACCATAGCAACAGACACGACATCGACTTTCGTCTCAACGAGACAGAGCGCGGATGCGCGCTCCTGACAGAGGAACTCACGCACGACCGATCGACGCGCCCTGGAGTTCATACCCCGCACGTTCCAGATGAAGATGCCCGTGGTAGACATCAGAACGGTTGTCGCGACAAGAAAGAACGCACTTAATCAGTGCTAGCGCCAGCAGCCAACAACAGCTGCCGACTCTGGAATAACACCTGCATGGCATCGTGCTTGGACGGGGTTAATGGCAGCTGTAGCGCCGCCTGGAATTCGTCGAAGGATGCCTCATCAGCCGACGTCGTCTCTGTGTGGAGCCCGAGCTTCGTCATCATCACCTTCCTGGCCTGGGCTTCAGGCCTTGGCGCTCTGAACCTGCTTTTGGCCGCAAGGCGCGCGCTCCGTTTGGGGATGAAGTCGACATCCGAAACTCTGGAGGAGCGAGGCCGCGGTGTAGAGAGCAACGCCTCCCGTACTGGCCGCTCGAACCGAGTGATGAAGTTCGCCTGGGTAGCGGCCGCAGTATTAGGCACCAGTGCTGGCGCCTGCGGTTCGTCGTCGGGGCCATTCAAGGATGCAGGTGCAGTGGCATCCGCCGGAGGCCAAGATGTGGCATGGCTGGGCGACGAGGGCTCAGAGCTGCTGGAGTCCTCTGGGCCCGACAGAAAGTCCGTGTCGGCCAACGTTGGCCCAACAAACTCAGCCTGAGGGGCCGTGGGCTCAAACAAGAATCCCGGCCCATCAGAGCCTCTGAAGCGGAAGGGAACGGCGACCATAGAGCAGCAGATGTCGTCATCCAGAATCCAGCGCCGGGATACGCGGTGCACGCCTCCAGACTCCCGTCGCAGGCCCGGGTCACGGTCGACGGAGTGGAGCAGGCGCGGAGTGGGCGCGTCAGCAGCTTTCTGCACGGCGTAGAAGCACGCCTCGCCTCAGCAGACATGGGATCCCAGGCAGGGGACCTGGACAGGAGAGAGCGAGCGACCGGCCACGCAAAGGTCAACCGAACGGCGCCACGTGCTGCGTCTCGTCCCGGGGTGCCGCTGCCGCTGCACGGGGGCAGGCAGCGGGATTCGGAGAATCCCCGACGCGACATGCCGCCGACGAGGCTGGAAAGCGGGCCCATAGCCCGGGCCCAGACGCGGATCATTGGCCCCACCGAACCGGGTCGTTCGTGGCCGCCCACCGCCGCCACCGGACGCCGAGGCACCCGGCTAGACCCCGTTGTGGTTGCTGTCGTCGCTGCCGGAGCTGTCATCGCCCGGCCGGGAAACTCGTCGTCGTCATCGGAGGGCGGCGGAGTATGCCAGTCTTGGAATTCAACGATCCGCAGGAAGACGAGGTAGCGTAAGCGGGAACCTCGGAGTGGATGACCTCCCGGGGGACGGAGGAAAAGCGGAGGCCCACCGTCGTGCTCCACCTCCGGGTTCGGGATGGCGAGGATTTTTTCATCGGGGATGAGGTCGGGGTGCGAGCACCACGCCGCCACGAACAACTCGCGCTCGTCATCGGGGTCGCTGACAGCCTCTGGGTTCGCAAGCTCCACCTTCACGCCGGAAGAGCCAAGCAGTCCCTGCGCCACCTCCGCAGAGCGGGCATGCGACGGAATGCCCCGCATTCCAACGAGGACACGGTAACGTAGGGCGCCGGAGGAGCCCGTGAGGAGACGATGCCGGCGCCAGCGCAGCAGGATCTAACGGTGCGCCCGCTGGCCTCGGCGCGAGCCAAGAACACGGTCGAGGTCCTCCTGCCTGGTGAAGCGGACGATGAAGTCGTCGGGGTGCGTCCGCCGCACCGTGATGTGCTCCTCGCCGACGCCGTAGAAGGAGCGTAGGTGGTCGAACATCATTCCCACGGTGACCGGAGGTCGAGTGCCGAGCACCATTGCAAGCAATGCCATGGACAGGGCATCTTCGGCCGCCTGGATCTCGGGCGTCCGGGGGACGACGACGAGCTCAAGAAGCGGCTCCCTGGCCCTGGTCCGAGGCGAGGCAGGCGGGCACGACGGCGACGAAGGAGGGCCCGAGGGAAACCACGATGCGGTCCCGGCGAAGCAGCAGGGTCAGCACCCCCAGCAGCTGCACCGCCCGCGACAGGAGCTTCCGACGAGGCGGGCAACACGCCTCGCCGCGAGCCACCGCCGCCCATACAAGTGTGACCGCGCAGGGCGTCAGGCACGACAGCCGGCCCTGGGCCAGGGGACGGCTCCGCACGGCCGCCGGCCCCGGATCAGAGGAAGGCTCCGGAGATGGCGGTGCACACACAGGTGGCACAGAGGGGCCCTGCCCGTCGATCCGGAGGCCGCAGATGCGGTGTCAGGCACCGACCCGGCGCTGCTGAAGCGATGTCGACGACGCCGTTGGCCCCGGCGACGCTGGTGGGGGGGAGAACGGGCCCGCTTGGCCGCAGGCGGAGGACGCCTCGGCGGAAGTGGACAGTGGCGGGCCTGATGACCAACCATGAGGCAGTTGAAGCACCTGGCAGGACCGGTGCAATCCGCCTTGACATGATTCGGGGAAAGGCAGTTGAAGCACTTCTCGACCAGGTTCGTCGGAACCGGGCGACGCGGCTCGGGAGTACGACGCCAGCGGCGCCGACTCTCCACTGTCCTGAAGCCATCAGTGTCAGGCGGAGTCGACATCCTCGGCGGATGGACCACAGCCGGAGCGACAGGCAGAGCGTCTTGCTGAACCACGATGGAAGCGATGCGGCGCGCCGGAGGTGGCGACGCGCTGCGACGCGGAGGTGGCGGCAGGTCGCCCGCAGGGTGAGTGCGACGGCGGCGGCGGCGACGATGGCGCTTGCGAGGACGGGCAGCCGCAGTACCATGGCCCAGCGCGGCCGAGGCCTCAGAGTCGGAGAGGGAGGCCTCGGAGTCGGAGAAGTTCAGGCGCGCGGCGAATCCGCCCGGCGAGCCGACGAAGGGTTCGGCGTCGGGGTTCAGCGAACTCCGCTGCAACACCAAGGCGGCGCGAGCAGAGGCAACGGCGGCGGGCGACGAGAACTCGAAGCCGACCGGGTCCATAGCCGCCCAGGAGGCCTGCAGGGCCTCGACCGGGAGCTGGCAGCCGGCCAGACTGCGTGCGACGTGGGAGGCCTCTTCGGCCTCAACCTCATCCGCCCAAGAGAGGCGGGAGCAAGAGCCGGGGTCCATGGAGTCGACGGGTAGGGCGCCGGGGAGGGGCGGCGTCGGAGGGAGGGGCTCGCCGGCGCCAAGGGGCCGCCGGCGGAGGGGTAGCGAGCGGCTAGCTCCTCACCTCAGTCTCCGAGCGCACCTCGAAAGCAAGGAGTTCCACGGGTGGCCTCCTCAGCCTTGTGCATCATGATCATGCCTGCCATCGGTACCTGCCTGCACCTGGTTACCGGCGGCCTGCGCGGCCACGTGTACTCGCTGAGGCCCATGGACACCTCGAGGTCGAGGCTCCTCTATTCTACCCATCGACGGCCGAAGCGGAAGCCGCCGCCATCGAACGGGGACTGGCAGCGGACGCGATCGGAAGGCTTCGGCCGGCGAAGCAAGCTGGAGCGGGGCATCCACTTCCACGGCCATTCCTCCGCGGGCCCAAGTACGAGGACGCCCGGTGGTCGGCGGCGGCACGGGCACGGGGCACCACCATCTGCAAGCGTGTCCACCGCCACGACGACCTACTCCTTCGACACGGTGAAAAGCGAGTGGAGCAAGTACGGCGACTGGGTGCTGCCATTCTCGGGCAAAGCCGATCGAGCACGTCCCCGAGCTCGTCCGTCCTCTAGTTTGCCATGGCTCGCACCAGCCTGTCTCGGCTCCGGCCGGAAGGCTCTGCTCTGCGTCGCCAGGTTCTTCCTTGTCACGAAACCGGTGCACAAGTTCCACAATCCCATAAGCGCCTTCACCGGCGTGGAGGCGGTTCCCGCTTCCCGGCGACGACGGCCGTCTCCAGGTGATCAACCACAAGTCGGAACGCTTCGATGAAGAGTTTTTCAGGCACTTGCTTGCTGCTCTGAACTGAAGAAATATAACTGGACTTGTCAGGCCAGCAGGTCTTGATCAAACATTCACAAAGTGTAGTTCTCAACCAGAGAGAGAAACTGGTGAAACTAATAAATTGAATTCTTCTCCTCTCTGTGCGGTTAGAATTTCGATTTAGAAAAAATACGTCCGTGATTACCAAAAAAACAAACACCTGAACGTCCCGGCCCAGATCAACTGCAGCCTGTATACCATGGAGGCAAGCAATGAGCTCGACCTGAAAAGCATTTAGGAGATATAAATCTCTCTTTCCTTTCCCTGATACAATTACATCCCCATCGCAGTCTCGGATCAAGAAACCCCAACTGCCTTTCAATTGATTCGGCAAAAAGGATCCATCACAATAAAGCTTTAAGTAGTCCTACTGAGGTTTTCTTCCGCTCATCGGCTCATACTGTTGCCCATCAGCCTGTTGTCGGATGTCGGATACCACTGTAGTGTTCTCTTCTGCATATGAACAGATACAACGAGCAAGGAAATCTGCGCCTCTCCTCTGGCCTTCTTCTCTTATCGTATTTCTCTCATTCCAAAGATACCACATGGCAATAAACGTCAGCAGCTTTTGATCTTCTTTAGCCTTCAGAATCAGTTCGACTGTGTTTCTGACCATGGCCAATACAATATTTGCCAGCTCCAGCCGAAGCTCCCCCCAGGTTCAGGTTTCTCCAGACCTCTTTCCAAAACGTACGCCAGATAATATATTCTTACCTTATTCGGGATTTCCAGTTTCCAGATTTCTTCTGCAGTCTTTTGGTCTTTATGGAAACTAAGGAATGAATCTTCTTTCAGGGTGTTATATGGACGGGGTTGAAGGATGTATTATTGTTGAAGATTGTCAGAATGTTGAGGAGATGGAAGTGCTGTTCAAGTTGGACTTGGGGATTCAAGTGGATGGATTTGCAAGACCGTTGGAAAGCCTGTTCGCCACCTCAGCTTCAGTGGAATTCGGAGAAGATAAGGGATTCATCAGAGTCGGCGAGATTGGCTTCTCAGTGTTCAGTCTCAGCAAATGCAGTTTTGGGTCGTTCTGATGAGTGCTTAGCTGTTAGCAGTACCTCAGGCCGTGTTGGCGGGCGCGCCTGATACGCTGTGCACATTGAATGTTTTGCTTTTGGTAATGCAAGAGCGGGGGGTCTCCCCTTTTCTTAAAAAAAAAAAGGAGATTTCTTTCCAAATAAAACCGGGCGCATTTCCACTGCCACCTTGTGCCCCCCTTGACTCGTCGCCTCTCACGCAGCAGATCAGCTCTGCAAATTTTGTAGGCACTTTTGATTGTCCATGTACAAGTCTTGTGCCCCCTAGGACGCCGCTATGGCGTGGTTTATATTAAACATTTTCTCTATCTTAATACAGAGACACGCAAGTCTTTTGCGTGATCGAGAAAAAAGACACTAAAGATCCCATGATTATAAAAAATGCCATGCAATAGAATTGTCCCTGCCTTCAGGGACCGAGAAAGTGCCAAATTAATCTCAACGTCTTGTTCCCAAAAGAAAATTCCTTCACCAATAATTCCACATCCCAGTCCCTAGAGATCGGGTTTAACAGCTCATAGACACGAGATAGTAGGCAAGTCCCTCTTCTAGGAGTAATTGGCCTTCTGGATACACCCCTCGGCAACCAAGGATCTCGCAAAATATGCAAATTGTTACCATCACCAGAACGCCAAATCATGCCTTTTTGATCAGGCAATTGCGCACGTGCGCATACGTTATGCTTATGCCTCGTGAGTTGTGATGCAATCGAACTGAATTGAACTCATCAACTCCTTTTCGGAACTGTCCTGCTGCACTTTATTAAACTTGAAATTGACACCCATTCAGCATCGAATTGAGAACCTGGCTGCTGGTGGCTCCAGAGAATCCAGATCGAGGAGGCTGCACTTTCTAGTGGACATGGAATCGAATATATGAACCTAAGCTAAACGCTCCTCTTCTCGTGGAGAAATACTGGAGATGGAATACGAATATGAATCCCATCTCCTATTTCCCACCGAATCCAAATAACGTCACTCCTCCTTAGTCCTTACGATGACATGTTAATTAATAATTTTATTTTGTTTCATCTATCTACTTACGCAACCACGTACAAAAAAAAAAAGGTACATTATTTTGTTCCGTCTGATCAACTAAGTGCAGCATTAATCTTTGTTCTTTCCCCTAAACAAGGAGAAAATGCTCCACGTTTTTCTTTGATAAATTTTATTTTAGTAACCAGTGCGCACCTACTGAATGAAGCATGGAGCTGGACCGGCAGGGCACAGATAGATTGCAGCATCTGCAGACAGCAGGTCGATCCGGTTCTGGTTACGTTGGTCCATGGATCATGTACCAATGTATGTATGTATAAATAATATCCTGCGTTTTGCTAGATCCGATCTGATTTGGTTCCAGAGTTATTTTTTAAAGTGTGGCCAACTAACAGCAGCAGGAGCCGACGGTATTGATTGATGGTTTCATCCAAACCACCACTGCTAATTCAGGAGCAGCGTCCACTTTGCTTGCAAACTCAAACAACGGACGGCGCGGCGCCAAACGCCACATGACACGGTGCCAGCTCAGCCCAACCTAGATCTCGATGCAATGCAGCATACACAAACCGTACTGGTGGTACTGTACCGGAGGCCATGGTAGCTAGCTAGCTTGGCAGTTGTTGGCGACTTGGCGGCATACAGAAACCGTATGCATGCCTGCAGGTTGTACGTACTCGCTCAGTCCCTAAATAAGTGCCGCTTCGCTTTTCGAGAAACAACTACAGACAATTTTAATATATAATAAATATCATCAATTAGTATCATAATTAGTATCATCGGAAATATCTTGGATCTAGTTTTACAAAATTATTTAGGGATATAAATATTACACGCATTTTCTATAAATTAAGTTAAACTTGTGGCACGCATCCCACGGCGACACTTATTTAGAGACGGAAGGAGTAAGTACGAAACACAAACTAGAACAGACACGTCACTACTGGTTGAAAAACCCGATTACTAATAACGGTTTTTAAAACCGATGGTACTGAAGCGAGTGATGAGATTTCTAAAAAAAAAAAAAAAAAAAAAACAAACTGATCCAAAAATAGCCAAACATATTTAACTAATCTTGAATAAGTTCGATAACTATTGATAATGCACTTTAAACAGCAAGCCATCTATCATGCACGATCAATGATAACTTGCTCATATTAATCAATAACAAGAGATCAGACGAAGCCGTTACAGCCTTATTATAAGATAACATGAACCATGACGGAACTTACAAGCAAACTAGAGATCGAACAAAGTCGTTGCAGCCTAGCTTGAAGAAGAACTCGCCGAATCTACGTTACTCCTACTCCTAGAGTTTGGCGTGAAGCCAGTTGTTGTTGAATTGATGATTGGCTTTTTACAATAGACCACGGTCTATATTTATATCCTGACCGAGCTAAGTCCTAGTTGAATACGAATCACAGAACCGGAACCAAACTAGGACTCTTTCTCAAAACAATCTGGCTTGATTCTTTCCTTCCTTACAGCTTCCGACACATCATGTATTAATCGGACACAATCCTTGACGCAATTTCTATAATAATATCCTTGAAGAATAACTCCACGTCAAAGAACCGACCCTTGCAAATCAGTCGATCTCAACACTTAGCCGATTCTACCGGAAGACACTCTTGAGGCCAGCACGCCTAATCAGCCGATTCCCAGGAGGAAAGCCAACTCACTGAAAATCAACCAATATCGGTTATTAGCCGATTTCATCACGTAGCGTCTCTGAAACACTTTCTCTTTTGCACTCTTGCACTCTGTTTCCAAAATCTAGTGCAAATAGTTTCTAGTTTATTCTAGTGTTTTGCATGATATAGTATTGATTGATGATGAACTATCTCATATGACCGTAAAGCGCTTAGCTCAGTGCTCGAGTGGGTTAAGTGGTCGACATTATGTAAGCGTGGTGCTTATATACTGTTTACCTACAGATGCACCTTATAGGCCGGGTTTGGTGGTAATAATAATCCTGTTGAGTCCTATGTATTCCACCCTCCGTTTATAAGACTAGCAGAACGCGGTTGCGAAGGAGAAGCGTGTTATGTTCTCAAACCTCTCTAGTAATGTTCCTTATATGTAATTTATGATCATCAATGCTATAGATGAGAGTATATGTGCTAGAGTAGATATAAAGACTTAGTAAATATGACACTACATAAGAATTCAATCTCTTAACTAATCTCCTGTTTTTTCCTTGCTACGTTAGAGAGTTTCTATTTCTATCTCTGAGTGATTTATCATTGCCCTATACTTATCATATATGTCTATTTGGCTTACCCCTAAATATAAGTATATCCTATGTTATTTGGATTCTATCTCGAGTATTAACATACATTAATATTCTCTAGCCATTGCTTATCTCTGTGGATTAAATAAATACGACAATTAGGTTGACTCCCAATAAAATACTACAATGATATTTCATCTGTGCGCTTGCGGATACTTTATTTATATTCTAAGGTAGTTGCATAATTAAATACCACGCTCCTAACGTCACTGCTAGGGATGACAACCTGGTACCACGGTGATGTTAAGGAGTGTCACCAGCCGGTCACCCCTCTTGCACGTACTAGCCGAGTATAGATGCGTGAATGGCCTGCTTGCTCACTTAGATGTGTGTGTCCTGCCTCCTATCTTCACCTCACCAGCATGCTCGACACTGCCACCAGCACGCCGGGGAGTCTACCAGCGATGTGTGATCCGTTCATGTCGTGATGCCTCTCACGGTCTGGCACCATCTTGATCATGTCTGGCTGTTCCATGCTCCCAATACTTCTGGTCCAGCACTATTGTAACATAGGCCAACGTGCATGCTGCTGTGTAAGACTGGAGAAAATAGTAATCAGATTAGTTTTCTCACCCATCATGAAGGATGACGTACATGAAGCCATGCATCGCCCTTTCTTGATCCCTTGCTCCTGGTCCCGTTCGTCCTTCTTGGTCCCGATGCAGATGAGCAGCGAGACAGCGAGGCCACAACTCCTCCCGATGGAACAACGCCGACGGCTGGTGAAGAAGCGTGGCGCCGCCAAAGGCCGGATTAGGGGAGGTGGAGCCTTGGATGCGGCCTAGGGCTTGGAAGTCATGGGACGGTGGTTGAAAAAAAATATTGTATTTATTCTTTTATTTCTTTTTTGGTACGTAGAACGTGGATTTTAAAATAATGGATTTATCTCTTTTGTTTCTTCTTTTATCTATAATGGCAGAGTGGGTAATTTTATAGAAAATAAAATAGATCTCATGGTTGCGTTATAGATCATGAGAGCCTATATACTGATTTAATGGCTAGATGTTTCTAATTAGTGTGAGAATTTCTATCATCTTTTTTTTTTCTAGCGCATCTGGTGAGAATTAATGTGGAACCTCCGTTAGGGCGCCTCCAATTAGTAATAGTAAGATGTAGCAGTATTGCTTTACAGAAGTTAGAGTGTTTAAAAATTAAACCACCATGCATTACTGATATGCTAAAATGTACGAACTTATCTAAAGTAACAACTTAAAAAAAATTGTCGCATAGAGTTTTAATATAATCAAGCATGAATAATGAACTTCGATTGCCACATGCCAGCAACCCGGGCAGGAATGTGTATATGTTACAAAAAGACTAGTGCAGCCTATAGATGCGAGGGGTTAACATGAAGCTTGGAACCGGATGCTGGCAAGGATTTGAGCAAGGGATCAGGGTAAAAGATTGAACCTTCCAAAGTATAACTAGACTTAGCCGCATGAATAATGAACTTCGATTGCCACATGCCAGCAACCCGGGCAGGAATGTGTATACGTTACAAAAAGACTAGTGCAGCCTGTAGATGCGAGTGGTTAACATGAAGCTTGGAACCGGATGCTGGCAAGGATTTGAGCAAGGGATCAGGGTAAAAGATTGAACCTTCCAAAGTATAACTCGATTTAGCCAAAAACCAAGCACACCCCAAGCATATATTCTCTCCGTCATGTAATATAGCACATACAGGAATTAAAAAATTATAAGCAAATATAAGATATTCTAGGGGACAGTTTTGTATTAAATAGTTGCATAAATTTGCAAGGTATTATATTGTGTTACTCGCCATTTATCAGGCAATGGAATTACTATTAATCATGTTGACAATAGCAACTGATTAGGAAATAAAGTGAGTGCACATATATCTTTTGTGTTCTCCCTTAATATGTCCTAAGAATGCATTATATTACATGATAGAGCGAGTAAGCTCTACGTGCATGACATGTGTGATGACACCATGAAATGACCATTAACACTATTTCACTACTGGCCAGGAACAACTGTGATTCATTAGCATATACGGGAGAATGGCAAACCTTAAAATTGAGTAATTCCTTTTTTCTTTTTTTTCTTTTTTCTTTTTTTTTTGCTACTATTACACACCCAGTGTAAGGGCATAGAAGAGACTAAACTGATAAATCTTGACAAAGTCATAGTATATAGTGCATCGATTTCCTAGGAGCCAAGATCAAGCCGGGTTGCTCATTCACATGGCGAAGTATCATGCAAGGACTACAAGTCCTGAAGGATGGTATAATCTGGAGAGTGGGCCATGGTCATAATATTGACATATGGGCTGACCCATGGATCCCGAGGGACTTCACAAGAAAGCCGATCACACCGAGGGGAAGCAATGTTATAAGATATGTGCACGAGCTGATTGACCCGATCACCGAGCAGTGGGATGAACAGCTCCTGTCCCAAACCTTCTGGGAGGAAGACGTTCAGCTGATCAAATCACTGCCAGTACACTTGGACATGGAGAATGTAGTGGGCTGGCATTATGATAATAAAGGAATGTTCTCAGTAAAGTCGGCTTACAGAGTGCATAGAGATACGGAGGCAAGGAAAGCAGCAAGAAATAGGCCGGGGATGGCAACTAGTACAGGTGGGCTAGATAATTTCTGGGCGAAGTTATGGAAAATAGATTGCCCACCGAAGGTTAAACATTTTCTGTGGAGACTCAGCCACAAAACAATAGCAGTCAAGAAAATACTGAAAAGAAGGGGCATCAAGCTGGAAACGGGGTGTGATCTGTGTAAGAGAATGGATGAAGATGGAGGCCACCTTTTTCTGAAATGCAAGGAAGTGAAACCCGTTTGGCGTGAACTGAACCTAGAGGGGATCAGGTGTGAGCTGGAGGAAGCTGGTTCGGCAAAAGAGATGCTGCAAAAAGTTTTTGAGCTCGATCCGAAGACAAAGATCATGGTTATCATGCTACTCTGGCTTTGGTGGGATGAAAGAAATAAATGGAGGGAGGAGGGAAAAAGGAGGACAGCAGTGGAGGTGGCATATATCGCAGCCGCCTTGGCGGACAGGAAGATGGAAACTGACAGTGCAGTCCTATTGTCGGATAACCGTCAGAGGGCGAGATGGCGTAAACCTGCACCAGGTGTGCTGAAAGTGAACACTGATGGGGCCTTTGACAACAAGTCAAGGTGTGGAGGCTAGGGCTATATCATCAGAAATGCAGAGGGTGATTTGGTGGTGGCGGGAGCAGGAAGCACAGGTCCTCAGCAGAGTCCCCTTCATGCTGAATTATCTGGGTGCCTAGCCGGAGTCTGAGCAGCTATGGCGCTGGGAGCAGCGGTGATTACCCTGGAGACGGACACATCAATGGTGAAGACGGCCATCGAAGGAACTGAATTTCGGCTGTCGGCTATGGGCGGGCTGATTACTGAGCTGAGGCTTCTACTTATGTCAGAGTTTAATTCCTTCTCTGTAAACCACTGTCCACGGACATGTAATAGGGTGGCCGATGCGCTAGCGGCATATGGTCGGAGGGAACCAAGTGGATCTGTATCCACCTGGGACCATGTTCCACAATTTGTGGAGAGTCTGGTGGCCAGCGATCGTGCTGAGCCTGATGAGTAAATAAAGCTATGCTTCTCAAAAAAAAAAATCGATGGAAACGCTTTTCGTGACTAAAAGAATACATTAAAGAATAGGAGCCCCCAAAACAAAAGTAGAGACTATTGTTTAAGGGCTCAAACCGCAGCGTGGTGCTGAAGTTCGTTTAATCCTAGCGTATCGTCTATTATCTATATATATGTGTACTAGATCATAGATCCACAGTTTGGTCCTTGCACCTATGAGGTTTTCTCCCCCGGCGGCGAGCTCCAATATGGAGGGCGCTGCTAGCAGTCCAGACGCAAAAACTACTGTACCTATGGCGGCGTCGGCAGCAGCAGCAGCAGAGGCTTTGAAAGAGAGGATGCAGAAAGCAACGGAGCGATTCGAGACCCGCATCTCAATAAGCCCTACCATGATCCACAAGTTCCCTCGTAGTCTGCGAGGGCTCGGCGGCGAGGACAATCGCTACGTTGTGCCTGGCGTGGTGGCCATTGGCCCGTACCACCATGGCCTGCCACACCTTCAGAAGACGGAGGAGATGAAGCACGTCGTGGCCTGCAGGCAAGAATTACAATTTCAGTGAATTTCACCGAAATTTCCAAAATATTACCTTTTTCGCTGGGGTCTGAAAATTTTTTGTATCGGTCAAATTTTTCGCTCAAATTCATCTTTCCGTTGCAAAATTGCACCAAACTACACTAAAATGACCCTTTAAATCCTCTAAGCTCAACAAAGCCCTATTTTTACAAATTAATTCAATTTTCTCACTCACATATTCGTCATCACTGGCATATGTAGCTCTCATGCACAATCAGCTCGCTGTATCACTGTTGATCTAGTGATGTGATATATTATATTATTTCATCGGTATCATATAAACTAGATGAAATCCCCCCGCGTTTTCTGCGGGTTATCAAATGGAAATATATATGGGCATCACCTAAATCTCATCTACCCGAACCCCCACCCCTACTATATCCGAGGGTCATCCTCTCTTCCAAAATTCTAAAAGTTTTTCTTCGTAAAATTATGCATGTTTCGAAGAACCACATATATGCGATATGCATTTTGCTAGGTTTTTACTTATAAATAGATTTTTTATTAGAAACGATTTAAATTTTTTTGTAAAAAGTTATCGAAATATATCCATGTGAGGTCTTGTTTTGAAGAGTTTATTGTGAGGAACACCATGGTGCAATTGGATTTTAATTACGATACTTGGTTTAGGTCTTTACGACTTTTTTTCTATTTCAAAAGAAATAGATAGTGGGAGATAAATGAGTCTTAGTGGCGGTAACTTCTTTGATGATGTCAACTGACATCACTTTTTAAGAATTGAGCAATCTGATTGGAGGGAATTCCTTAGTGGGGCTTAGTATTATAGGAGTATAGGATTTGTGGTGTACAATGAATTGGAGAGTTTTTCTAATGAAATGACCTCAAATTTTTTAAAATTAATTTGAATTTATTTAAATTTGACACGATATTTCCAAAATTTCTGAAATTTCGCATTTATCTCTGGGGACCGATTTTTTTTTTTATACCGGTATAGAAAACCTTGCCTACAGGGTGTGCAGGGACTTGGGCCGTTCCGTCGAGGATGTCTACGGGAAGATCGTCTCCATCGCCGGCGACGCCCGCTGCTGCTACGACCCTGATGACGCGAAGGTTAAAGGCCTAAGCGACACCGAGTTTGCGACTATGATGTTCGTGGACGGCTGCTTTCTTCTGTGGTTCATGTCAGACGGCGATGAGGCCGATCCGCTGTTCAGAGAGTGCAACATTTCGGCCGGACCAAGCTTCCTCAAGGACATTTCAATGCTCGAGAACCAGATCCCTTGGCTGGTACTCGAGGCCCTAATGGAGTTCTGGCCCGTGGACGTGGATTCCTTCGTTTATGGCGATATGCTGTTTGGGCAACCCTGCTTCCGTGCAAAACGAAAGATGGTTCCCTCATGGATCATGTGGCCCCTGAGATTCCTTCACAGTTTCTTAGAGAAATGCGGGCACGTCCCTGGAGGCAATATAGGTACTGATGGTGAAAGTGAAACAAGGAGCATCACAATCCATGGAAGAAACTTCAGGCCGCCGCATCTCCTAGGCCTTATGAGATTCATTCTCATACACGGCATGACCCCTCAAGAGAGAGGGAGCGAGGATAGAGGCAATTCAGACAAGGGATGGCCGTCTACTCTATCCAGCAGCGCCGTGGATCTGGCACAGATAGGTATCAAGGTGACGGCCAGCACGGCCGGACGGTTCGCCGACATGAGGGTTAGAAAAAAGTCCGTCTCCGGCGAACTCTCTTTGTCTCCGGTGTTCATCAACGACGTCGTCGCGTGTTACCTCGTCAACTTGGCGGCGCTAGAGGCGGCTGGGGCCAGCACTGCCTCGAGCTTTGCCTCTGATGGCCACGTCGTGAGCTCATACCTGTCGGTGCTGGCCAGCACTGCCTCGAGCTTTGCCTCTGATGGCTACGTCGTGAGCTCATACCTGTCGGTGCTGGCGATGCTCATGGACGGTGAGAAGGACGTGCACGAGCTCCGGAGGAAGGGCGTGCTGTGCAGCCACTTCAGCAACGCGGAGACGCTTGCCTTCTTTAAGGTTCTCGGCCAGCACCTTCGCCTCGGCTACAACTACTTCATCATCGTACGAGAGATCGAGGAGTACATGCACCGGAGGCCGGTGAGGATCGCTGTCCACAAGTTCGTCTACAATTACTACAAGCTCATCGTCGCGTTCCTGTCCATCGCCAGTGTGCTCGTCGGCATCTTTAAGGCCATCTATTCACTCAAGCAGCGACTTTAGATGCATCACCTGCAGTGGTCCTGTCCTCCTTTGCTTATTGTCATCATATACTGTGTGTGTGCCTTTCACAAATAATAATATTGCATTAATTGCATCGGTCGCCTTTCTCTTTTCTCAAAGTAAGTAAAAAGACGATCAGCATGTGGATTGTTGACTTTGTCTTTATCCTATAGTGTGCCTAGGTGACATTTAGGATTTTCAAATCCTTAAATTGTCTATATATGTGGATTGTTGAATAAGGCTGTAAGCAAGCCATGTACACAACGTACGGCTATTCTTGCCATTTGCTGTGATTGATAACTGATAATCATGTTGAAAACAATCTTAGTTATAACATGATCATCTTATCTTTGCCCAGACATGACCACTATGCCTCTGCAGATGTGTACGTATTTAGTATAGTTGATGTAGATGAAGTGGAAGTGTTGATCTTTACCGATTAAGAGTTGCGGCACTCTATTCATGAAGACTGAGTGATCCACTGCTCCCCAACAGATTCGTTACTCGCTGGGCGGCGCCAGTGACGCCAACATCAAAGTTTGAGCACCTCTTGGTTTCTTTCTCGATCTTTTTGCCTCTTATTTTTTTATGTTGTATTTTTTTTCTTTCTGGCGTATAATTTGAACTGCATTATGATTTTTTTTCTTCTTCTTTTTGCATCACGGCATGTTAGCTAAATGGACCTGCTACATTGCCAAACAAATGGACTCATTATTTCTTTTCCTGTGACGATGCTACGGCTACCACAGAACCATATCAATATATCATGTACTTTGTTTTCTAGGGGGCATCTAAAGATTACATCTACATTCCTGTTTGTAAACAGTACACTATTGTGCCAATTTATGTTACACAAATATGCTAATTTATGCTAGACAAATGTTTCTGGTGGAATCAATTCACTGGGAACCTATGGTTTTTGAGCTGGACTTGATGGGAACATGGGCAAACATGTCGAAGATAAGAGGGAAGGTGTGGCGAGGAAGCGAGTGCAGCTAGAGCAGGTGAAAGATTTGAGCTAAATACACACCATGCTCTCTTTCCATGTCCAGATACAATTTTATGTTTGGAAAATTCTATATATAAAATGGCAACGGATCAAGTGCAAACCACCCTTTCTATGAAAACCCATCTAAACCATGGCAAAAAGATCGTCTAAATTCATCAAAAAAAAAATCGCACATGTAGATGATATAATGATACACAACCTTGTAAAATATCTTGTCCAAACTCGACATCATTTGTGAGATATAAAATAATAAATTTGTTATTTTTATATCTCACAAACGAAGTCGAGTTTGAACAAGATATTTTATAAGGTTGTGTATCATCATATCATCTATATATGTGATTTTTTGGTGAATTTAGATGATTTTTTGCCAT
The DNA here is from genome assembly GCA_015844335.1 of Chrysopogon serrulatus. Classification (NCBI taxonomy): domain Eukaryota; kingdom Viridiplantae; phylum Streptophyta; class Magnoliopsida; order Poales; family Poaceae; genus Chrysopogon; species Chrysopogon serrulatus. Next base: position 49,088 of record JADLZL010004024.1, read on the forward strand.
GGTTTGTACTGGGTTTTCATGGGACACCTCTTGGTTTCTTTCTCGATCTTTTTGCCTCTTATTTTTTGATGTTGTATTAGTAGTCTTTTTTTTTTTCTTTCTGGCGTATAATTTTGAACTGCATTATGATTTTTTTCCTCTTTTGCATCACAGCATGTTAGCTAAAAGGATCTGCTACATTGCTAACAAATGGACTCATTATTTCTTTTCTTGTGATGCTACCACAGAACCATATCAATATCATGTACTTTGTTTTCTAGTTTGTGAACAGTACAATATTTTTAATGCTCTTTGTATGCGGGTAAAAATTGATGTGACGAAGAGAGAGTAAAAAAACTTAAAATTTTAGTGGTATCTAAACAAGGCCTAAATACATATTATGTCTAGATGCATAGTAAAAATAATGAATCTTGAAATGTTAAACCGTCTTATAATTTAGGATGGAGACTAACATATTCCAAACTCAGTTTAAAAGGCACCTTGTGTACTTTCGGCTCAGTCAGCTATATTCTGCTTCCTGGACCAAATTAATGAACAATGAAGACAGTCAACCAGCGGGCCGTGGGCAAAAAAAAAAAAGTTATTAACACCTAATAAACCGAAGTTTGCGTGCAAGGAGGCTAGGGAATCGGAGACCTACCTTCAGCGGGCCGTCTAAATGCAAAACTGGCTGGGCCTTCCGAGCGGCCACTTCCACGCCCAGAACCCAAGTTATGCCTCCTGAGTCGTTCTGGGCGTTCAGTCTCTGTAGATGCTGCCTCTGTAGATGATCCATGGACCAACGTAACCAGAACCGGAACAGGCCTGCAGTCTCTGTAGATGCTGCCAATCTATCTGCCGGCCCAGCTAAAATAAAATGTATCAAAGCGAAACGTGGAGATGATTAGAGACATTTTTCTCTTTGTTTAGGGGAAAGAACAACGAATAATGCTGCACTAGTTTGATATACGGACGGAACAAATTAACTGAATTGCAGTTGAGTTTTACACAACATCATTAATTAATAAAACGTACATATAGAAAGCCATGAAATAAACAAAAAGTGACAACTGGGTGAAAATAAATTAAAGCTAGTAGGGATCACGACCACGGCATGATTGATTTTAGCATTTTTACAGCCAAAATGCCACAGGATCCGAAATGAGAAAAATATTCCTCGGTGGTTTGTTCCGGCACCTTGCAGCATTGCATCCTACAAGTGTCGCCAGTTGTCAGATCTCCATTGTCGTCATAGCACACCCTCCTCCTCCTCCTTGAGCTACTCTGCTCGGTGTTCTTCCATCCATCGATGAAATCGACCAGGCTTTGGGGTTGGGCCGGCTTGTTAAAGCTTGTGTGTGATGGGGCTCCTCCAATCTGGGCGGTGGCGGGTGCTCCCCATGCTAGAGATGGATGGCGGTGGCGTTCGTCGACGAACACGGTGGCTAGGGATGTGCTTGTTTTTTCTATTTTTCTAAAGGCTTCCATGTAAAGTTGTCAGTACAGTTATCTTCATATTCTTTATGGGCATATTTGCATGGGGATAGAGATTGGGATAGAAAATCACCTATCCCACCCTTTAAAAGATCTCAACCATTTATTCTTTACATCTCTTTTAATCTAACCTTAGTTCTATACATTCCACTGTCCCTATCCTAGCTCTCATTTTCTATTATCCAAACAAGGCCTATCTTCATTCGTCGGCTAGGGATATGCTTGTTTTTTCTATTTTTCTAGAGGCTTCCATGCAAAGTTGTTAGGACAGTTGTCTTCATGTGTATGTTTTTTTTATCAATCTAATACAGATATATTTATTAAAAAAAGTCTTAACTTTGAACGAAAATCATGATAGTGCGTGCATAAGATTGTTTTACAGAGAAAGTGATCATTTCATTAACGAAAGATACACCCTGAAAGATCTACGTCAAAAAAAAAAGAAGGGTGTTCCCACGGTCCCACCCTCTTGTTTGGCATGCAAGGTCTATCGAGAACGAAAGGCAGAGGCATGTCGTTTGGACACCAAGATGACGTTTTAGAAGCACCTCACAGTCACAGGTCACTGCTACTTGTACAGTCCTACTTGGCGTAGTGTAGTGGTGAGTGGTGAGAGGAAATGGAAGGCTTCACCGGCGTCGTCCGGATCGTGTCCAGGTGTCTCGTCCGGCCAGAGCCGGCCACGAGCTCACCGGACAGCAACAGAGGAGGCCGCCGGAGCCGGAGGAGATAATGCACCTGACGCCGTGGGATCTCCGTATGATCACGGTGGACTCCATCCAGAAGGGACTGCTTCTGCCCAAGCCGCCGGCACCGTCAGCAGGTGGGGCGCATCAACTCGTGGACGGCCTCGCTTCGTCCTTGGCGCGCGCCCTGGCCCGCTTCTACCCGCTGGCCGGCCGCCTCGCCGTCGTCGCGGATGGCGGCGGTCCGAGCACCGTCGTCTTGCTCCGCTGCAACGGCGTGGGCGCGGAGTTCGTCCACGCCGAGGCGCCGAAGGTCACCGTCGCAGACGTTATCGCTCCCGCCACAGGTTACTACGTCCCCAGCTCACTGGTGTGGTCGCTCTTCCCTTTGAACGGGCTGCTGGGCGCGGATGCCGCCATGGACGGCTCCCGCTACCCCGTGCTAGCGGCGCAGGTCACCGAGCTCGCCGACGGCGTCTTCGTCGCCATGTCGCTCAACCACGCCGTTGCTTACGGGACCACGTTCTGGCACCTGTTCAACACATGATCGGAGATCAGCCGGACAAGCGACGGCGGCGGCCGTGAGCTTTCCACGCCGCAGCCGGTTCTGGACAGGTGGTTCCTCCAGACCAGCCCGGTGCCCATCGCTCTGCCCTTCGGCAAGCTGGAGGGGATCGTCCGGCGGCCTGCGTACCCGCCGGTGCGGGAGTGTTTCTTCCACTTCTCGGCGGAGAGCGTGAGGAAGCTCAAGGCGAAGGCGAACGCCGAGATGACCGGCGGCGGCACCGCGGCGACAGGCGCCACCGTACTGTCGTCGCTGCAGTCCCTGCTCGCGCACCTGTGGCGAGGGTCGTGTCGGGCGCGGGAGCTGGCGGCGGACCGGGAGACGACGTACCTGCTCGTCGTCGGGTGCCGGGCACGCGTGACGGGTGTCCCGAAAGAGTACATGGGCAACGCCGTGACGCCAGCCTTCGCCAGGTTAACGGCCGGCGACGTGGTGAGCAAGGGGCTGGGGTGGGCGGCGTGGCTCCTGAACCGCGCCGTGGCGGCGTTCGACGAGGCCAGCGTGAGGGGTGAGCTCGCGTCGTGGCCGCGGGACCCCAGGTTTTGGTACGTGGGGGACGGCGCCACGACGATCTCGACCGGGAGCTCGCCGTGGTTCGACGTCTACGGCAACGACTTCGGGTGGGGCCGGCCGGTGGCCGTCCGCAGCGGCGCCGGGAACAAGATGGACGGGAAGGTGACCGTGTACGAGGGGCGTGGAGGTGGGGGAAGCATGGCGCTGGAGGTGTGCCTCGCGCCCGAGGCGCTCGCCAGGCTCGTCGCCGACGAGGAGTTCATGTAGGCGGTGAGCGCCGTCACCGAGGCGTGAAGGTGTCGGGAGTCCGCCGCCTGTGTGGCTATGCTGAGAGCCACGTACGTGTACCATTAATTGAAAATTTGTTATCTTAATTGAAAAATCTCTCTTTTTCTCTTTTGATTTGATGACGATTGAAACAAGAAACCTCCGATGCATGGGTGAGGGTGACCATACAGATTGGCACGATAATACAGATTGGCAACGGGGAAAGGGCAAAATTTTGGAGGGATAATTGGCTGAACGGTAGAGCATCCAAGGACATAGCCCCAACATGCTTCAGAATGGCATGGCGCAAAAACCTGACGGTGGCCGCAGCGTTGCAGGGAAGAAGGTGGATGTGTGGATTCCGCCGCATGAACACAGATGAGGAGCTCAAAGAATTCGTCAACTTTGGAGCGAGCTCCAAACGGTTCAACTGCATGAACAGGAGGATAGAATATCTTGGCGATTTGAACCATCTGGCCACTACTCAGCGAAAACGGGCTTACAATGTACAGTTCTTTGGGGGCACTTCAAGACTAAAATTGGGCAAAGATATGGAAGATGAAAGTGGAAGTATTTGCATGCTATGCCGATGCCAACAAGAAAGTCACCTACACATGGCAAACTGCAGTTACACCAAGCGACTGTGGGGACAAGTGAAGGCTTGGAGCAATGAACTAGGGCTTGCAATCACCAGGAACAACATCAGGGACTGGTGGAAGCAACTCAGCCTAAGGACCGGTCAGGGGAGTGGCAGAGACCGAACGGTTGAAAGATCGTGTGCCCAGAGTCAACAAAACAATCGGTTGATATATAGATTTCCCCAAAATTATCAAAGCGAAACGCAGAGATGATTAGAGACATTTTCTCTTTGTTTAGGGGAAAGAACAAAGAATAATGCGGCACTAGTTTGATATACTAAAAACCGGAACCCAGTAGTGTAGGGTCTCCCGGCTGATGTGTTTCCAGGCCGCTCGCCTACGGGCCGTCGTCACGGTCGGTTTGTGTAACTTGCTTTCCTCTTAATGACAAACAGGCTCAACCCGATCGCAAAAATATACGGATGGAGCAAGTAGCTGAACTGCAATTGAGTTTATACAACATCATCATTAAAAAACATATAGAGAGAGAGAGACATGAAATAAAAAAAGTCCCAACTGGGTGAAAATAAATTGAAGCCAGTAGGGATCACGACATGATTGATTTTAGCATTTTTACAGTCAAAACGCCACAGGATCAGAAATGAGAAAATATTGCTCGGTGGTTTCTTCAGGCACCTTGTAGCATTGCATCCTACCAGTGTCACCAGTTGTCAGATCTCCATTGTCGTCATAGCAGAGAGAGAATGTCGTCAAACGGTAAAGATATTTCCTCCTCTTCCTGCAGTCTCGTGGCGCCTCATCTCCACCCTCCTCCTCGAGCTGCTGCTGCAGCTGCTCATGGTCAGCGGCGGTGCTGTCTCCTTCCTCCAGCTCGTTGGTATCCTCCTCCTTGTGCTCAATGATATCATCCTTGTGCTGAATCTCCTCATCAATAAGCTCCTCATCGGGATCATCAGCAGCGCTGCCGGCGTCGTCTCCTCAATGGAGGATGAGGCGCTTGCACAAGGCAAAACTCGCTTCCTCCCATGTGTACAAGAGTAGCGCCCACATGAGTCTCAGCTGGGTCGTCACTGAACAGCATCTCTTTGCCGAGCTTCCATGCAGGAGGAGGCCTGCGGCTGTCAATGTCGGTGTCCACCGCCGCTGCCTCCTTGGAGTCACAGGAGGAGCAGCAGAGGTGTCCAAGACTGACCGGGTCTTTGGAGAGCCCGGCAAAGGCGTCGAGGCAATGGACAAAGTGTGCGCGGCCGGCGAACGGCAGCGACCACTGGCCTAGTCGTGTCCACGCCGCAGCATGCTCCTCCTCCTTCTTCCCCTCCACCATTTCGTCGAACTTGTCGGTGTCCAACGCAAAGGTGGCCTCCTCCCCCTTCAGCATGTCGAACATGTCCGTGTCCAAGGCTAAGATGGCCTCCTTCCCCATCCACATGTCGAAGTCGAACTTGTCGGTGCTGACAAGGATGGTACGTTCATCAGGGTGCACGGCATAGGAGGTGATGTGGGTCCTTTGGAACGGCAGGCACGAGAGCTCGCTCGCGCCACGACCAACGAATCATGTGGCAGCTAAAATGATCCTCCTGCCGCGGGGGGCAGCTGAGTGGCTTCAACGAGAGCGCCCTAAGGGCCATCATGTCCAGAGAGAAGACCTCGTCGTCGCCGACGGGGAGGAAGATGGGGATGTCCCGACACTCCTTGCCGGGGTCAAAGTTGGCGCTCCGGGAGCGGACGTCGATGATGGGGAGGAAGCCTTCCCGGCACCGAGTCTTCATCCCGAGACTCTGCGCCGCGTCGCCGAGAATCTTGGTGCCGACGGCGGCGAAGTAATGGGGGTACCCACGCTGTGCTTCCACTTGGATGAAAGGCGGATGCAGGTGACACGGCCGTAGGGCGGCGGCGGCGGCCGTGCCTTTGTCCGCCGCCGACGAGCTAGACGAGGTTGATCTCACGGATGCTTTGTATCCCCACGCCCGATCATCGAAGATGAGGTAGAGGCGGCGCTGCTGCTCCTGCGGCCCCCGGCGATGCTTCTTATTTGCTGCCGCACGCCACGACCGTCGTCGTCATGCTGCTCACCGCGCCGCCGCTTTGGCATCGTCCTTGTTCCTGCTTGCTCCATCGTTCGTCGCCTTCCTTCTCGTTCGATCGATCTCTACGTACGCGCCTACAATGCAAGTCGAAGATGGCGTGGCGGCAGAGTTCGACTGGCAAAAGGAGGAAGCCCTTGGAAGATCCCTGACCGCCCGGTGGTTTGGGCGACTTCCTGCGCTGTTCGTCGTAAATTTATAAAGACATCTTCTTTTGTCATGGCCATGCCCTTCCATTTATATATAGGTTTTTTTTTTCCAAAAAGTATCTTTACCGAATCCGATACTAGTACCTCTTTGGAGGTAGTTCGACTCACACTCGGAATTAATCAGAATCATATTTCACTGACGTGTTGATTGTGGGCTAAGCCTTGTGCATTTTTAGATCAAAGTCATTTCACCCGGCTTTATTGAAAGCTTAACGAAAGCCCAAGATCTGAGACTGGGGATACCAGTTTTACAATGAAGCATCGGAAATAAACAGAGTGCGATGGCAGCTCAACACCAAGAACTATCCAAAAGAGAACTCTCCTGAGTTTGACATTCTTCAGGGAACTACCTCCTTCATCCCAGCTCTACCAGCTATCCTCAAAACGAGCTACCCCGAGCAAACGCTACTCTAAGACAGACATCCATAACTCCCTTTTCACTTCAAGATGCCCTCCCTGACATCAGATGGATAGCTTCCTCCGCGGGGGCCTTCAGCTTCTGCTTCAACATCGGAATCCAGGACTTCACAAGCATTATAGTCTTGAACACAATCGCCACAGGGGAAGACAGCACTTTGTTATTGAAGACGACATCATTCCTTGTTTTCCATATAGTCCACATCGCACCTGCACATATAAACAAAGTAACTTTTTTATAGCTCCCACCATGGTTCTCAATAACTGCAGAAAAAAAATCTTCACAACTTGTTGGTGATTCTGCCCAATTAAAAATATCTCTAAGAAAAGACCATAAGTATACAGCAATAGGACATTGGAATAAAATGTGATCAGCTGTTTCAAGCCTGTTACACATAGCACACTCTTCTGGACCCTTCCATTTCTTCTTCTTCAATTGGACACCTGACTGAATTCTATCATGGGCAGCCATCCAGAGAAAAATTTTTACTTTCAAGGGTATATTGCATTTCCACACATGGAGCATTCTAGTGTCGTCTCTAGTATCACTAGCGGTCATCAGCCTGTATAGAGACCTCGTTGTGTATTTTTTGGACGGTTCAAGTGCCCATAATACTATGTCTCTTCCATTTGTTAGATTTACTTCACTCAACAGTCCTTGCAGTTGGCACCACTCTGCTCTGCGCTCTTCATTCAAACATCTTCTGAATTCTACATTCCACTGATTATCTGAGAAGGCCTCGGCCACCCCAATGTTCGGGTTCTGAACAATTTGAAATAGTTCATGAAATCTGTTTTTCAGTGGGCAGTTTCCTAACCATACATCATGCCAGAAGCTGGTCTGATGCCCACCTCTGACTTGGATCACTCTACCTTTTTGATACCACTCTCTTAGATCAAGCAAAGTTCTCCAGAATTGGGATCCCTTTTTGTTTTTGATTTGGAATATGCTCTTTTTTGATCCAGGTATTTCTTTCTTAGAATTGAGCAGCATAGACTGTCATTGCCTCTCTCCAGTTTATCAATCCATTTCACCAAGAGGCATGTATTCATAATTCTAACATCAGTAAAACCCAAACCTCCAAATTCTTTAGGTTTATTTAGAGCCTCCCATTTGATCATGTTGTATTTCCTCTTCTTCGAGGTTCCTTGCCAGAAAAATCTTGATCTAATAGAGTCAATCATTTGGAAATTTCCTTCATATAATTGGTAAACACCCATGGTATACAGTGGGATGCTAGATAGACATGACTCGATTAGAATATATTTTCCTCCTGATGATAAGTAGTCACATTGCCAAGTAGCTAACCTCTTCTCAATTTTGTCACTAACATTTCTCAATTGTGCTTTGGAAATTTTACAGTCACTGACCGGGATACCAAGATAGATCATCGACAAGGTTCCTTTCTTGCATTGCAGGATATCCCATACGGTCTGTTGATCTTTTGCTTCTAACCCCACTGTATACACCTCACTTTTCTCAAAATTTATTTTCATACCAGACATTGCCTCATAACATGATAGAATCAGTTTTATATTCTGCAGATTTTCAACCGAGAAGCTCAGGAAAATGACTGTGTCGTCTGCATATTGTAAGTGAGTAAGACCTCCATCTGTCAGGTGGGGAATCAGTCCTTGGATTATCCCTGCTTGCTTTGCTTTGTTAAGCATTTCTGAAAGAGCGTCAGCCACCAGATTAAATAGAAGGGGGGATAATGGATCTCCTTGTCTAAGACCTTTATAACTTCTGAAGTACTTCCCCCTCTCCCCATTGATATCAATACACACTCTGCCACCCTGAACAGCTTGGTTAACCCATTGGATCCACACATCAGAGAAACCTTTCCTGGCTAATACCTTTGATAAAAACTTCCAACTAACTTTATCATACGCCTTTTCAAAATCTAGTTTCAGTATAACTCCAGGGGTCTTTGAAAATTTCAACTCATGTAAAACTTCCTGAATTATTACAACTCCATCCAATATGTTCCTACCAGGAATAAAAGCTGTCTGGCAATGGTTAATAACTTTGTCAATTACTGTAGTCAGCCTGATGGTTAACACCTTGGTAATGATCTTGTAGATAACATTTAGTAAGCATATAGGTCTGAATTGCTTTATGTTCGTAGCAGGTTTCACCTTGGGTAATAAAATAATAACTCCGTAGTTGAACCGCCACAAATCAAGGGTACCTTCATGTAATTTGTCCAGCATTTCCTTAATATCTTCTCTAAGTAAATTCCAGAAGCATTTGAAGAACTCAATACAGAAACCGTCTGGGTCCGGAGCAGTATTATTTTTCATTTCCTTTAAAGCCAAATCCAATTCTAAGCCTTGTGCATCATGTATATACATGCCTGCCATCGGTACCTGCACCTGGTTACAAGCGGCCACGTGTACTCGCTGAGGCTCATCACGTACGCATGGACGCCTCCAGGCTCTTCTACCCATCGAAGGCCGGCGGAAGCCTGGCGGCGGCCGGCGCCATCGAACGGGGACTGGGAGCGGACGCGATCGGAAGGCTTCGGCCGGCGAAGCTGGAGCGGGGCATCCACTTCGAGCCACCCACCCACCGAGGCGCGCTCCTTCGCCGGCCTTCTTCTCTTATCGTATTTCTCTCATTCCAAAGATACCACATGGCAATAAACATCAGCAGCTTTTGACCTTCTTTGGCCTTCAGAAATCAGAATCAGTTCGACTGCATCTCTGACCAACACAGTATTCGCCAGCTCTAGTCCAAAGCTCTCCTGGTTCTTTGCTTGTATATAAACAACTCTTTTCCCCTCTTAATTGAAAGGCAGAGCTCCTGCCAAGTTATTTCAAAGCTCTCCAGGTTCAGGTTTCTCCAGACCTCTTTGGCCAAGCAGCACTTGAAAAAGAGATGTCCATCATGTGTTCGTCTGCTGATGCATAGCTTCAATTCTCATCCCACGCTGCACCAGATTATTTCTCCTCGATGGGTGACTACTATGAGCCATACGTTATGCTTATATGCCTCGTGAGTCGTGATGCAATCGAACTGAATTGAACTGGAATGCTCATCAACTCCTTTCCGGAACTGTCCTGCTGCACTTTAAACTTGAAATTGACACCCATTCAGCATCGAATTGAGCCTGGCTGCTGGTGGCTCCAGAGAATCCAGATCGAGGAGGCTGCACTTTGTTTTTTTTTTTTTTTTTTTTGATGAAACGAGGCTGCACTTTGTAGTGGGCATGGAATCGAATATGAACCTAAGCTAAACGCTCCTCTTCTCGTGGAGAAATATTGGAGATGGAATACGAATATGAATCCCATCTCATCCTTCCCACCGAATCCAAATTCCAAATAACGTCACTCCTCCTTAGTCCTCACGATGACATGTTACTTAATAATTTTATTTTGTTCTTTCCCCTAAAACAAGGAGAAAATGTCACTAATCATCTCCACGTTTTCCTTTGATAAATTTTATTTTAGTAATCAGTGTGTGCATGCACCTGAATGAAGCATGGAGCTAGCTGGATCGGCAGGGCACAGATAGATTGCAGCATCTGCAGACAGCAGGTCCGGTTCCGGTTACGTTGGTCCATGGATCATGTAGTATCAATGTATGTATAAGTAATAATATCCTGCGTTTTGCTAGATCCGATCTGATTTGGTTCCAGAGTTATTTTTCAAGTGTGGGTGTGGCCAACTAACAGCAGCAGGCCGGCCGGAGCCGACGGTATTGATTGATGGTTTCGTCCAAACCAGTAAACCACCACTGCTAATTCAGCAGCTGCAGCGTCCATTTTGCTTGCAAACTCAAACAACGGCGCCCGGCGCGGCGCCAAACGCCACATGACACGGTGCCAGGTCAGCCCAACCTAGATCTCGATGCAATGCAACATACACAAACCGTATGGAGGCCATGGTAGCTAGCTTGGCAGTTGTTGGCGGCATACAGAAACCGCATGCATGAATGGTGGTTGTACGTAAGTACGAAACACACACTTCGTAGAAATTGATTTGTAGAAACATATGGCTTTTATTTGTAAGGGCGGTTTGTATTTCAACCGCCCTTACAGTGACGTGTCCGGGCCCAGCTAATTACCCGTCCTTACAAATACATTTGTAAGAGTGGTTGGCGATTGAACCGCCCTTACAAAATGCATTTGTAAGTGCGGTTCAATCACCAACCGCTCTTACAAATGTGTCTATTTGTAAGGGCGGTTCAATCACTAACAGCTCTACACGGTGCCTATTTGTAAGGGCGGTTGGTGATTGAACCGCCCTTATAAAGATACCTGGGGTCAAAATTTGAAAATTCAAAATTTGAATCGTTCAAAATTTGTCAAATGAAATGTTGACCATTACAACAAATGTAGACCTTGATAAGTTTAGTAAACTTGGTATTCATGACTTTTCTATTTGAGACATTTTAGGGCTTCAAATGCTAGAGTCTAAATGTCAATTTTTTAAAAATCCAAGATTTGACTTAGTCAAACATGGTCAAATGAGGCACTAAATGACCTTAAATGAAAAAAATTTTGAATACCAAGATTGTACAACTCATCAAAATCTACATTTGATACATAAGTCATTTCTGCATTTGAGAAAGTGTTAGTAAACACTAGTCACAAGTTTTAAAAATTCAAGATGTGACTTAGTCAAACTTGGTCAAATGAAGCACTAAATGGCCTGAAATGAAAAACTTTTGAATACCATGTTTGTAGAATTCATCAAGATCTACATTTGATACATAGGTTACTTCTGTATTTGAGAAAGTGTTGATAAATACTAGTCATAAAATCTTAAATCTCACATAAACTTTATGAAACTATATATGAGACTTGTGGATTTAGAACTATACTTTGGTAACACTTCGTCAAATACAAAAATGGCCTATATATCAAATATATATCTTGATGAGTGGGCCAATCTTGGTATTCATGACTTTTCTAGTTGAAACCATCTAGGGTTTCGAAAAACTGGTATGTAGTTTGTTAAAATTTAAAAATTCAAAATTTGAATCGTTCAAAATTTGTCAAATGAAATATTGACCATTATAACAAATGTAGACTCTGATGAGTTTAGCAAACTTGGTATTCATGACTTTTCTATTTGAGATATTTTAGGGCTTCAAATGCTAGAGTCTAAGTGTTATTTTTTAAAATCTAAGATTTGACTTGGTCAAACATGGTCAAATAAGGCACTAAATGACCTCAAATAAAAAATTTTAAATACCAAGATTGTACAACTCATCAAGATGTACTTTTGGTACATAAGTCATTTCCGCATCTGAAAATGTTAGCAAACACTAGTCACAAGTTTTAAAAATACAAGATGTGACTTGGTCAAACTTGGCACTAAATGGCCTCAAATGAAAACTTTTTGAATATCATGTTTGTAGAACTCATTAAGATCTATATTTGATATATAGGTTATTTTTGTATTTGAGAAAGTGTTGGTAAACACTAGTCACAAAATCTTGAATCTCTTCCATGGTACTTGAATTTTAAATGGAGCAAATTAGGCCCTAGTTATTTATGGCAGCACTTTATTTAAGAATATGAGCTAAATAATAGAACATATCTTCTTATATATATATATATATATATATATATATATATATATATATATATATATATATATATATATATATATATATATATGGCAAGCTTATATGCCCACATTATGCCCCCATTCCAATTCTTAGATTTTTTTAGACCATTTTATGATATTATTGATTTTTTGAGTCACCAAAATAGTTATTTCACTATTGTTGAGAAAAACACTTAATTTTTCATGGATTTTCTAGATCTGAGCTCAAATAAAACATGTCTTCTTCCATATATTTTTATATAATTTTTGGACAACATTAGATGGGACGTGTAGTTCAATTGTAGTTATTTTCTAAAATACAGAATTTCATTTATACCAAAAAAATATTTTCTTGCTCATGGGCCTGGTCTCTATTGCAGTACTACTGTACTAGGCTCCAATGTCTCAAGCCCATATATGACCTCATGGGACGATTTCTAGCTGAATGAACGGCCGCAGCGGCACCCTGTAACCTGCACGGCATGCGAGCGCAGACGCTATTCCCAGCGAGATAGCGCTGGTGCGCTACGCCCACGCGGGCCCCCCTTTTGATTGAACGGCTGCTCTATAACTCACAAAATAAAAACCCTAAAACTCGTTAAAGTCTCATGGATATATTTAGATAAAATCATCCTCCACCAGCACAGCCCACGATCAGACCCTATTTTGATTGCCGCCACTCCAACCCTAACTCGTCTCGTCATCCCCACCAGCACACCACGGCCGCGCCATTCTCTTCCCCGATGCGCCCTCTTCGAGATCCGGCGAGGGGCTCCAGTACCGGCAGCTGTACCTTCTCCCGGATCACTTGCGGTCAGATCGAGGCCGTTGCGGTCAGATCGAGCCCTCCGGGCTGTGTGCGGCGGCCCCCGGCGACGCTCGTGGAGGCAACCATGGCCAGATCCGTCGAGGATAGCCACCATGGCGGTGCGGCGGCGCGTGCTTCCTCCAGTGACGGCACGGGGTAGATCGACGTGGGGCGCGGCCCCTCCGGCAGTGGCAGTGCGGAGGCGCGTGCTCCCTCCAGTGGCAGCGCGGGGGGCGCGGGCTCCCTCCGGTGCTGGCGCGAGGCCTGGAGCCCAGAACGACGCGAGGCACGGCCCCTCCGGTGGTGGCGAGGCCAGTTCCTTGGCGAGCCCAATCCCCGGCATCCACGCATCCACTCTGGTCCTTCCCAAGGTGAGCCTGATACGTACTTCTAGTAGCTATATAATCATTAAATTAACATGTGTACTGCGTGGTGACATGAACAAAGCTGGTGAGAGCTCCTCCATCCTCTTACTTCGTACCGTTTTGCGTTGGCTCCTTTCCCACCGCTAGACTAGATAGGAAAAACAGCAAATAGGATGCAGACAAATTGATTGCAAATAACGCATAGATTGATGTTCAGTAGACAAATAGGATGCTAGCTGCAGACAAATATATTGCAGGCCGAATGAAGTATAGGATGCAGTAACTGCAACATCAAAATTATTTTAGGCTATGTGTCCTGTATTAGTCACACAAGTTCTGTATTTTGGAGTTTCTTGTTCTGAACCAATGACCGTCCTGCTAATTAATTCAAATGGACTGGGTCCCCTCTTGAATTACGATAACTGCATAGGCAAAAAAAAATATATAGTCATGACATAGAGATACCTGGTAATCTTGTATGAAATAAAAGATTTCTAGCAGATCCTAATCAGGTCAGCAACAAAAATGGATGTTCATTTTCCCTGATATAGAGTTACAGTTAGTTTTCACCCAGATAAAATTAGCTTTGCTAACTTAGCTGAACTTATTAAACTGCAAGGTCTAGTTTTTAATAAAGCGTGCAGAAATACATAAACACGATCTGATCCAGCACTTCTAAGTTGCAAATGTTTGCCTGAGTTTGTCTCTAAATTGTCAAGTGGTTGGAAGCGGAAAAAAAATATACCGTTGTCTGTGTCAGAACTATATTGTTTTCTTACCTGTGGATTAATGACCTGCTCCAAAGCACTCTTGTGCCACATTGCTAAAATTTCATCATGCAGATAACTCTTCTGAATTTACTAGTCTGTTTTTACTCCTTACTTTTGAGTAGTGCTGACCATTATTTGTTCATAGGAGGGATGAAACAAGTTCTGTCTGGACTCTGTTAATTATTTATCTGTAGATGACTTTTCCAGCACATGGATGTTGGGTTATCTAGCTTAATTGCAGTGTCCTTTCAATCTGAATGCTGGTCAGAAATTGTAGCTGGTTCCTTTTGATAAAAGCATATATTCATGTTTGTGAACTGAAATTTAATGACTTGCTGTGTGAAAGCACAGAGTGCTATTATTTTGAAAAAAGCTACATTTTCTCAATGTCTTAATGTGAAACTTACTGTTCTGGAAATGGCACCCTTGAGATTTGAATTATATATTTCTTAGCTGCAACCATTTAACCCTTGGTGCACATAGAATCCTAATTCATATGATTTTATATCAGTACATATCTTTGCAGATCTTGTTTCTAAATTCAGCATTATTTCACTTGCAGATAGCACATCTGGATACCCTTTTTGTGCTTTATGTTGTATATACTGGATTACAAAAATGTCATTTTACATAGCTAGGTCAGTCCATTGATCTTGCTTTCCCTCTGTATTACCAAGTAATGCTGGTATTGCTTCCATAGTTGCAATTTTTGAAGTGGGTGGAGTGCAAATTTTTAGTATTATCTAGATTCTAATGTCCAGTGTGCTGTTTTTCTTTCTTTGCAACAGAATATGCCATATTTGGAGATGATAAAATCCACCATCTCAAAAAAAGTAAGTTCTTTTTTGCTGTTTTTCTTTCTACTGTGTATGTGCTTTTTGCTTCCATGCTGGGTCTATTACGTAATATTGCTGTGGTACCCACCAGTGTTATGAATTAAAGAAAATGAAGTTCCCATGTGTTTAACTCAAATAGATCTTGCATGCTGAAAAGGAAGCAGCTTCTTATTATCAACAGTTTTCACTTCTTGATTAATTTGAGTGCCATGATCTAATGAAATATGGAATTAGCTTTTATAGTGTTTCTGCATAGATATGTTATATTTCTTATTCTCTGGAGATGCTTACCTACCAATTCCATCACAGCCATGCTGACACATCCTGAATAGTCAAATTTTTTGGTAGCTTTACAAATGTGGCTTCTACAAGCCATTGCCTCTGGGTGAGTTCATTGCTTTTCCCCTTTTTCTTTAGCTTCCAGCTCATTTGTTTCCTGTCGTTTCCAGCAATAACAAGGTAGTAAGGTGCATGGCCTGTCTCTATTCAGCAAGTTCTCTATAGGAGATTACTTATTGTTTCATTGCTAGTTGTAGTAACTTCCAAGGCTATAGTTTCGTCGAGCAACTGCATATATGTTTTCAGTAAAAATGATGCCCCCTCCTCCTCAAATCTGCTGCCTCCCTTAATGCCTTGCCCCGCTGCCTTTGTAAAACTGATGGGTCATTATAGTTTAGTACTCTAACATATTACAAGAGATGCCTGCTATCTCTTTGCCTAGTAATTTTAATAATGCCTAGGTGCCTTCTGTTACAGAATGCCACAAACCTTTCAGTTTCAAGCTCTTAGTATCTGTTCTGAACATGAATCATTTCCAGGAAGCAAATAATCTATTTTTTTTTCATTTAGCATATTTGAATTTACAGCTACATGTCTCTATATGTATTCACTGCTAGGAACCTCTGTGTTTGCTTACTATTGTTCTTTATCCTATAATTAACTACTATGTGTAATTCTCATGTCTCATAGTTTCATAGCCCAATTGTATGGACAAAAAGAATTGTATGGACAATATATATTTAAATATTGGTCTGAGTACACTTGGTTGTGATAGTTGCAGATTATAGGCACGCTTCGCTTATGTACATGTCCACTTGCTTGTGATAGTTACTGATTTACAGAGGCTCATTCACTTGGTAATTAGGTGAAAATAGATACACATGTTTGCTATATGCATAATTTAACTTTCTGAATACATTATTTCACCATGCAGTTTCTGAAATAGTTTTAACACACATGCTGTATGTGGCTGCTGGTACTGGTACTTGGAACTTTGGAATTTTTGACGCTGGCTGCTGGCAAGAACTTGGCGCTGGTTGCTGGCTGGGACTTGTTTGGTGCAGAAAAGAACTTGTTTAGTTGGCTAGATCATTTTTGTATTCATGTTTTTGTTGTGCTTTTGTATGGAAACATGGCAGAACATATGTATGTGTTTCTGCATAATGCTCTTTTTTTGTTTGTGGGTGCATATATATGTACATGTCGTGGTCAGATTTAAATTTAAATTATATATTGCATATATGGATATGGTCATATTTGAATTTGAATCATTTAATTTTTTTTGTTGAAAAATCCACTGTAGGGGCGGTTCTTGATTGAACCACCCTTACAAATAGAAATAGTAGGGGCGGTTGGTGATCCAAACGCTCTTACAAATGCATTTGTAAGGGCGGTTGGTGATTCAGCCACGCTTACCGCCCCTTACAAATGCTATTTGTAAGCGCGGTTCAATCACCAACCGCCGGTCACGGAACCGTCCTTACAAATCGATCATTTGTAAGAGCGCTTGGATAAGGGCGGGTAGCTCAACTGCCCTTACAGAGGATCTTGACCCGCCCTTAAAAATCCTCAGTGTTGTAGTGACAAACTAGAACAGCATGTCACTGCCGGTTGAAAAACCCTATTACTAACGCTTTTTAAAACCGATGGTACCGAAGCGAGTGATGAGATTTCTAAAAAAACCAAAAAACAAACTGAAAAAAAATAGCAAAAAACCCCCCCAAAATAATAGTATGAGAGACCTCACTAGGAAGAAACAAGTTAAATGCAACCACCAGATCCAACGGCCTCAAGCTTTCTGCATTCATCCCCTAGCCACTTTATCTGTAAGACACTAACGTTCATTTAGAATATTCGTACCTCTCATTTTAGGCCCATCTGATTTTGAAATGAGTATTTGAGACCTTAAATAAATACAAATGAAGAAGTTTTTTCAGGTACAAAATTTTATAAATTTTTGAGATCTAGAACTTAAATTTTAGTTATTTTCTCAATCCGAGGTCGTTTGGAGAATTGGAATTTCAAATATGAAAAAATTCACACTTAATTTCCTTGGATAGATGATTTAAAATAAAAAAGTTATCAACTACAAAGTTGCATAACTTTTTGAGATCTAACTTCTATTTGATATTTTAGAAAAATACCCCAAAAAACCAAGATGATTAGAAAAATATGAATTTCAAATGTGAGAAATCAAACATATTTTTTGTTGGTTAGATGATTTTAAATAAGAAAGTTGTCAACTACAAAGTTATATAACTTTTTAGATCTATCACTTTTGTTTTGGTTATTTATCAATCGAGATCATTCTCTACCACTACACAATCACTTGTGATTATAGAGCATATGGATTCCTTTGGTATTAACTTTATACAATCTTGTGAATTAAATATTATGGCATCAAAACAACTTCAAATGAAAAAAAAATTATCAATTATAAACTTCTAGATATCTCGTTGAGTATTACAAATTTAGTACAAAGTTCGTCTTCATCGGACATCATATGAAAAAGTTATGAAGTGTTTCGTCCGGGTCTATCACTATTGGGTCATGTCCCAAATCAGCATTGATAATATCTTTTGCCGATTCAAGCCATGAATAAATAGTGATAGAATCACTGCCGGTTCAAGTCAAAAATCGGTAAAGTGATAGTATCACTATCAGTTCAAGCCATGAACAGACAATGATATAGAATCACTATATATCGGTTCAAACCAAAAAGCGGCGGTGATAGGAAGCGACAATGATGACCCCAATATCACGGCCAATTGTGAAAGCCCTATATGTTTGGTATTTGGCATTATTGCAAACTTCACTTGATGCTACATATTTAGCATGAAGCTACTAGATATTATCACCATAGAAAAATAGAGTAACATAGAACATAGATATTTATCTTCGAACTATCTAGAAGGGGACAATGTCATCCTCCTATGAGCCCCTATATAAGCTATAAAATAGAGGCGCCCCTCCTTGCCATGCCGTGTAGTCTCTCATTGGCATTTTTCTTGGCCCGCTCTCCTCTAAGTCTCTCATTGGGATAAAACAAGTGTTTGCTTTCAAGCGTGTAGGATTTGGAGAATCGAGTGCACATAGAAAACGGCATGAGATGATGAAGGAGGTCAGTAAGTTTACAATGGGGTTTCCTGGTCTTTGGACTTAGAAAGGATGTCGACATAGAGGCCATTGGATCGGCGGTAGTGGCTTCAAGACGGTGGCGAGGTGTGGCAGAACGTTCTAAATTATATGGCCCACAAGCACCTGACATTGTCCTAAAGACCTTTGTCAGCCGCACTTGAGTACCACATAACCTAGAATGTTCCGTCGGGTGAACCCCCGATAAACCACAATTCCTCTAGGATCGATACTTACAGAGACATCACAGTATTACAACAATTTTCATACAAAATACCAGAGTAGCGGAAGACTTACAATAACTTAATTTACAAACTTTTTGTCAAACTTATAAAAACCAGAGTGTTATCATTACAAACCAGCGGAAGTATCATTATATAACTTTATTACAGTTCACACAACCAAAGTGCCCTGCCCAGAGGCCACTCAATTCACTCTTCATCGGTTACTTCTTCGACAACCGTCATGCAACAAGGGCCGTAGCACTCTTGTCCATGAGGTTCACCTGCAACAGGGGTTGAACAAACCCTGAGTACAAAAAGTACTCCGCAAGACTTACCTGACCAAAAAGTGGGGAGAAGACTCAGGAATGCTGGCTAATAGGAATCAAGGTGAGGCTTTAGCAAGATCAAAAGACACCCTTTTGCGAAAAGAGACTAAGCCAATCCTTACTTTAACAATCACTTATCAAACATATGCCGGATTCAAAACTCTCATACTCAGACTTTCATTATTACTACGATGCCGGGACTCGGATCATGGCTCCCATATCGTGGAGCACACGGACGATTCGAATCGCTTAATATACCCGGTGGGGCTTCCTAGCCACACGATGTATGCAGGACCGAACATCTTACATACATCAACTCAACGCTTAGATTTCTCCATACTAGAACGGGTGTACAGTACACCACCTCACTATGGCCGCTCGGTCACTTCGGCGGTGCGCATCGTAGGATGGGTACACGCTACTATCCGTTCTAGTAACGAATAGTCCAAGTGGAGCTTACCGCCATTAGCATGCGACTAGTACTATCCAATAACCTCATGATCCCAGCGCCAAACAACGGACGGTCCTTAACCGACACAAGTGGGACGACACTACATCGGGGCACTAGCCCTTCTCGATGCAAGTCACTCCACCGACGTCTCGATTTACTCATCATCATGTTCTTGTGGTGTACCCTTGACCCCGTCGGAACAAGGGTAGGCGACAAGCAACATCGAGGTTTTTTCGTAAATTCCCTTCGGGGAGTATAGTTTCTCACACTTTTGAAAACAGTTTATCAAAACCCTACACTAGTAGCAAGGCTAAGCGTGTACTAAGCATTTCGAAATCAAAACAGTATACAGGGGTAATGTATCAAGGTACGGTAAATGCATCAAGTAGGATATCACATAACTCCTACACCTAATGCATTATATCATCACATGAAATCATAAAAACTTTTCGAAATACAAGGACGGGTTTGAATGCATCCGGGGCTTGCCTTGGGGCTCGATGAAGTGAGGATCGGCTACCCAATCACCAAGATCAGATCCAACCTCCTCACGACGATCACCTTCTTCAAGAACAGGAGTTGGATCAACCCCTTCCTCAGAGCCGACAGCTACACGACAAGAATGCATGATTACGATGCAGTGATAAAGACATGCGATAATGATGCAACGATTGTTAGTCGATCTTGATCAGTAGGTCAAAGCGAAGCCAATGGATCACTTAGTGAAGCTTGAGATGCTCTGTGGAGCGCGAATCGCGGCAGAGGGCTCACGGCGGCGGTGGATGGCCGGAGAGGAAGAAGACGGCGACGCAGCAGTGATATAGATGACCTCACGGCTCGACCTATGGCTCGGGGCGTGCGCAAGAGTGAGGCGGAGGTGACTGCAGGAGCAATTGGATGGCGACGGTGTGTGGTGCTCGAATTGAGCAAGAGAGCAGTGGCGGCCGGCGATGAGCAGTGAGGGAGAAAGAGGGAAAATCGTCGGCCGGCGGTGGCTTTTATAGGCAAGGAGTGTGTCGACGTGGTAGAAGACACCTTCACGACGCTCGGGAGGTGGACGGCGGCGCGTGAAAGCCGGGAAGCCGCGAGAACGGCCACGGCGGCCATCGGCCGGCCGGCCGGCATGGGCGCCGATGAGGTGTCCCCCCCTCGTCTCTCACCGTAGCGAGCCAGCACATTTTTTCCATTTTTGAAATTTCTTTTAAAATTTGAACTGTTCACAAAAATATCCCAAAATACAGATTGTTCCAAATTTTGTGCTCTACAACTTTCATTAAAGGAGTTTGGTCAGATTCAAACTGGTTTTTGAATTTGAACTTTAAATTTGAATTTAAAGCAAAACCCTAACTTTAGGGATTTTAAAATTACTTTCAAATTTTGAATAAAAGATGAAAATCTCCAAAAATAAAAGTTGTTCCCTTTCTCAAGATCTACAACTTTCATTTAGGAAGTTTTTCATGAAACTAAATAATTTTTTGAATTGAAGTTTAAAACTTAAAAGGGGACATTTTCCAATTCAAATAACTTTTGAAATTAGTTCAAATTTTATTCAAAAACTTGAAAAACTTTGTATACCAAAGTTGTAGAGCTCAAAGAGATGCACAAACTGTATTTTTGGAGTTTTCCCCAAATTTTGAATATTTTGGGGTGAAATGGTAAAGGGGCAAAAACACTTTTGAAAATCTCCCTTTTGAAAGGTTTTTGAAATTGAATTCTTGGGCAATTAATTAATGATGATGTGGCACTTTTCAAACCCAACCAACAGTACACTTCCAAAGTACAAAGTTCATACTTTGAAATAGTGCTATTGGTTAGCAACTTTTACTTATAAAATTAATTATGGTTAGCTCACCAAAATTGAAAGTGAAATTCCAATTCCAACACTTAGCCACTTGAGCTAGGGTTTGGAATTTGAATTCTAAATTCAAATTTGATTCTTTCTTTTTCACCATTTGCTTTAGAAAACTTGTTTGATGTGTGAGTCAGGGTTAGACAAACACTTGCAAACACCAGGGTTGATTTTAATTGATTGCTTTTATCGAGAAAAGTAAACATGTGAGTGAAATGTAAATTATAACCACATACACATGTGATATAACAGAGCACAAACAAAACCCTAGAATTGTAAACTCATTTTAATTGTTTGAATTAGGGTTCTCTAATGATGAATGCTTATGCAATGATGATGATGACATAGCAGGTTTTGGTTAACGTAACACCGGGGTGTTACACGAGGATGGCATAATCAGGCATGGAAGCAATGGGGGCAACCAGGCAAGGAGGAGGATGTGGGAGTAGCAATGGTGGTAACTAAGGAGAGTGATGTGGGAGTAGTAATGGTGACAACTAAGGAGAGCCAAAGAGATGGAAGGTGCAGTGAAGATAAGAAGATTAGGAAAAGGAAAAGGATAGGATTGTGTCTGCACTTACCGACAGATGGGCCCCATGCCACCGCACGCACCGACCCCAATAGACAGACACACCAGATAGAAAAAGAAATATATAATAGAATTTGTCTATAACAAACTGATCAAAGGGGGCAGAGGCAAGAAAATCCTATTTGCACTTTATATGCCGATGCCAACAAGAAAGTCACCTACACATGATAGCAAACTGCAATTACACCAAACGACTGTAGCGACAAGTGAAGGCTTGTAGCAATGAATAAGGGATTGCAATCACCAGAAACAACATCGGGGACTGGTGGAAGCAACTCAGCCTAAGGACCGGTCAGGGGAGCGATAGAAACCAGAATACAATTATAACCTACACCTTTTGGAATATTTAGAAGGACCGATGCAAACGAGTCATCGA
This sequence comes from Chrysopogon serrulatus, assembly GCA_015844335.1. Taxonomy (NCBI): domain Eukaryota; kingdom Viridiplantae; phylum Streptophyta; class Magnoliopsida; order Poales; family Poaceae; genus Chrysopogon; species Chrysopogon serrulatus. The sequence goes on from JADLZL010004024.1 coordinate 71,468, forward strand.
TAATAAAGCACGCAGCATAGAGGAACTCTTAGAAGCGATTCAAAGCGACCTGAGAAAAACTGATGCTCCCTTCTTCTTTTTCCTTCATGTCTTCTCTATTTACTTCTCTCGGCTGTGTTTTGTTTCTCTGTATAGTGTGAGTGTTTTGTAATCGTTGAACCTTTGCTTCTAACTGAAATGAAACGGCAGAACACCTGCCGAATTATGCTAAAAAAACCACTTTTGATCGATCACTCATCCCGACTGTGCCAAAAGGCTCTCATGCATGCTTTCTAGCTAGTCTCCACTATATTGCAGTCATGTTTTGGTCGTTCATTATTATAATAGCTACACTCACGACAAAGCAAACAAAATTAAAGCTAGTAGGGATCAGTTCATTCATGATTTTAGCATTTTCACAGCCAAAACGCCACAGGATCAGATATGAGAAAATATTCCTCGGTGATTTCTTCAGGCACCTTGTAGCATTGCATCCTACAGGTATCGCTAGTTGTTAGATCTCCATTGTCGTCATAGCAAAGAGAGAATGTCGTCAAATGGTAAAGATATCTCCTCTTGCTGCAGCCTTGTGGCGCCTCTCCACCCTCCTCCTTCTCGAGCTGCTGCTGCTCATGGGCGTCGGCGGTGTTGGCTCCTTCCTCCAGCTCGTTGGCATCCTCCTTATGCTGAATGACATCCTTGTGCTGAAGCTCATCAAACTTATCAGGATCATCCTCGTTGGTATCCTCCTCCTTGTGCTACCATCCTTATGCTGAAGCTCCTCATCAATAAGCTGCTCATCAGGATCATCAGTAGCGCTGCCGACATCGTCTCCTCCAATTGAGGATGAGACGCACTGCACAAGGCAAAACTCGCTTCCTCCCATGTGTACAAGAGTAGCACCCACATGAGTCTCAGCCGGGTCGTCACTGAACAGCATCTCTTTGCCGAGCTTCCATGCAGGGGGAGGGCCAGTGGTGTCACAGGAGGGGAAGGAGCAGCAGCAGCAGCAGAGGTGTCCAAGACTGGCCGGGTCTTTGGAGAGCCCGACAAAGGCGTCGAGGCAGTGGACAAAGTGTGCGCGGCCGGCGAACGGCAGCGACCACTGGCCTAGTCGTGTCCACACCGCATGCCGCTCCTCCTCCGTCTTCTTCCTCTCCACCATGTCGTCGAACTTGTCGGTGTCCAACGCAAAGGTGGCCTCCTCCCCCTCTACCATGTGGAGCTCGTCGGTGCCGGTGCTGACAAGGATGGTGTGTTCATCAGGGTGCACGGCATAGGAGGTGATATGGGTCCTCTCGAACGGCAGGCACCAGCAGACCTCGCGCCACGACCAATGAATCATGCCGCTGCTATGGCGATCCTCGTGCCGCGGCCGCGCGGGGGCCAGCTGAGCGGCTTTAACGAGAGCGCCCTGACGGCGGCCATGTTGTCCAGAGAGAAGACCTCGTCGTCGCCGACGGGGAGGAAGATGGGGACGTCCTGACACTCCTTGCCGGGGCCGAAGTTGACGCTCCGGGAGCGGACGTCGATGATGGGGAGGATGCCGTCCGGCACCGAATCCGTGTCCCAGAGACTCCTGCTCTGCGTCGCCACGATCTTTGTGCCGACGGCGGCGAAGTAATGGGGGTACCCACGCTGTGCTTCCACTTGGATGAAAGGCGGAGGCAGGTCACGCGGCAGTAGGGCGGCGGCGGCCGTGCCTTTGTCCGCCGCCGATCGACGAGCTAGACAGGTTGATCTCGCGGATGCTGTATCCCCATGGCCAGTCATCGAAGATGAGGTAAAGGCGGCCCTGCTGCTCCTGCGGCCCCCGACGACGATGCTTCTTATTCGCGGCCGCACGGCGATGACCGTCGTCGTCGTGCTCATGCTGCTCACCGCGCCGCCGCTTTGGCATCGTCCGTGTTCCTTGTTCCATCGTCGTTGTTTGGGAGTCCAAGATGGTGCGGCGGCAAAGTTTGAGAAGAAGGAACAAGGCCTTGGAAGATCCCTGACCGGCCGGTGGACGACTTCCAGCGCGCTGTTCGTGATATATAGTGAAGCACTGAAGGCCATGGGCATGGCCTTCCACATAGATTTTTCATTTTTGGAAAAAAGAAATCTTTACCGAATCCGATCCTAACACGGCTGGATAGTTCGACTCGCACTCTGCAGGGGAATCCGTGCCTTGGTGTGGCTCCGACGTGCTCTCGCCTGCTACCTGTGGACTGTGGAGTGCTGGCCGTGGTGCCTGCTGCGCCGCTGCCGTTCCACGGTCTGAAATAAAGCACTGTTTACGGTCTGAAAACACATTTAGGTGCTGTTTGGAAGTCCGGTTTTCAGACCAAAACCACTGTAAATTACATGCCCATATATTTTAACAGGTCACACCTCAAAATGTTGTTTGGATAGACGATGAGGCCACTAAATTTAAATCCGGACTGGGCCAAAACCGTTGTAAAAAAAGTGTTGCCTCTTTGGGCCTGAAAAATTACACGACAAATATCGGGTCGCTGTCTCGACTCCTCACTCCTCGACTCAACGGCGGGCACCAGCCACCAGGCACCGCGACCCGGCGGCGGCCGGCCGATCCAACCCCAACTCCCTCCTGACTCCTCACGACTCGGTCGAGGGCTCGAGGCACCGCGATTCGGCGGCGGCCGTACGATCCAATGCGGATTCCTCGAAGGGGCAGGCGTATCTGCAGCGGCTACCAACGGTGCTGCCGACGACACACAAGTGCGAGCGCATCATCATGGATCCATAGCGAGAGCTGATCTGTAGCACCAAGCAAATCCACGGCGATGGTTCAGATCCACTTCATCGGTCCCTCATTTTTCAGGTACCTTCTCTCCTGATATCCCCATCGCTCCTCGCGCATTTTGTGTGATTTCATGACTGTTGGACTTAGACTCGATTTTGTCCTTGTTGTTTATGTGATTGTGTATTTCCATCTTTGTTAAATTTTTAACTTGGTGAGATTTGCAATGTAATTTGCTGAGAAATTGCTATTTGTGCTTTTGAGATGCAAAGCAGAGCAGGGAAGCAAGCGACTCAGTAGATGATGCAAGCTGAAAGCAGCTGTTACCCAAACAGCATTTTCCAAGTGTAAGAAAAAACAGTAGTATTGTTGTGCACAGTAAATTACAGGCGGAAGTGGTTTACGTATCGGTGATTAGAAAATTAGTTTCTTGGCTCTAAAAGGTTTTGCTTAGGTTCTTAACCCTTTTTTTTAAAACTTGTCTATTTGGTTTCTTCGGTCTCTAACTGTGTTAACTTGTACACAAAATCATCCTTCTGCCCACGACAGCCAATCCAGCTCTCAGATCTATCAAACATGTTTATATATCCCAATATATACATACACCATTATTCACATTTATCAAATTTGTAAAAAAAACCATCGAATCCAAAATCAGAAACCACTTCTCGTAGGAGCTACCTAATAAAGTAATAAGATCCATCACGTTTGAAACCGTTGACAAAAATTATGGCAACACAGTGAGAGATGCTTCTTCGTTGGTCGTCCACCGTGTCCAACGAATATATAGGTCGTCGCTGCTGCCCCCTGCCCTGTACGGATCCGCCCGTCAAGGATGTAACGGCGGCGGGCATCGGTTGATGTGGCGCCACGAGAGCTAAAGCCACTCAAGAAGGTAAATCAGATGATTTCAATAGTTGGAAAAGTCTTTAAAAACATTTTTCTAATTTTTAAAAACATTTTTTCTAATTTTTTCATGAGTAACCTGTTTCTATAATTGAGGCAAGTAAAATTAAACTTATGCAATAGTTGAGGAAGGTCAAATGAACTTTTTCACACAAGGAAAGCGGGAAAGTGGGAGAACCTTTAGCGAGCCGTCTAAATGCAAAACTAACTGTCGGGCCGTTGGTAAAAAGATTCGGCAAATGGGCTGGGCCTTCCACGAGATTCAGAGTCACACAGCCTCTCAATCCCAGTCAAAAGGAAAAAGTCCACTTCGGGTCGCTCAATTTTCGTAAAAGTCTTCATGTCATCCCTGAACTCTAAAACCAGATAAAATACATCCCTCAACTTTTAAAACCGTTCATATTACATCCCTCGGTGATTTTTGATAGTGGGTTGCTACAGTAACAGTGGTTTTGTATTTTTCATTTTTTAATTTATTTTAGTTGAATATTTGAAAAATTATAGTAAATCACAAAAAAAAATTATAAAATATAAAATTTAATTTTGTTAGACTCCACATAAGTAGATCTATATAGTGAAGATATAATATGATATACTTTGATACAAAATTTTTATTGTAGTTTTAGATATGTGCATTTCTATAATTCAAATAAATTATATAGTAAAAACTTTGTACTAAAGTTTACCATATTATATGTTCACCATGTAGATCTACTCATGTGGAGTACAATAAAATTAGATTTTCTATTTTATGATTTTTCTATGATTTACTATAATTTTTCAAAAAAGTCAGCTCAAATAAATAAAAAAAGACAAAAACCACTGTTACTATAAAAAAACCTCCTTTACTATATCAAAACAACTGTTGAAAACCACTTAGGGATGTAATATGAACGGTTTTAAAAGTTGAGGGATGTGTTTTACCTGGTTTTAGAGTTTGCAGACTTTCGTAAAAGTTGAGGGGACCTAAAGTAGACTTTTTCCCGATCAAAATTGTGCACGCCAGCGCACACACGTTTTATGCTTTTTTTTTTTCCCCGAAGAAAGGCATTTTATGCTTATGCCTCGTGAGTCTTGATACAATCGAACTGAATTGAACTGGAATGCTCATTAACTCCTTTTCGAAACTGTCCTGCTGCTACTGCTCCAGAGAATCCAGATCGAGGAGGCTGCACTTTCTAGTGGACATGGAATCGAATATGAACCTAAGCTAAACGTTCCTTGTCTCGTGGAGAAATATTGGAGATGGAATACGAATACGAATCCCATCTCCTCCTTCCCACTCCCACCGAATTCAAATAACGTCACTCCTTCTTAGTCGTCACGATGATATGTTAATAATTAATTTTATCTTGTTCCATCTATATATCTAGTAGTTGCATAACCACACACAAAAAAATGTATTAATTAATTTGTTCCGTCCGTGTCAAACTATTGCAGCATTATTCTTAATTTGTTCTTCCCCTAAAGAGAGGGAAAATAATGCCACGTTCTTCTTTGATAAATTTTATTTTAATAATAAAATAATCAGTGCGCACCTAGATGGAACATGCATGGAGCTGGACCGGCAGATAGATTGCTGCATCTGCAGACTGCAGGTCCATGGATCATCCCCTGCGTTTTGCTAGATCCGATCTGATTTGATTCCGGATCGGAGTTATAAATAAACAGATAGTATTTTTCAAGTGTGGGTGTGGCCAACTAACAGCAGGAGCCGACGGTATTGATTGATGGTTTCGTCCAAACCACCACTGCTAATTCAGCAGCAGCAGCGTCCACTTTGCTTGCAAACTCAAACAACGCCCGGCCGGCGCGGTGCCAAACGCCACATGAATCATGATGACACGGTGCCAGGTCAGCCCAACCTAGATCTCGATGCAATGCAACATACACAAACCGTACTGGTGTGGTACACTGGTACTGTACTGGAGTCTGGAGGCCATGCATAGTAGCTAGCTTGGCAGCTGGCGGCATACAGAAACCGCGCATGCATGCCTGGTTGTACGTACGTACGAAACACTAACTAGAACATCACGGCCTCAAGCTTTCTACATTCATCCCCTAACCATTTTACCCGTAAGACACTAATGTTCATTTAGAATATTCATACCTCACATTTCAGGCCCATCTGATTTTGAAATGAGTATTTAAGACCTAAATAAATACAAATAAAAAGGTTGTTAGGTACAAAGTTTTGTAACTTTTTGAGATCTAGATCGTTTGGAGAATTAGAATTTCAAATATGAAAAAAAAATTCACACTTAATTTTCTTTGGGTAGATGATTTTAAATGAAAAGGTTGTCAACTATAAAGTTGCATAACCTTTTGAGATCTACAATTTCTATTTTGATATTTTAGAAAAATACAAAACAAAACCAAGATCATGTTTCGCGCGTGGTCTAGACTTTACGACTCGTGTTTAGAACAAGTATAATAAAGGATTGTAAGAGCAACTCCAAATTGGAGTCCCTAAACAAGTCCTTATTCCAATTTTTAGGAGCTGGACTGAAAAAAACAACTCCAATGGATCTCCTACTTAAACTCTCATTTTAGGAGGACTTGTAAAATTTAGTTTCAACCCCCCAACAGTAGGAGGCTCCTATCCCTCCCCCGACGCCACATTCCCGTCCGCGCAGCGCGCCGCCGCTGCTCGTCCCGTGGCTACCACCGTCGCTTCGTTCACCCGCTGCTACTCACGGCCACGCAGAGGAGGCCGGGCCGCCGCTGCTGCTGGGCCGGGCGCAGCTTCGCTCGCCGCCGCGGCTTCTTGCTGCACCGCCCGGCCGCTGCTGCTACGCGGGCGCAGCTGCGGCTTTCTTGCTCCGCCCGCCCGATACCGCTGCTCAAGAGCGCAGCCCGCGACCTGCCGCTTCCGCCGCCGCCGCTGCTGCCGGGCGCAGCCGCGCCTATCGCTCCACCGCGGCCCGCGCTCGCGAAGGCGCGCCGGGGCTCGCTGCTCCGCCGCCCGATGCCATTGCTCGCGGGCGCCACGGCCACCACGTCCGCGAGGAGCAGGCCGCCTGCGGCCGCCTGCAAGACGTCTGCATCTTCTTGGTGGGCTGCCATGGCCGCTCTGGGGTGGCGCTTCTACAGCCGCCAAGGTCGTGACGACGGCGTGCACGATCTTCTCCGACTCCATGGCGTCCAGGACGGACTGGTTGGCGGCGGCGCCAGCGAGGCGGAGGAACGGGCAGAGGTCGAGGAAGTGTCGCCCCTTGGCGGCGGCGAAGCCGGCGGGCGGGGCCCGAACGGGCAGAGCAAGGCGGCGCGGCACGCGGGCCCGAAGCGCGCGGCGCTGGCGCAGCGCCCCACGAACGCCGCCCGGCCGTCCACGTTGCCCAGCCGCCGGCACCACGTCGCCCACCGGAGGACAGGGACGAGAGGTCGATTTGTTTCTTGACATGTGGGTCCCGCTGATTTGCGGGCCGAGATTTGAGAGGCCCGCCGGAGTTGGGCTCTAATTTTGGCCCTCAAATTTTGCAGTCCGGCTCTAAAGTGAAGAAATTGGGGACTGATTTAAGGCCCGTGGCTGGAGTTGCTCTAAGTATGTTGTATGCTGAGATGAAGGAGAGAAGAGAAGAGAGAAGTAGCGGAACTAGTTTGACATATAAGAACAGAAAAACTTTATGAAAAAGGCAAATAAACAAATATTAATAGTGAAAAGTGAACTACTATTTACATAGACTATTGAAAGATGACTAATAAGAATACTATACACGCGCTAGAATAGCTTACGTACAACAATAAAAATAAAGTTTATTTCAAAACGTATTAAGTTCCGTTATAATCATAGACATTATTGTCTGCTAGTAATAAACGAAAATGTTCTTGTATCTCCACGTCTCTCTTTGGTGGTGAGCAGCGCAGCTCGGCATGCATCCAACTGATGGGCCGCCTCGTTCGTTTCGCCGGAGATCGATCTGATTTCTTTTCGTCGAATAGAAATTAAACAAAATATATAAAAGGAATATAGTATCCCCTCAAAAAAATAGGAATAATATATACACGTGAGAGCAACGAACTAACCGCAGGAGGCGCCGACGGTATTGCGTTTGTGTTTGTCAATGATGGTTTGTCCAAACCACCTCTGTGGGATATGGGATGATGAACGTCAGAACGTGCACAGGTGCGCACTTTGCTTGCTGCAAACTCAAACAAAGACGCCCTGCCAGCGCCAGCTCAGCCCCCAGATCTCTCCTTACAATATATCCGTCCCACAACGAATAGAAGTATATATATATATTCCTTCCGTATCTTTTTAGGTATAACGTAAATCAAACATTGCCAACTGTGTAACAACTGATTTTTAAAAGATCTAGATCGTTTGACAACGTGTAAACTATATATTTCTAAAAAATATAAATCTTGTGCTGTCAACTTATAGAATTTTCTAAAAAAAATGATAGAACTGTTAAGACTTTAGACAATTCCATGTTTAATTTAATCCATAAAAATGACGTAAGCAAGAATACCATGATATCATATATGTGCTTGTGAAAATAATACATAAATACCATCATCATGAATATTATTTTAATGCTAACTAGCAAGGCGTGACACATGATGTTTCTCAAATAAAACATGTCTATCATACTGTTAACACTAGCCACAAAGATTGCGATTTTCATAATAAAATTAACATACCCTGTGGCAGAGCCGGAAGCACCGAAAAGCGACATGGTGCTTTGTTGATGTAGCCGTCCCGATCGATGCAGTGCAGACGTGAAGCCGTGAAGAGGTCACTGTTCGTCACGCCGTTCGTCACGCCGGGAACAGGGAGAGAAGCGAGTAGTCGTGTCCCCGTCGGACACTCCCCAAAAACGTGATTGCCGTCCTCACCCAAGCAAGTGATTCCGATGAACGGAAATGTTTCGGAGGCCTACTCTTCCATCTCGTGTGCGTGCAAGAGATGGAACGGGAAGTACCCAGAGTGCTGCTGGATTGGTGGTGATCTCTCGTCTAAAAAAAAAGGAAGTGGTGGAAAGCTTCTCAACTTATAGCAGAGAAGGAAAGAGGAAGGCCAGGAGCCTTGCGTGCATCAAGGCTACGAGCCTCGTGCGGCCCTTCGGCAAAGGAAGAGGTGGAAACGGAGAAATCAGGGAAACTCCCTGTAATTAAGCTTTTGATTGCCACTAATTATGGTAACTCCCAACATAATGGACTTTGAGTGACAAAATAAAGCCACATCCGTTTGTCCGTCCGCTCGCTTGCCGCTTGCCTGCCTGCATGCAGTCCTTTCTCAAGCTCCCAAATTAACCGGTCAAAAACCAACTAATTAAGTTGAGTCAACCTCCAGATAATATCTCGCATGATACTAAACCATTTATTGTGTATTATTAAATCATAGAGTTTTATAAGATTTATTAAATATTTAATGAGCCAAGCTCATATTATATCTAACAATCCCCACCAAACTCTAGGATACAATACAAACAAGTCTCAGAACCACAATCCTTTTATATATCAGTGTTTCGATGGCGACTGTTAAGTTGAACATCCATCTAGAGTAAAAGTTACATTCAACCACAACTGCACAATGGACTATGCCTTGAATTGACTGTTTTGTGTGAGATGAGTTTCACTAGAACCCTTAACTGATACTAGGCTGCAAAGAGCATTCTCTCTGTTTGAAAGCGTATAAGTCATACTTTCTGGCCTTTTCATGAGTGTCTAGAGATAACCCACATCTCATAGATTGTGACTAGCAATCGAACTCATATAGGTGTATTCCTTCTAGGATGTCCTGCAGGACAAAATCCCTGCTTATTCAAGCCACTCGGATTACATTAAGAAATTAATCAACCTGCCTTACAGTATTAGAGAGACAGTACATCTCAAATGAGCTAGACTTTATTCTAAGGAGTCTCTCCCTCAGTCATCCACTAGTTTGTTTCACCATCCTAATTCACGGGATCTCCGATCACATAGGACAGGTTACCACTATGGAATGACTTCAAGTGGGTCTCAAGCCCAACTCCCTCGATGCACCTTCTATCACATTGCGTGATAGACCCTTAGTGAACCGATCCGCCGGATTTTTTCGATGTATGGATATAATCCAATGAAATTACTCCGGAGTTTCTCAATTTTTCGACAGTCTTGGGGACGCCTTTTCACATGCCTTGTAGACTTCATGTTGTCCTTAGAACTATTAACCTTAGTTATCACAGTTTGGTTGTCACAATTCATAGAAATGGCCGGAATAGGCTTTTCCACAACCGGCAAGTCCATAAGAAGTTCACGAAGCCACTCGGCCTCAGCGCCAGCGGTATCTAATGCTGTCAGTTCTGCTTCCATTGTTGACTTCGTTAAGATAGTCTGCTTGCAAGACTTCCAAGAAACAGCACCACCTCCAAGCAGGAACGCGTATCCGCTCGTGGCATACAGCACATCAGCATCAGAAATCCAATTAGCATCACAGTAACCCTCCAGCACCTTTGGGTACCCGGTAAAGTGAATTCCATAACTTATTGTTCCTTTTAAATATCGCAGTACTCTCTCAAGAGCACTCCAATGAGTATCTCCCAGATTAGAAACAAACCGGCTTAGTTTGCTCACAGCAAATGAGATATTAGGCCTAGTCGCACTAGCCAAATACATGAGAGAACCAATGATCTGTGAATATCTTAGTTGGTCTCTAGAAATTCTGCGATTTTTCCTCAATATCACACTTGGGTCATAAGGAGTTGGAGCAGGTGTGCAGTCACTGTACCCAAAATGACTTAGCACCTTTTCCACATAGTGGGATTGCACAAGAGTTACCCCACCATTTTCTTCCTCTCTTAATAGCTTTATGTTAAGAATAACATCAGCCTCACCCAAGTCTTTCATCTCAAAGTTGCTAGACAGAAAATCTTTCACTTCTTTGATCATGTTGATATTATTCCCAAAGATTAAAATATCATCCACATACAAGCACAAAATGACACTATTACCTCCACCAAACCGGTAATACACACATTTATCAGCTTCATTCACAGCAAAACCGGCTGATGTTAAGGTTTTATCAAATTTCTCATGCCATTGTTTGGGAGCTTGCTTTAGGCCGTACAAAGATTTTAGCAGCTTACACACTTTGCCCTCTTGACCTTTTGCAATGAATCCATCAGGCTGATCCATATAGATCTCTTCCTCAAGCTCTCCATTCAAGAAGGCTGTCTTAACATCCATCTGATGGATGAGAAGACCATGTGAGGCAGCCAAGGATAATAACACACGAATGGTTGTTAATCGGGCAACTGGTGAGTAAGTGTCAAAATAATCTTCTCCTTCCTTTTGTGTATAGCCTTTAGCAATTAGCCTGGCCTTGTACTTCTCAACAGTACCATCAGGCCTTAGCTTCTTTTTAAATACCCATTTGCACCCCACGGGTTTCCATCCATATAGGCGATCCACCACTTCCCAAGTTCCATTAGACATAATTGAATCCATCTCACTTTGCACCGCTTCCTTCCACAAGTCAGCGTCAAGGGATTTATATGCCTCTTCTATGGTTGTGGGAGTATCATCCACGAGGTATATAATAAAGTCTTCACCAAAGGATTTTGCAACCCTCTGTCTCTTACTCTTTCGAGTGACTATATTATTATCCTCCTTAGGAATTTCCTCTTGTGTCTCAAGTTCATCTGTTATAGGTATGTCATGAGATGGAATAAACTCATCACTAGAAATGCTAGGTGTATTTTTCATTGGAAACTCACTTTCAAAAAATGTTGCGTCTCGCGATTCCATGATTGTTCCTTCCAACATGTCGGGTACACTAGAATTTATTATTAAAAATCTATATCCCACACTGTTCATAGCATAACCAATCAAAACACAGTCAACAGTTTTTGGTCCAAGCTTTCTCTTCTTGTTAATTGGCACATTGACTTTGGCCAAACAACCCTAGGTTCGCAAGTAAGAAAGATTTAATCTCTTCTTTTCCTACTCCTCGAAAGGCGTAATTTCTTTGTTTTTAGTTAGCACTCTGTTCAGAACATGACAGGCTGTCATCAACGCCTCACCCCACCATTCCTTAGATAACCCGCAGTTCCTAACATGGCGTTAACCAACTCAGTTAGAGTGCGGTTCTTTCTCTCTGCAATCCCATTAGACTGAGGAGAATATGGTGGTGTTCTCTCATGAACAATCCCATGCACAGCACAAAACTCAGAAAACTCATTTGAGAAATACTCTCCACCGCGATCTGTTCTCAACCGTTTAACCTTCCTCTCAAGTTGGTTTTCTACCTCAGCTTTATAGATTTTAAAATAATGCAACGCTTCATCTTTTAATTTCAATGAGATACACATAGCAAAATCGAGTGCAATCATCTATGAAAGTAATAAAATATCTCTTACCACCCTTAGTCAAAATTCCATTCATTTCACAAATATCAGAATGAATTAAATCAAGAGGTGCTAACTCCCTTGCCACAGCAGTCTTGTGAGGCTTACGGGGTTGTTTCGCTTCAACACAAACATGGCATTTTGAATTTTTGATCACATCAAATTTCAGAATTAAATTTAAACCAGCTAAGCGGGACATGCAACCAAAATTAACATGACATAATCTCGAATGCCAAACATTAGTCTCAACATTATTCACCACATGATTCGCAGACTTAAAACAAGTATCAACCAATGACAAGCGGAACAAGCCTCCGCTCTCATAGCCTTTTCCAATAAAAGTTCCATACTTAGACATGACACATTTATTGGACTCGAATACTAGTTTATAGCCATCACGACACAGCAACGATCCACTAATCAAGTTCTTCTTTATTGAGGGGACATGATGCGCGTTCTTGAGTTGCACGGTCTTTCCCGAAGTAAGCTTCGGATCGACCGTACCAACACCACGAACAGCCGCACGCGCCCCGTTCCCCATCAATAAGGAGGCAGTCCGCCCGGCGATAAAAAGAAAAACAAGGAAATATCAGCACACACATGAATATTTGCACCGATATCTACCCACCCGGTCGGGTGAATTACAAACTGAAAATGCATAAGGCAATAAATTACCATACCCGGCGCAGGTTTTCGGTCTCAACGGTGTTTGCTGATTTTACGTGGTGGAGGAGGCTTCCACTTAGCCTCAGGACACTCCCTAGAGAAATGCCCAGTCTTCCCACGGGTGAAAGCAGTTCATCTTTTCCTTGTTCATCTTCTTACCCTTCTTGAATTGAGTAGTGGACTTTTGCTTAAGATCTTGCTGAAATTTCTTTTTTACGTGGTTTGGGACGATTCTTTTGCACCACATGTGCGCTAGAACTCCCCTCAACAACTTTCTTTCCTTTGACATCCTTTGCCCTTGCTTTGTCCTCAACATCGAGTCCCAACAAGTTCGGCGATCTTGCTGAACTCTTGCCTCTTGTGTTTTTGAGTAGTTGCAAAGTCGGTCCAAGATTGTGGTAACTTGGCTATGATACCCGACCACAAACTTGTCGGGAAGTGCACACCCAAACAGCTCAAGTTCCTTTACCCGGCTGTTTGTATTTCATGAGCTTGTTCGACTACCGGACGGACCCTCAACCATCCGATAATCATGGAACTGCTCCATGACATACAGCTCAGAGCCAGCATCAGAAATGCCATAACGGGCCTTAAGTGCATCCCACATAGCCTTGCCTGTAGGAAGTTGCACATATGCATCAACAAGAGTATCCCCTATGACCCTCAACAGAGCAGCCTTACAAGTGGTGTCGGCATCTTGAAAAGCACGTTCCTCATCAGAGGTTCACACTCCAACAGCTTGCTCATGCACCACATGAAAGCAGTTCATAGAGGTCAACCACAGAATAGTTTTCTGGCGCCATCTCTTGTAGTGAGTGCCCTCAAACGGCGATGGTTTCAGCAAACCCGCAAAGCCAACAGATGAAAATTGCCTATAATAATCACGTTTTTGGATTGATAGAACTGTTAAGACTTTAGACAATTCCATGTTTAATTTAATCCATAAAAATGACGTAAGCAAGAATACCATGATATCATATATGTGCTTGTGAAAATAATACATAAATACCATCATCATGAATATTATTTTAATGCTAACTAGCAAGGCGTGACACATGATGTTTCTCAAATAAAACATGTCTATCATACTGTTAACACTAGCCACAAAGATTGCGATTTTCATAATAAAATTAACATACCCTGTGGCAGAGCCGGAAGCACACGAAAGCGACATGGTGCTTTGTTGATGTAGCCGTCCCGATCGATGCAGTGCAGACGTGAAGCCGTGAAGAGGTCACTGTTCGTCACGCCGTTCGTCACGCCGGGAACAGGGGGAGAAGCGAGTAGTCGTGTCCCCGTCGGACACTCCCCAAAAACGTGATTGCCGCCCCTCACCCAAGCAAGTGATTCCGATGAACGGAAATGTTTCGGAGGCCTACTCTTCCATCTCGTGTGCGTGCAAGAGATGGAACGGGAAGTACCCAGAGTGCTGCTGGATTGGTGGTGATCTCTCGTCTAAAAAAAAGGAAGTGGTGGAAAGCTTCTCAACTTATAGCAGAGAAGGAAAGAGGAAGGCCAGGAGCCTTGCGTGCATCAAGGCTACGAGCCTCGTGCGGCCCTTCGGCAAAGGAAGAGGTGGAAACGGAGAAATCAGGGAAACTCCCTGTAATTAAGCTTTTGATTGCCACTAATTATGGTAACTCCCAACATAATGGACTTTGAGTGACAAAATAAAGCCACATCCGTTTGTCCGTCCGCTCGCTTGCCGCTTGCCTGCCTGCATGCAGTCCTTTCTCAAGCTCCCAAATTAACCGGTCAAAAACCAACTAATTAAGTTGAGTCAACCTCCAGATAATATCTCGCATGATACTAAACCATTTATTGTGTATTATTAAATCATAGAGTTTTATAAGATTTATTAAATATTTAATGAGCCAAGCTCATATTATATCTAACAAAAAATCAATAAATAAAGATATACATATTCATCTAGCTAGCTAATTTATCATAAGGCTCTGTTTGGAGTTATTTAAACTTAACTTTGTTATTTCTTTTATTTATTACGCCCAAGGAAAGAGGAAACAAAATGTACAGTGCGTGCACGTACAACAAAAAAAGTCCCAGCAGTTTTGGAACTTTGCATGCATGCATGAGTGTGTGAGTGAGCATGGATGATGATGGATCTATCCTCTCTCTCCCTCCCGCTCCACCGTGGATCCGAGTCGTACGTTCCAACGTTACGAAACCAAAAGCAGCGGCTCCGTTCCGTTCCATTTGTGACTTCTTTTACAAGTTTATTATATCCAAAAAAAAAAGAGAAGAGGTAGAAACGAAAAAAACGGAAAGATAAAATAAGGAGATAAATATAGTCGATGGTTTGGATCGGATAAAAATTACCGCGCGTTATGAGGAGAAGATGATAATAGGAAAATTATCAACCGGATAAGGATAGTACTGGCGGGGGCCATCCGAAATCTACGCCCACGGACCAGTGGGCCCGCGCCACCGCCACAGGCGAGCCCACCGGGAAAGAAAAGAAAACAAAAATCAGAATTATCTATTTTGTATTTCCACTCCGAATAGGATTATTATAGATTAATTATCGGATAACTACAATAATAATCCTAATCTAATCCCGTCGGCGAGCACCTCCTCCTCCTCCGTTATAAAAACCGGGGCACCTCCCCCTCTCCGTCCTCCACCGGAGTAGTAGCAGCACATCGCAATCGCCTCGGCTCGTTCGTTCTCGCATCGTGTGCAGCAGCAGAAGAGCGATCCTTTTCTCGTCGTAGCAAAGCAAGCTAAGCCCAAGCCACCAAGCCCAATGGCGCCTCTTGGAGACGACGGAGCTGCGGCGGCGGCGAACAACCTGGTGGTGTCGTTCGGGGAGATGTTGATCGACTTCGTCCCGGACGTGGCCGGGGTGTCGCTGGCCGAGTCGGGCGGGTTCGTCAAGGCCCCCGGCGGCGCGCCCGCCAACGTCGCCTGCGCCATCGCCAAGCTCGGCGGATCCTCCGCCTTCCTCGGCAAGGTAACGCCCCGTCCCCGTCCCGTTCGATTGCTTGCTGCTAGTCGTGTCTTCTAGATCCAGCTCGGTCCAGTCCAGCAGCCAGCTTAGATGCCGTGGCGGGCGGATCTGGTGGTTTAGTGTGTGATCTCGACCCAGATCTGACGATCGTCTCGCGGCTCGCGCCTTGGCCGGCAATGCGCCGTCCGCAGAGAATCCTGATCGCCGGCAACGGCACCGGCACCGGCACCGGCACCGGCACAGGCCGGGCGTTGACCTGCGGCGTCGCGCACACATAGCATAATTTTTTTTTTCCTTGCTGTTTTTCAGTTTCACAGTTGACCGATGCCGATGCGTACTGAATTTTCTTGGGCGGGCGGCAAAATCGTTGCTGCTAGCTGTGTCTTTTTGTCATTCGACGGACGCACGGATGCCACTATGGTGGAGTAGGACTAGAGCTCAGCTCGTCCTCCTCGTTGTTTGGGACGGAGTGGGGGGGGTGGGTGGGCGCTGGAGGAAGACAGACAAGGGACTCGTTTGTTCTTGTCGCCGCGTGACCTCACCCCCACTTGCACTGGCACCATTTTCTTATAATCGCCGACGGCGGACGGCGGCTAACTTTACTCCTTTTATTATTTATTATTCTTATATTATTAGATCTTAGTAACGTTTTATTTATACGCGTGATGCCATTTTGTTTGATCCAAAGAACCCCGGAATTTATTTGCTTTTTATCTTAAAGGAAAATTATAAAAATAATCAGAGAAAGGCAATCCATGACTTTTGTTTGTTAAGTATAGTACTCGTATGTTGTATTTTTGTTTATATACACACATTGGGTGCGATGGGGCCCAGCACGTGGTAGCCGTGGGCATGGTTTTCCACGGACGGACCCAGCCAGACCTACTAGGCCCAGCAGCTCCTTGTCCTTGTCGTTGGCCTTTAGGGGCACGCGTGGGCGCGTACGCATACAAGACACCACACTCTGCGATCTGCACTGCCTGCCTGCCACTGGTGTCGTGTCTCTGCACACGCAGGCCTCTGACCTCTGGGATTACGATGTGTCACTGCACGCCGTTCCGTTCCGTTCCGTTCGGTGCGTGTGGGTCCCGGCTGACTCGGATCTGACACCCGGTTGGCCGTCAGAATCAACCGCACCCAAAGAAAAAAGTTGCAATTTTTAATATCCAAGTTACATTAGATTAGTAGATAAACAAACAAAAAACCTTCTTTCAATAACCTTCTGAATCTCTAAGCAATGCACATGATGTAACTGTCCCACCTGCTCTGTTTTTACTGACATATACATGGAGGAAGCCAAAACTTTGTTACTTCATCTCTGACTCTGATTGTAGTATATATTATTAATATCACAAACTCATTTCTTAATCTGCACAATACTTCTATTTTCCTTTTCTTTTTTCTTTTTTTATGCTTTCAAATGCCCTACATTGTTTTCTTGCTGCTTTTGACGATGATTACTGTAAAACTAATGGCTGGCTGGTTGGTTACTGCAGTTCGGCGACGACGAGTTCGGGCACATGCTGGTGAACATCCTGAAGCAGAACAACGTGAACTCGGAGGGCTGCCTCTTCGACCAGCACGCCCGTACAGCCTTGGCCTTCGTCACGCTCAAGAAAAACGGCGAGCGCGAGTTCATGTTCTACCGGAACCCCTCGGCGGACATGCTGCTAACAGAGGCGGAGCTCAACCTGGACCTGATCCGGCGCGCCAAGATCTTCCACTACGGCTCCATCTCGCTCATCGGCGAGCCCGTCCGGTCGGCGCACCTGGCCGCCATGCGCGCCGCCAAGGCCGCGGGCATCCTCTGCTCCTACGACCCCAACGTCCGCCTCCCGCTCTGGCCGTCCGAGGACGCCGCCAGGGACGGCATCCTCAGCATCTGGAAGGAGGCCGATTTCATCAAGGTTAGTGATGATGAGGTCGCCTTCCTCACCAAGGGCGATGCGAACGACGAGAAGAACGTGCTCTCGCTGTGGTTTGAGGGGCTCAAGCTCCTCATCGTCACCGATGGAGATAAGGGGTGTAGGTACTTCACCAAGGACTTCAAGGGCAGTGTGCCGGGGTTCAAGGTGGACACCATTGATACCACTGGTGCTGGTGATGCCTTCGTTGGATCGCTGCTCGTAAACGTCGCCAAGGACGACTCCATCTTCCACGTAAGACACCAGTCGATCCCCATCTCCTTCTTGATTGATTCTCTGCTGCTTGTCAAATCTGAGTTTATGTATGTACATATAGCTGATCATGCTTGCCATTGCTGTCATCTTTTTTGCAGAACGAGGAGAAGCTCCGCGAGGCGCTCAAATTCTCCAACGCGTGCGGCGCCATCTGCACCACCAAGAAGGGCGCCATCCCGGCGCTGCCCACGGTCGCCACCGCCCAGGAGCTCATCGCCAAGGCCAACTAGGCGCTCACGCTGTCAAGCAAGCATGCCCACGGCACGCCTTCGCCGCCGCTGCCACAGCCGCCCCTCGACGTCAACGTCCTCAATTTGAATTCATTAGGGAGATTGTTAGTTAATTTAGCTTTTGTGTTGTGTGCGAGAGAAGAACATGGTTTTTCGCCCGGGGCATTAATAAAATGTTGGCACGCGTGGTGGATGATTTTTAAAAAAGATTTGGCTTCAAATCAGTTGGTTTTCGTGGTGTTATCGTGTGGTTGCGAAAGCTAATGTAATGCGATGCCTTCGATGCAACTTATCGGAGTTTTCAATGAACGCCTTCTTCAGATGGTATGCATCCAATGTGCAAAAGTTCTTCTGCTTGGCTACAAAGATGGTTTAGTTTTTTAATGAAATGAAAAAACACAAAAATCTCTCGATAGAAATGGCTTAGTTTTTCTGAAAATCCTGAACAATCTCTGCATATTTCATTTGTTTTGCACCAAGTTTCTATTTGTCTCTGACCCGTCAAAAAGTTCAAAATCCCCTCCTCAGCGACCATGAACCCCGCGAAAATCTTGTTTTGCTCTAAATTTCTCTGTATTTGACCGATCAAAAAGTTCAAAGTCCCCCCTCGTAAGCAACCACCATCTTGTTTTGCACCAAATTTCTCCGATCAAAAGGTTGAAAGTCCCCCTCGTAAGCAACCGCCGTTCTGAAAGGATGGAAACGTACAATTGTGTAATGCCTTTATTGATCAGTGCATGACTCCAGTGTGCAAATATTGTTCGCTTTGGCTGCAAACATGGCTTCATTTCAATGAAAAACCACAAAAAAATCTCAGTAGACATGGTTTTAGATTCTGAACAACCGCTAAAATCTCTCAATAGAGATCTTTTTTTTTTCCCTTTCTGAAAACCCGTTGAAATTTCTCGATAGTCTACCAAGTTCCTGTTTAACTCTGATAGCTAAAAGTTCTGAACTCCTCTTCAGCGACCATAGGGTTTAAGAATTCAACCATCACTATTTAAAACTAAAACGTATAGTCATTGTGTCGTTGGGCTGCCGCTCTGAAAAGATGTTAGGTCGTTAGCCGATCGACTCAAAATTTCTGCATCTCCAATCAATCCGCGTAGAGTAGATTACACGTTTTTGAGATGCTGTGATGTTTCACCAGCACTGCGTAGGATTGAAAAACTCGGTAAGATTTTAAGGCTGATGTTTTTCCATTTTTACATGGGCAGTGTTTTTCTGCTCGGACGCGACGTCACATTCACCACCCAGCAATTCAACATTATATGATCTCCCCGGCGGAAGGAATTGCTGCATCATGTTAAGACAGAGATTGTAGATCCCTAGTTCAAACTGCTACTACAGGTCCATCATTCTAACATTTGAGATGAAGACACCACAAGTCTTGGCAAATCAAAGCTGGATGGGGCATGGAGATCCACGCACCTGCACACAATGCGAGTAGCTGAGTTAAACTAAGATCCAAGAAATATATGGTGTATACACTATACAGTAGTATGTCTGAAACATAGTACTACAGGATTGTTGTGCTTGTGTCAGATTCTTGAAGTTTACAGCTGAAATAAAAAGAAAACAGATTGGCAGGATCTCCTGTCGCATAAAGTACCCAAACATATTTATAGCGATGTGTGACAAGTAACATGGGGAAAAAGTTAAACAAGCAATTTAATCACCAAGTATATCATGAAATGGCGAGGGAGCATTATTTGACAAGGACGAGACAACAATTGCAGCTTTAGATGAACATAATCTGTAAAGATACCAAACCAACCTGCCTATTGATATCACTTCTTAAGTAACAGATTTCGGAACTCCTCATTTGATTTCAACTCCCCTGCGCCTTCTGGTTTCTTCTCATCCTTGTTAGTCCAACCAAGAGGTTTAACCACAGCTCGTGGCGCAAAACGGGTAATCTTCCCTGTGGGTTTTGCATCACCCTTGGGTACTTCATTTCCTGGTCCACTAGATCCTGTTGCTTTTGCATCATCGCCACCACTCTGAGGTAAATTATCTGGAGAAAGGAATATGTTGCAAAATATAAGTAGAGAATCTGAAGCTATGTACATGTAGCCCAGACCATCAGTGACAATATAGTACATGCAGAAGTGGTCCAGCTCCCTAGTTCTAGTAAGACGCACATACACAGAAGATACACCAGTGTACTAAAGAAAATAGTATGTGCAGTTTATTCAATCTTCAAGTTTCTGTGCCTAACTAGTATTTTGAGATTTATTTTCAGAACTTCTGCATATTGGAGCCTAACTGGTGGTTTCCATCCAATATTGTACATACTACTTTTAGTGCAAGAGTAAAAGATCATGTGTTCCATCTGTTAATGAGCTGGCACCAATATTCACTATCCAGGGACAATATAGCAGTAGTTCTAAAGTTTTTAATCCTTTCTGTTTTACAATGTAATTGTTTAGGTTGATCCTTTCAAGAAATTTGAAAATACAAAAAATATCAGACACTGAACGTCTTCCACTGGCAAAGAACATACCATGGCTTGCTTGACCTGCTTCACGGCTCTTCTTACCCTTGCTTGGATCAGATCGTGCAATACTCACTTTCTTTCCAAGCAACTTCTGCTTGTTTTTCTTAATAGCTGCTTCAAGATGCTTGTTGTCTGAAAAGTCCACATAGGCCAACCCCTGCAAATATATTAAGGGAAGACAAATCAATAAAAAGTGCAATTCAAATTCTTTAGTAACTAACTCCCTTAAAACATGACGACTAGGATTTTCTGCACTCAAAGCAATACCCATGACCATAAACAGAAAGCAACATGGTGATAGTGATACCACCAGCAACATGGCACTTCAAAATGTGCTGATCACATGGACCATTTGAAGAAAAAAACCTCGACCTGCGGGGTTTAAGACAGCTCCCAGGCATTTTGCTAAGACATTCTCACACAGGTCGAGAAAAGGCCCAAACCCTGCCAATGTGAGAACGACCATGACCGGGGCCCTAGCCCATGTGAGAACGACCATGACCTTTGGCGTGGGACAGACAAGGGGGATTTTTTAACCTCAACTTGAAATTCAATCCCATGTGGAGTCAAACCAAGGACCTGAGTGCTACTAGATCCATTTAGCCAACTCAGCTAGATGCCCTTTCGCTATTTGAAGAAAAATAGTCTTTGCACATTAAGGAAATACAGCAACAAAATGGTGAAAACATAAAAGTCCAATGGTCAATTTCCATAAATACTTATTCTGACTTTGGATCTTGGAATTAAAAGAGCATATGGTGGATTTCTCAGCAAGCAACACACCCATGTCTTTACCCATCATTGGCAGACTAGGGGTGCTGCTTGGGTGGGTACTCAGCTGGTACAGTAGGTCCCTGGGCAGGCTGGAAGTTGGAGCAGTGGAGAATCACAAAAGCTGGAGAAGGATGAAAGCTGTGTTTTTCAGGTAGACTAGGAGGGGTAAGATACGTTCAAATCTGTACTATACACCATGTGCTCTTCAACCTAATATTGTAGTGTCAGCATAAGAAATACAAACTACCAGAGCATCCAGTGAAATAATCCTGGAGCAAGAATAATCAACTAGTGTCTCATTTTATACTGCACCTGCAAAGATGCACTGTACATGTTTCAACAAACAAAGAACGCATATTACACTATGGGACATTAGAGGCAAAAAGAAAGAAGGAAGAATTAAGTGTAACATATACCCTTGATTTTTTGGTGAATCTGTCCCTCAGCAATCTTATTGCTGTGGCACCACCAATGTCAGAGAAGAATCGTCTGAGATCATCCTCATTTGCCTGTAGAGAGGGGTGAGTTAGTTTATTGAATTTTAGGAGCTAAGTGCATCTAAGAAACAGAAAATGATATACCTTCAAGTCAATATTTGACACAAAAACTGTACACTGGTCATTATAGAAGGATGGCTTTGGTTCATTTGAACTTGATTTCCCTGTTCGGCTGTCACCATCCACTTTCATTTCCATAGATGCCATGACCTTATCCCTGCTGGCCTCTCCAACTTCTACAGCAGTAACAGCACCAATTTGCCCACTCTGTACATTTGATCCTTGGTCATCTGATGGCATGGTGCTTTTTGGTGGATTCTCTTTTCTTTTCTTAGCAGGGGGCTGCTGTTTATTGGCCATTTTACTTGGTTTTCTTTTCTGGGAGGAATCATTTGCATTAGAATTATCATTGGGGTTAGGGTAAGCCTCAACTTTAGCCTCCTCTTGAGACTTGAACGTCATAAGCTCCTTTAGCCGAGGGGTAACCTGGTCAGATAGAAGGATAATAAGGCGGAGGAGTGACACGATAAGTTGATAATCCATGCTACCATCAAATGTACACAGTTCAGTTAGAAACACTTTAATAGTTAGAAACACTTTAAACAGTTGAATAGATATCAACTTATCATGGCTAGAACTTCAATCCCTGCAAGATTCAATGACAAACCCAAGGGGCCAACAGCTGATGATTGCACATATGATTTAATCACATGAAAATCTGAATGATGTCAAAGCTTTCATGATTAATCAAACTTTATGCAGACGGAATCAGGAACCTTCAGAAAATTATCTTCCTATGGTTATTAATCAGTAATTGGTACGTCATATCTTATGTATTGCTCCTTTTTATCAAGTGCACCAAAAAAGTGATTCATGTATAGATGGCAAACTGAAAAAACATTCATTCACATGCTGAAGGACCATGCAGAGCACATCAAGCCAGTTTAACTTTATGTTTGCAAGAAAAAAATATCCAGTTTTGCAACCAGAAAAGCCAAGTGAACAAGAGGAATGGAAGATACCTTCTTTACAGCAAGGTCATAATCATCCAAGGTGCCATTCTCCTCTTCAAATCTTATCCATGAGTGACATATCTCCTAGCAAGTTTCAGAACATAGAGTTGGAAATTAAATCATCAGTATTAATGAGAATTATCAAGTCGAAACATCAATACTTAAGCTACTATTTAAGAATGGATCATAGGCAGGAGTACATCAGTAGCTACATAACACAACTTAGGAAGTGTCAATGCAGATAACATACATATTTGAGAAGAGATTACCTCTGATCCAGACCCAGCAAATCTTTTGCTATAACAACGCTTATAAAGGGATCTCGCCTCATGTACATGGCCCATTTCTAACTCCATTGAAATGTACTGCTCCCAAACTTCAATAACAGACCCACTGAAAGAATAACAGCTGATTTAAGGATGTCAGGTAAAAGAACAACAGAAGAATTTATCGAGAAAACTAAACCTTTTCTTGATTGCGCTTTCCCAAACTCCACGAGCTGCAGAAAGATCCTTGCCAAGACTACGCTCTAGTTTGGCCCAATAAGCATATAAGCGCAGCAACTCCTTGGTACCCAGTTGAGGTGAGAGAAATTCTGCAGCATCCTGATATTATATCTCATTATTAATTATAGTATGAACTAAGAAAATGTGTCAATAATGAGGAGATAGATAATGTACCGTCAATGTCTGCCTAATCAATTGAAAATCCAACCCATCAGAAATCCTCCGTCTTAAACCATGAACTCGAGTAAGATAAATATTGAGATACTGCAATTTTTCAGACATCCAAATAAAGATAAATGAGAACCACTTCTCACCAGAACAGTTAACAAGCAACAGACGCTGGAGAGAATAAATTCTTGATGAGTTATCTGCTTTTATGTAGAAAGTTTTTTTTTTTTTTTTCTCAAGCATGCAGGAAAGCTGCATATCATTTCATTATAAGAAAGGTCTCAAACACGGATAAAATCCCCAACACTCACACACACACACAAACACCCACGGCACTCTAGAAGACTGAAGAAAAATAAAGCATGCACATTCCTTCTCACCTCTTGTATGGTTGAAAAGGAACATTGTATTGCCCGTTCAAATACCTGAAAGCATGTAAAAGCACATACATTTAGCTCCCAATTATAAATAAAAGAAACAGACGAAGACAAATAACAATCTTCTTAAACTACAAAAAGAATCCATGCAACAAAAGAAATGCAGTGAACACATTAGACATTTATGATATACAGTGTAGTTATATAAAACTTACATGCTGCAGCTCTTCTTCAGTAGCACGAATACGCTCCAAAGACAACAAATAATGGACCCATAGCTCACCAACCCATGTACAATTTCTTGTGGCTCTGTAATAAACACTTGAGTACAGAAGGCACCTGCACAAAAGATATCTCTTGATACTATAAAAGAGAAAAATATCATCATGACTGAACCTACATCTATTGCCAAAGAAATTTTTAAAAGAACCTTCAGGGTTCTATCCAGGTAACTTGTATATCCCATCCATATATCACTTGAAACAGGAAGCTCTGAAACAGCTCGTTTCGTACAGGACTTGAACACGTGCAGGGTCACCAGAAGACTCCTCAAATTTGATGTATTTCTGTTTCAAAAAAAAAAAAAAAAAAAAAAAAAAAAAACCCGACATTGAGTTTACTGATAACAAGAATCAGGTAAGTAAACGGCAATGAATTTGGTGAAATAGCACAGTAAGCACTATATGAAACTTAAGCTTGGGAAGACTGTACGGTGGCAAAGGAACCTAATAACTCATTGTGTTATTCACAATACAAGAGGTAAACTGAATTCCTTTCGGTTTCCAAATAAAATTTTCCTCAAAAATATTTATCAAGCAGGGCCACAGATCAAAGCATAGACAACTGGAATAAAGAAACTAAATTTCAAGTGATGGAACTGACAAATAAAATGTTTTTCCAGCAAGACCATCAAATGAAATTGTCAGTCTACAAAGTGAAACAAGCCACAAAAAATAGAAATTGGGTAAAAAGAATAAAATTCAAAAAAAAAACAATTTTTTCAGCACAGATGTAACTTTTACCACTAATTTGATACAAGAGAACTGCTCAGAGTCTCAGACAGACCTGATTTAGAAAATATCCAACAAAATGGCACACTAATAGGCATGCATCTCAATAATGAAATAAATAGTAGCAGGATGAACTGTAAACAAGGTTTAGTTACGCAATGACAGATCACAAAATTATGTTCAGCATACCACAAATTCCTGCAGTTTGTCAGCTTCAGATGTGCCTGCATTGCTTAGTTGATCCTCGTATTGTTTCCTTTCATTGTACATATCATTGGCCTTTTTGTAAGCAGATACGACATTTGGGGGACACCATCAAAATCTGTACCTGGATCATTTGCATTCCCCTTGTTCGGCCTCCCAGCTCTTATACTCAGAAAGTGTAGATTCCATATCAGCCAAAGGTACAGATAATTGGCGGTGGAATAGTGTGCGATACGCTGAACTTGCTTTTCCCTCTCCTCGCCATTGGCATCAGCAATGGTGATCAAAATGGCCATCTCATATTCTCTATAAGCTGCCCATAGTTTGCTACCCTCAGTAACATGCAGCCCCCCAGCGGTAATAGCTCTTTCAAACAAATTTCTCATCTTGGAGAGGCCAGAAGGTGTACATTGAGACACTGACTGATCATGTTCTTCGACGTAATCAAGGTAATCCCGCCATAGTTTGATGGACTGCAACGACAGAACCACCACAGCAAGTTAGCACTCCACAGCCCACATGCTCAATGGTTTAACAACAATATCACAGTAACAACCCAACATACCAGGTATTCTTGCACCCCACGCTCGTAGAGCTTTTCAATTTCACCAAAAGATTCCTCACTGCAACAACACAAACAAGATAAACAAAGAAAATAACAAAATGAGCTCATTTCCCCACAAGATTGGAGTGCAGTGTTTTATGCGCCGACTGCACATGATTCAGGTATTCCATGAAGGCGTAAATGTAGAAAACAGTCACGAACCTCGAGTTCAGTGAGATCTCGTCCTTGGTCCACTCCTGCCACATCTTCGGGGTTAGAGGAAAGTACTTGTTCATCTCTTCCCTTGCCACACGAAGCTTCTCAATGTTGCCTGCCTTCCTCAGGCACTGGATATACTGCAACAACAGCCGCAAAACACTCACCAAGCAAGCTAACAGTATGATAAGCTTAGCAAATCTCAATTAACACTTTAACAGTAACCACTCCATCTCCATGCAACGAAAGCAAATAACAGCTACTAACATAGGAAAGCATTCCAGTTACTCACGACTAGGCAGATAATCCAGTGATAAGATTCCACACTGTATGTCTGAAATGGAGCTCACCCGCACCAAAATCAACATCCTAATGTCCCCAATTAGACTAACAAAGTAGGATGTAAGAGCACGCAATTACTCCAACCCTAGTGAAGCTACCAGCAAATGCCCTAACCAACAGTAGTGGCTAAACCCACTCAGAACCCTAGCGCGCCATGGCAGCCCGAGAAGGGGAGAGCGCAGGAGTGAGGACGAAGGATACCTGCACGTGGGTCTCGTAGTCGAGTGGCTGCTCCTGGAGGGTTTTCTCAAGGGCCTGGATGCGGAGCTCGTCGGCGGCGGCGTCTCCGTCGTCGTCGGAGTCGGAGTCCGACGAGTCCGAGTCGGAGCTCGAGGGCGCGGCGGCATCGGGCATCTCCGCGTCGTCCCCGCTTCCTCCACCAGCTGTCTCGGGCGCGGGCGCGGGGCGCCGCCGCCTCCGGCAGCTCCTCTTCCGTCGCCATGTCTCTCGTGCGTGCCCGTGTGCAAATCTCAGGAGTCAGAAGTCAGGTGGGGGTCGATTCGTTTTCCCCCCCAATTCTCACGAATTGATTTCTTTTTTCAAAAAAGAACCTTGTGTATTTTTGACTAAAATATGTCCATTTGTAGCAACTCATCACGTTTTTAAGAGGTCAAATTTTTTGAATGACCTCTATACACTCAACTAATATTAATATTTGCTCAATGATATATAAAGAAAATAAAGCTTACTTATTTTATTTTGGATTATTTAAAAACTCAAATATTCGATAAATGATGGCATAGCTGTAAAATAGTCTACATGACATGCTAGCCAAAAACACATGAGAAACCGTTTTGAAATATAAAAACTTTCTTATTTTTCATCTTAGATTATTTATGAGCTCAAATATTTAAAAAAAAAAAAGATGAAATATATAAAACAAAACATATGGGGTCCACATACCACATTAGCAAAAGAATACATGAAAAATCATTGTGAAATGGTTAAGTGGGATATTTTATTTGACTTAGAAAGCTGGGAGACTTTATAATGTATGGCATTAGAGTTGAGTTTTTTTGGACTTGTGGCAATTCCGAGGCTTCACTCTTTGAATTGCCCATGTAAATCATATATAGTATCATTTAAATTTTGTTGTAATAATGCAATGCAAATGATAGTTGCTCGCAAATATTACAAGGAAAATAAACATGAGTAAAAGATAGTGCAATCAAAAGTGATCCTTCTAGTTATGATAACTTGGCAAATGAGCGTGCAAAATGGATGACTATTTCAAAAAGAACCTTGTGGTTAAAACCGTTGAACATATCAAAGAGTGATAATTATTTAATAATCATCTAATACACAACAATAACATTATTGACTTTTTCTCACATCACTTTTTTTAATAACATGTCACATCATGTTTTGTCTGTGGCATCCTCTGGTCATCCACTCTACATACATGAGTTCTGTGTGGGAAATTTATATATATTCTGGAAGAGTCCAGATAGACGCTATTAGAATTTTAGAAGTTTTTCTTTTTTAAACAAGAAGTTGATGTTTAGTAGACAAGTAAATTTATTTATTTATATGCTATATATACGTATAAATTCAGTACTCCCTCTGCCTAAAAAAGTCACTCTTGCTTTAAAAAAGTCAATGATATTTAATTTTTTATCAAATATATTTAACAAAATATTAATATTCATAGTACTCAATTAGTACCATTAGATTAGACAGATGGTTAAGAATTAGAAAAGTAAATGACTTTTTTTTTTCATATCTACAATTATCCGTATTTGCATGGAAGCCCCTGCATAGTCAAATCCAGGGTCCCAATTGTTCGTCCCTTGCCTTGCATTCCACCGCGCCCACCGGAGACGAGAAGCCTCCAGGCTCACGCCACGGTTTCGCACGAGCAAATCCCGCCGCCTCCTCCCCGCGCACTCCTTCCTTCCCATCCTCCCCGGAGCGGGAGGCGAGGCGAGCCGGGCCGCCGGATATGGCGCCGGCGGCGCCGGGCGGCGGGGCCGAGTCGCAGCGGCAGGCGGACCTGCTCAAGCAGGAGGGCAACGCCTTCTTCAGGAAGGAACGCCTCAGCGCCGCCATCGACGCCTACACCGGGGTAAGCAAGCCTGACTGACTGACTCCCCGCTCGCTCCGGGCGCCCGGATTTCTCCCCCCGATTGCCGTGTTGCGCCCTTGCCGTTCCCAATGGTTACATGGGCGTCATTTCTGCTTCCCTGTCCAATCGACGCGCCTTGGGGTGAGTTACCAATGTGGTGTGCAGCATTCTGCTGAGCGCGGCAGTTCGGTTGGTGCGTCCTGCTGACGAATTCTCTGAATCTGTGCTGAATTATCCGAGATTGCTTCCAGAATACTGCTGAGTAGTAACCATGGCCTGGTGAATTGGTTTGTGGTGTTGGTACAACTCATCACAATGATTCATGTGATGGGTTTTGGCTTTTGTGTTGAAGGAGATGTATGAGGATTGAAGATGGTTACCTGTTGATGTAGGCTTATTTGTGGGCACTGATTAGGTGGTTCAATTACTGATTTTAAATATTGCTTCCTGCTCTTTGGAATAGTTTGTTTGCTCATAAGTTAAAACAGAGATGTTTGCTATCTAGTTGAGAGTTGATGAACAACAATGCAAGTTTCACAGCATTCTGCCTTTTAAGCTATTGTGGGGCTAGACAATGCTAATGGGCTGTCAGTTGTAGTCTGCTAGACATTTAGATGGCGTTTGGTTTCCTGGCTGGTAACACAAACAGAAATTGGAACAAATGATGGTGGGAGTTTTTTGGGGGGGGCATGGATTTCCTTGATTTGTTTGGTCGCACGTGGTAATATTAATGAATGCTGGAGTGGCAAGTTGAGCGGGAGAGCCGGATGCGGCATAATGAAATGAGGGCCCGTAAGTGGCGGCATCACTGATCAACAGAGCATCATCTGATTGTGTGGTATTTTTTTAATGGGCCGGACTGAACCAAGCAGTCGTGTCGTCATCTGGTCCCGGAAGAAATCGAATCCCGTTGCATTTTGCGAAACCAAATGCGTTGTTAGTGCTAGTCAGGGAGAAGGGGTCAACAAGAGGGGTTACTGGGAGAGGTACGAAAATGAATGGAGAGTTGATAGATAACTTTTCCGATCTTTTGCCAGGGTGTACAAACATCATAGGCTTGTAACATTCCAATCAAATTTTAAAATTGATTCTGGATTAAGGAACATGACATAAGCCTACCTCTAGTTACCTGGGTGGATGCTTTTGTCTAGCATTTCTAAGAAAATGATGGCAGTTATAGTAAGTGCACAAACATAGTTGAATTCAATGAACACTAGATGCTAGTAAGACTGTTGTCACCTGTATTTCAGACCCTGTAACACCTCCCTTTGCTAACTCCTGTGCTTATTTTGGTTGACAGGCCATAACTCTTTGCCCAAATGTTGCAGTATACTGGACCAACCGAGCACTTTGCTATAGGAAGCGGAAGTATGTAAAATTGCTAGTCCCTTTTTATTGTTTCACATTATTGATCAATTTGGTGCACAATCTGAGTATTTACATTGTATTGTGGTCCTATCTAAATGGTCAGTGAGTGGGCTAAAGTTGAGGAAGATTGCAGAATGGCTATCCAGCTTGACAGCCAGTCTGTTAAGGTGAGTGGGTGCCTTGACTTGCCTTTCATTAAATTATCCTATATGCATTTTTGTTCCCATCTGACTCATCTGACTACTGGTATTTACCAAATTATCGAGAAAGCACTCTTCATTCTATATACCTTGTTTTCTCATAAGGACAGTAAGTTCATTTCCATAAAAAATTTCCATTGATCAAACATGTAACAGAGTTAGTATACCAGTATCACTCTTGCACATATCCACATGTTAGCTGAGTTATGGTTCATTTGGTATTGGGGAACCAGCTTCTTTTCAAGAAGTTTGATGAAGTGAAAACTTGTAGACATATGATCCATGAATTTTCCATTTGTATTGCTTTTTTTATGATATATTCACATTCACTCGTGGGCACACTCCAATGCAAGTGATAACTAAGAATATCTATTTTAGAGCCAAAACAAAGCTATTTTTGTAACTGTTAAGATTCTGTATGCTAACTTGATTGTAAGACTTAGCACAAGAAACTGACCTTAATTTCACAACATCTAGTGATGAACTGCTGATGTATTCAGTAATGTATGCTTCATATATGTACAGGGTTTATTCTAAGATTATTTGACTTATTCAAGGGAGCATGTTATATATGTTTATAAGTACATCTTGAGATGCAATATTATGGAGTCGAGGGAAGCAACATATAACTCAAATCAAACCAAACAACACAGAATCCGTTTGTTACTTTGTTTGCAAACTTGAACCCATCTGAACTCTTTGGCTTTAATCATTTTGAATTGGACTTGATTCACTGTTGAAATTGAGGTGGCACTGCATTTCAGCATTGTTGTTCCTCCTTTTTTCCCCTTTCTTGGATGAGCAAAATATCGCATTTATCCTATCCAACAATGTTAATACTCCTAATATCGTCTTAAGATGATAACTTGCTTATTTTGTTGGCAGGCGCATTACATGCTTGGACTAGCTCTTGTCAACAGCCAAAGATTGTCAGAAGGAATAAAATCACTGGAGAAGGTATCCCCACTCCTCGCAAGCATGTGTCTGTGTGCTTGTATTACATTGCTAGTTTGCTGTTTTAACTTATAATATAATCAGTTTTGAACACTTTTACCAACCATCAACAGTTGCCCTCTTCCAAACTTTTATCAAACTGAGCTCCCACAGTTACTTGCTTCAGCTGTGCACGCCTGTGTATAAATAAAATAATAATGTTCTCATGGTGGTCTGACAATCCAACTTATTCCTTAGTCCTAGTATTGAACTTTTTGTGTATAGATAAAGGCCTCAAGCTGGTCTTTGCTCCTGCTCCATCTTGTCACATACAATGTTAGCTGTCCTGATACAGGATTGGTAAAAGAGCATAGAACACCACTTTAACAAAATATTATCATCCAGATACGCTTTATGTAAGGACCACGGTTCTGACCAGAGTCTGATTTACGAATAGTTGAACTGACAATTAGACAGCATGTACAAAAAGCAGGGAAACTATAATTTCTAATTCCATTTTTAGTGCAGTTGTCTCTTTGGACAAATTATGTTGTTTGAGTTAGAAATTTGGGATTCAATTTATCTTTATTCCATTTTTAATGATGAACGAAACTTTTCAAAACTAGTCCTTGGAGCTTGGAAGGGGTGCACATCCTGCAAGCTACATGGTTGAAGAGATATGGCAAGAGCTTTCTAAAGCAAAATACATCGAATGGGAGAGTTTATCAAGAGAGCGAACTTCTCAACTGCAAAAGCTGAAGTGCGTGATGAATTTCTCTTTTCCAGGCAGGGTATACTGTAGTGCCCTAATGTACTTGTTCCGTGTTTTCCAGGGTAGCATGTAAAGAAGCCCTAAGGTGTTACAACAGCGTTGATGACCCAGCCGCAGGTGTGCCTGTAGAACAGCTAAATGAGCTCGACGAAGTTTTCAAGAAGGCCTCAAAAGCTGATACTCCAGCAGAAGTACTACACTGCCTCACACAATATTTACTTTGGCTGTTTTGTCTGGTGTAACCACTCAGCCTATCAATATTTACTTTGGCTGTTCTGTCTGGTTTGACCACTCAACCTGTCGTAATTGCAGGTTCCTGACCATCTCTGTTGCAAAATTACACTTGACATCTTCAGAGACCCAGTGATTACCCCAAGTGGGGTTACTTATGAGAGGGCTGTACTTCTTGACCACCTTCAAACGGTAATGGACACAAGCTTTGACAGTTTCTTGCAAAGCACTTGTGTTTTACATATCAAATTTACAAACTTTGTAATAATTTATATAGGTTGGGAAGTTTGACCCTGTGACCCGCGAGGCACTTGAGCCACACCAGCTGGTTCCGAATCTTGCCATCAAGGAAGCTGTACATGCATTTTTGAGCGAGCATGGTTGGGCTTACAAGATTAGGTGATTGTTTTACATACTGGGTTGGAGGTAAGATTAGCGATACAGGTTTTGGCTACTGTCGAATTTGGCAGTGGGGATTCTTTTACTGTTGGGGGACGGATTTTAATCTGGGATGGCTGTGTACAGATTCACCTTCTCCAGTTGTTGATCTGTCTGTACATATGAGATGCTCGTTATGATAACTGTAAACAGTACACAAAGAAAGTGAAGTGGAGTGTCTGAAATCCTGACTGCGCCTTTTTAGGAAATCAGCGAACTCTAGGATTTGTCAAATGTAGAACGGCCTGCCCACTAGTAGTAAGAGCCAAAAGGGAGCAGAAATGGTGACTCGAGCTGATTTGAACACAATCATGTTTTTTGTTTTATGAACCATGAATCCATGATGTGTGAAGTTTACGAGTCATTTACCAAAAAGGTGCCTCTTCTAGTTGAGGTTCCCAAGCAATCCCATTTGCAAGCAAACGGCTACATGAGCTTACCAAGTTACCATAGATTGGTCTGGAAGTGTGTCTCCTTTAGTGCACTACAGGTGGCTGCAACAGGGAAATGCATCAGTTGCTGTGGCTTTGCATAGAAGGGTCAATGTCAAAAAGCCAGCAGGTGGCTGCGACAGGGACACGATCATGAACTTATAAGCTGCGGATAAGCCGAAATATTGTTCAAATAGCTGATTTTTTTAGAGAAAAATATCGTTAGCTGATAAGCTAAAGCGAAGAGATCTAGACCTCTGTGTGTGTGCGAGCACTGAGCAGTGCTCTATAAATGGAGCCGGAAAACCAGCAGCAGCTGGGTCGTCCGTACGGTGCCTTGCTGTCAAAGCACCCATGGAAGAGAACTGGGCTGCCTGCCTATAGAATGCACACTTGCAAGCAAAGCGCCTCGTCTCATTCCTAATCTTCCAAACGAAAATGAGATTCACGCCCCTCCTGCCGCCGGCACTCCGCTCTCCTCCGTTTCCACTTCCACTCATGCAGTCTCGCCCTACTGCTTTGATGCTTTCGCTGGTAGAGGTGCCGTGCCTCCTTGCCTCTATTTTTTTTTTTTTACGGACGTCCTTGCGCCCGGACGTCTGGATATACGTGCCGCGTCCGGCGCCCGTGCCTACCCCACCCGTTGTTGCGCCAAGTCGCCCGTCCTCGCGCCTCCTGCTGCGCGTGCGCATCCGGACGCCCGCGCCTGCCCCACCCGCTGCTTCGCCTCCTGCTGCGTCATATCGCTTGTTGCTGTCTGCTGCTGTCTGCTACAGTATAGTGCATGCTGCCTGCCATTGTCTGCTCTCTGGTACACGCTGCCGCTGTCTGCTCTGGTAGACACCGCCTGCTCCTAGCTGCTGCTAGTATGGTGCATGCGCCGCTTGCTGCTGCATGCTATACCGCTTGCGTTGCCTACTGCCTACTACAGTACTAGTATGTTGCAAGCTACAGTGATGTGCCTGCGTGGGGCACGCCTCCTGTTGTTGCTGTCATCTGTGCTTGCACACCATTTTCTACTGCTACTGCTGCATGCCACCACCGCAAGGTACCCGAAAGAGTAGGAGGGAGATGCAAAACACCAGATTTAGTTTTTGCAAAAAAAAAATACCAGATCTAGATTTGAAACTTTCATATGCAACAATTGTAACATACATCTGAAGACATTGAAACATTTGAAACATGTATTTGAAATAATTACAAAATCATTTGAAAAAACACCTGAAAACCTACGCCCACCTCCATGGCCCATGCCCCATACGGGAAACCAGTGCCTGATACCGAGGCACGGCAGTAGAAGACGAGAAAACAAATGCAATACTCGATCTAGTTTTGAAACATCTAAATATAATAACCGCAACATATATCCGAAAACAATGAAACATTTAAAACATGCTTTTGGAACACTTGAAAAATACACTTGAAACATACTTGAAAAACCATTGCAACCATACGAATCATCCAAATAAAAACACATGTAACATATATGAAACATATGTAACATCCGGATAAACACAATTGTAACATGCGTCTGGGAACACATATGAAACATATTTCTGAAAATATTTGAAACACTCGAAACATACTCTTGCAGCATGTCTCTGAAAACAAATGCAACATGTGTACAACATTCCCCAATCTACCATCCATATGATTTAATTGCAACATACCTCTAAAAGCATCTGAAATAATTGAAACATACAATTGCATCATAGAAGAGAGAGAGAGATCTGGGCACGAGGAGCCCTATGGCTGCCAGATCTGCAAGTATTGAAGGCTCTCGTTGGGGGAGATCGCCGGTGCGAGGAGAGGTGCTCCGCCGGGTAAGGGAGGAGGACGTCGGGATTGCTGTGTGGGACGCCTGCTGCGTGGAGGAGACCACCACGCCGCTGGATCTGCGTCGTGCTCCATGGATCTACCATGGGAAGACCACCATGGGCGCCATCGTGGTGGGTGAGGGTGCGCCGGTGTGGAGGGCGCACCACTTGTCGTGCCTCGTAGGGAAACAATTAGAGTAGCTGGGGCAGCGGGCGCGTGGGGTAGTGACGAAGTATCACCATGGACGAGCAGAATGCATTTGAAGAACAGGGGAGGGACATGGGTATGTCTGTGGAGAACAGGGAAGAGTGTGGGCATGGCTATAGGTGTAATAAAAACAAAGGAGTGGGTAGGTGGGGGAAGGAGCTGGTGCCTGATATTTTTGATGGGGAAAGGAACGAGTGGACAACAGCTGGAGTGGGTAGGTGGGGAAAGGAGCTGGTGTCTAATATTTTTGAAGGAAAAAGAAACGAATGAACAACAGTTAGTCAGGTGGGCGACGCGGGGTTGGTCCGTCCGGTTGCTTTTTGACGGACGTGTGATATGTATCATTACTTTTTTTTTATCATAACTTGTTTTATTATTAGGAAAGATAAAGATACTATATTTTAAGTATAATAACTTATATTTTTCTATATTTATTTTACTTATAAATTTTTTAATATTCATGTGTTGATTACTTATTACAGTTATATAAAAGGAACTAGCAGGATCCCCCGCGCAATTGCGCGGGCTAGCAAGTGTAACAGTGTAGCATGAGAAGTCACCAGTAATATAAAAAAAAGTAGTAATTTTCACAAACAAAGCACGGAACGAAGAATAACAGAAGATTTTGTGAAGCGTAATAACGATATTAAAATTAACCTACATGCCAGGAATCAGGGAAAGAGTAAAGCAGATTATGTGTGTAAATATTTAAAAAAGAACTAATAAAGCAAGTAAAAACTGGTCGGGTAAAGGACGTATGAATGTACAGGTAGTACAAACCTTTAATACTGTTTTTGTGCAATGTGGATATGGAGTTGTTTCTACAAACTTTATTCTTCTATTCAAATAATCAACAGAAGAAGACCGTAGTTAGGTTCATAGTTTGAGATCCACCAGCAAGTGTAGAAGTAGGGAAATATTGACAGGAACAGCTGACAATCTGTAGGAGCTGTTGTCTGTAAAGAAAAAAAAAAACTATTTCAATTAGAGAAAAGATAGTTTTTTTTTTTTCCCAGGCCGGACATTATAAGATGGGAAAAAAATACTGACCTTGTATAGATATGGATGGTAGGTCTCGGTTTCAGCTTTTGGAAATACAATCCACCAAGATGTGGGTATCTACAAATCTGCAATCTGAGGTAGTCTTCAAAGAATCCATCAAGTCAAACTAATTCTATAGGGCAACTAAAAAGAAATGAATCTGTAGTCTATTACAAAGAAATGAATGTTGGTAGGAAGAATTAGCATTCATTAGTTTCAGTAAGTAACGTGAGAATTTAAAAAGGCATCAAATCAGGAAACACGACATTAGTTAAGGCTGAGCAAGAATGGTATCCAAAATTAGAAATCAACAGGAAAAGGAAAAGGACACAATAGAGTAGCATCAATAATGGGAATTGCGATGTTGGCTGATAGCCCAAAATCAAGAATCAGCTGCACTTGTAGTAAAGCAGCCGAACTGAAATTACCAAATACAAATGAGAAGAGTTTGCACAATTTTCAGGTGAGATACATATTTTCAGAGGTTTCTGCATAGGCGAAGTTAAAGGCGTGAAGACGATAATAATCTTTAGCACTGCCTAGCAGGAAGGGACGGCAACAATGTGGGGCGCAACATTGTTTGCCCTCTAATTAGGACACGAACTGTATACCTCCTCTTTCGAACGCCATGGCCGCGCCTTCCGTTTCTTGCGTGCATCAGCGAGGAGACTATTGGGGACATATCCACTTTGCATAGAAAGGTGGTAAGTAAGGAACTCGAAACATACCCTTTTTTTTTAGCGTGGATGCAAAGGATGGGGAAGAAGCTTATATCTGTGAGATGTAATTGAAGGAGGGAAAAAAACATGTCTCGCTGCACTATCTCTCTGAAATTCATTTCAGATGTAAGTGGTTCATGTAGGTAATCTAGGTAACGCGTAGTAGTATATTTATGGTGCGAAACTACATAAAAAAGAGCTGAAATAGCAGGTCGGCTGGCTGTTGTCGTGATAGGCAAATGAATGCATACCTCTTCTTCAGAAGGCATATGGGCCCTTTTTTTGCTCGGTGCATGAGTATGAGGTCCTGCTAAGGGCATATGTCTTTGGCAAAAAAAAAAAAGGCAGCAGATTAAAAAAAAAAAAGCGGTATATGTGCGGGGAAAAAGGGCAGTAGGTAAAAAACTTTTTTTTCATTTCTATATGTATGTCGCCAATGGGTGACTCATAGTAAAAGTGAGCGTCAACTTTGTAGAGGCAACGAACAGCAATTATAATCATTTGGTAAGCATTGGGAAAAATACCAAAAATAATTCGAACCATGAGGAGCCATGATAAAAATGTGGCTATTGCTGTTGACAGTAGTAGCAACATATGAGGTGGCCATTTCAAAAGTTTAGAGGAGCAGAGTCCCATATTTTGAATGTATTCTTTTTAAATTGAATGCATGAAGCATTACTGCTTAGGCTATTAAGGTGCTCAATGGATACAGTAAGTCCAACATGGTGTTATGTATTCCCAACGTAGTCTGGGGCGCCTGAAAAATGAGACTCATAGCAAGCGGAGTGGGTCACAAGATGAGGAATTCCACATTGGTGCAATGGAAGAAGTATCGTAGGAAGCACTCAATGATTGGAAGAAGTAACATAGACGCGTGCCTGGAATCGGTGAGAGTGAGAATAAAGCAATGGTTCGGTTGAATTGAGTAGGTCTTTATGCCTCTGCAAGAGAACCATTAAAGATTTAGTGTAAATAAGAACTGAATGTAGGTAAACTCTGCGTGCGTGTTATGATAGTTAACCACAAAGACGTAGTTCCAAATAAATTAGTAATAATAGATAGTATCTAAATACCGTGTTAAATCTTCGTTTTGGAACATCTCATGGAGCGTGTACATTAGTATTTAGGAATTAGCAAGGTACGGTTAGGAAAGGGAGAAGAGGCTCACATCGTCCGCTCCGGTGGAGACACGCAGTTGACATCTCTGGCCGTCGTCAAGGACATAACCATCCTGCATGACTGAAGGTGATAAACAAAGGTGGATGAAACTTGGCAAGAATGCAAGCCGCACAAAAAAGAAGAAGAAGAAGAAGAAGGAGAGGCATAGCACAACCCCAACACCACCATCCTGAGGACAATATGAGGACATGTGCAGGTGAAGCAAAGTACCAGCAGGCATTTCGTCGAGCACGTGGTGGGCGCGACGGCAAAGTGCAGGTTTGGTCCTTTTTTTTTTCCGGCGCGGCGCCACCGCAGGTTGCGAGCGCGAAGGTACCGGGCGATGATAGCGTGATCGTAGGCGCGAGACGGCACGGAGAGAGACCCGCGGACGACGGCAAAGGCGAGCCGTGTTCAAGGGCGCGGATGGGATGGCGGGGCGCCGGGCGGTCCGGTACGGCGGGCGCCATAGGTGTGAGCCAAGGAAGCGGTAGAACGGGGAGGAGGAGGCGGGAGACGACGACGACGATGGCCGGAGGAACGCTGTGGCCGCTGGAGACGTGGCGCGGCGAAGGCGTGGAGAAGCTCCGAGGCTGTTTCCGTGGGAGCGGAGGCCGCGAGGTGCGTAGGCGTTTCCTGAATCTTTGTAGTATTTTCTTTTTCTTTTTTTTTGTTGTGTGGACGCGTGGGGGTGTGGATGGGTTTTTTTTTTTTTTTCATGTGTGGACGCGTGGACTGTGGCTGGTTGGAAGCACGGCTGCTGGAGCATGGAACGTGCGGTTGCGATTAAGCGAGGACGTGGCTTCGTGAGGGAGGACTTTTGGTATATAGGAATAGAGATCTATGGTTCCATGCGGTTGCGATTAAGCGAGGACGTGGCTTCGTGAGGGAGGACTTTTGGTATATAGGAATAGAGATCTATGGTAGATTACGCAGCAGATTACACCGTGAATTCGGCCGGCCCAGTTCAGCTTGCAGGCCTAGTACAGAGCTTGCGACTCCGACTCGATCCCTTCCCGCGAGGGAAAAAAAAAGAAAATAAATAAATAAACTTGCTCGGCGAGACGGCGACTGTTTCCCAGTTTCCGGCCTTCGGCCGCCACCACAGTCCGGCGAGCCAGCCAGCCACCCAGGCCTCACAACCCTCGTCGTCTTCCTCCTATCCAGAAAGGTGCGGAAGATCTGCCACCGCCAGAGGCGATTTCTCCATCTGCAACTCCTCACCCACCCTCAAAATCCCCCCTTTTTAGGCTGGGAGGGGAAGAGCAGGAGGATGGGAGAGGTTCCCTCTCCTCCTTGCTGCGATTCCTACGGCGGGGAATATGCCACCATGGGTAAGTCTTCCCCAGTCTTGCGTCCTATCCATATTAGCACAGAAAGACGCAATTTTTAAGCTGAGAATTTGTTTGGTGGATGAGAGAAGATGTGTTTTTTTTTTTTCATTCAAATATACTATAGTCTTCCAATGTACTGTATTTTCACTAGTATGCGGCAAATTATGCTGTGGGCAACCGCAAGCGTCAAGGAAGTGGAATGTGTTTAGGCATGAACTATGATACTTTCAGTTGCTTCTTATATCGATCAATTGGTCTTGCTTAGAGGGCAGGTGCTTTCTCGAGTTTCCTTTTCAAATTGGTTTCCAGTTCCACTGAGGAAGCCAGGTTAGTATGTTACTAGACCTAATTATCTGAAGGTGAAAGGTTACTGGTCCTTATCCAAATCAAAAGCTTAGATGGTCCTGTTTGCTCTGATGGATATGCTCACATGCATTTCTACTGCAAGAACGCTGTACCATGTATAATCTGTAACAGTTGTTATTTACTATAGCAGGATCTAATCCAAGTTCCAGTTGGTCGGACCTCCCGAAGGATCTTCTCCTCAGCATCCTGCAACGCCTTCAACTCCCAGAAGCTATTGCTTTTGCACTAGTATGTACATCATGGCGTTCAGCTGCCACAGCCGCTGGTGTCCCACGCTCTTGCACACCAATGATCATGTCTTGGCGGGACATTATCGAGAGTGGAAAGGTGCAAGGGGCCGAGGGCAGCACATCTGTGAACTGCAAGTTCCTCCATCTCCTGGATGCCCATAAGGCGTATGATGTGAGATTTCCCAAAGGTTTACGCTTCGTGGCATGCTGCGGATCCTCCCATGGCTGGCTGATTCTGGTGAACGAACTCGCCAATCTCGTGCTCTATAACCCCTTCACCTCGGAAATGACCCATCTCCCACCAATAACTGATTTCACATGCGTCGAAGCAGTCCTTGGTAGCCAAGGGAACATGGAAGCATACCATTTTGAGAAGTATCAAGTCCAGGATGCAAAGTACCTGGCAACATGGTTCTACCAGAAAGCGGTGTTGTCTTGCAGTCCGTCCAAGAGTGCAAACTATGTTGTCATGATCATCCACCGGGATACCAACTGGCTTTCTTTTGTTAGGGCTGGAGAAAGCAATTGGCAAGTGGCTGCAACTTTAGCCGGTGAGGAGGCGGACCGGTATGCTGACTGCGCGTACCACAATGGGATGTTCTACACTGTGACATTTCAAGGGATAGTGGAGAGATGGGATCTTGATGGACCAAATGGACCAGCAAAGGAGGTGATTGTAACCAAGAGGAGCAGTAGACGCATTCTCGCCAGGCATCTGGTGTCTACACCGTGGGGTGACCTGCTGGAAGTGCGAGCAGTTGTTGCAAACTCCAGGAAGATGTATAAAGATGGTGTCACATTCCTAATTTTCAAGGTTGATCCTGATGGATATGAGAAGGTATCTCCAGTACCAACGATGGACTTAATGGAGCATGCAATCTTCCTCGGCTTGAATCACTCGGCATGTTTGTCTACCAAGAATTTCCCCAGGCTGAGGCCTTGTTGCATCTACTTCTCAGCTTCTTGGATGACACTCATATATCATCTGCTCCGTCGATGTCCAGAATGGGGAGGTGTGAGGACCTATGACCTAGAACAAAGGACATTTGAGCATGTTTTCCCTCGCTGCACTCATAAAGATCGCCTCAACCCTGCTCCTTCTGAGGTTTGGATCACACCGAATTTATAATAATTTACTAGGAAGAAAGGTGCACTGCGCTGTGCTGGCTCAAGGTAGTTCTGTCTGCCAATCATCTATTTTTTTTTGTAGATTTGGTATAATTTGTGAGATTGCAAACCATTTATTTTTGTATGAATACATGATCTCTAGATATACAATAGAGAATATACGCAAAGAGGAAATGTTACATTGTGTTTTCCGTACATTCTTGCAATTTTATTCATACATTTAATAACTAAGGTCAATATACATATAATTACGTGAGGTATCGATATTTTACATTTTTACCCATAATTTCCTCGTTTTCAATCTCAGACTTTGATCCTCATTACCTTAGATTTCCAGTTTCATTCTACTTTTCTAGATTGGTATCTGTGATGCCTTTCTTTTGAAATCATTATGATTGGGATCCCTACCTTCATGGTCACTAGAAACACACTTTCGATCTCTATTTCTCAAACATGTTGGATAGCAGAGTTATGACAGCGTAAGATTATAGATTGTTCAACGAATAACGTTGCACAGAAGACGAACTAAATAAAATATGCTAAACCAAAATGATCAATGGTGATAATGTTCTACAAAGATTGCTGTCATTTATCACTGCACCCAGTTTACATTTAGGCACCCACTTCGTTGTGATATTCAGGGGAGGTCAACCGCTGTTACATCCAAGCACATCTCCTCTTAAATAGTTAAATGTATGTCAGAACCATGTAATCAATTATTTCTACCATGATTATTATTTTTGGGTTCCATTTGTTTGGTTCTGATTCAGTGCGAGAGGTGATTGTTTTATAGCTATGAACAATTCTTTGATTAGCAGGAAGGTTAAATTGTGTGTTTTATAATTGAATAAGGTGTTTGGATATAACAGCGGTTATTGTTTTACCTTCCTAGATACTGGGTAGATTTAACATCAAAACCACCTGGTTATTGTTCTTGCAGACAGATAGCAGCAGCTATTCTAAAAGTCTTTTTTATATGGCATTTTCTTACAATAAGAAGGATGTCCAGTGGGTTCAACTGATTTGGGACAAGTATTATTCCAATGGAGTCCCACATCTAAAAGAGAGAAAGAGGCTCATTTTGGTGGAGGGATGTCTTAAGACTTCACCCTAGATTTAGAGGGGTAGCAATCTGCACTCCTTCAAAGGGTGACGCTGTCAGGATATTATCCTTGGTAATTTGCTAGCTCAAAAAATTCCAATACTGCATAGCTTTGCAAAGGACCCTTGCATCTCCCTAAAAGCTGCTGTCCAGTGCTGCAACATCATTGATTTATTCAGAATTCCAAAGCCTTCAATCAGCTGCAACTCGAGTTCTGAACTTTCTGGCTTCCCTTCCAACTCTACTGAAAATGACACATACTCTGTTAGAAGGTTCTACAGGCACCAATTCCTATGTTTTAATCCCCTCTAAGCCCCTGAGATGGATATGGCAAATCCAATTGTATGCCCAAGATCAAATTC
This sequence comes from Chrysopogon serrulatus, assembly GCA_015844335.1. NCBI lineage: Eukaryota > Viridiplantae > Streptophyta > Magnoliopsida > Poales > Poaceae > Chrysopogon > Chrysopogon serrulatus. The sequence goes on from JADLZL010004024.1 coordinate 113,524, forward strand.
TTTACTTGGTTATTACTAAATGATAGACTTACCAAAAATCTTCTCAGAAGGCGCAACAAACATTTGAAGGTTATAATTGTGTTCTTTGCCATGAGAATATGGAGGAGACAGCTTTGCACCTCTTCTTTGACTGCTCTGCAGCCATCACGAGTCTTTGATGGAAAGTTCCCAAGCATCAGTTCTAGAAGGCTAATTTCAAAAAAAGAACCGTTGCTTCACCTGGTCTGTTTTCAACAATCTTTGCACAAGAGCATTTTTGCTTGGTTGGATTCTCTCTAGCTGGTGGTGCAGGTTCAGGCTGCTCCTTTAGTTCCTAGTTTTTTAGCGTTAGGTTTACGTTTACTCTCTCTCTCTCTCTCTCTCTCTCTCTAACTAAGTTTGGTGCTGGTTTGTTGTAAGTTTGGTGCTCCGGGAGGCTTTGCCCCACGGGTTTTGTTCCCACCCCCACGTGCGCCTCACCCCTGCCCCCCGCCCCCCATTGCATCGCACGCACGTGCTCATTCTCCTAGAATGACAGGGCTGACATTGCATTGGTTTCCCCAAGCTTGCCACGTGGTGATCCCTACGATCGGAGTGTAGCTCATGAACAGCTTCGCCATCATATGTGAAAACCCGCGTGGTACTAAAGACTCGACGAGGCGATGTTCAAAATCACAAAAGTAAGAAAAGGTCCATTTTACCAGCTGCTCCCTGCCTCAAACAACATTTACTTTGCCAAGATAAACTGACTACACGAGCTTATTCTCCTCTCGCCATCATGAGTCATTTACTAAAAAGGTGTCTCTCCTAGCTAGTTGAGGTTCCCAAGCAATCCCATCCGCAAGATAAAACTGATGACACGAGCGAGCTTATTTTTTGTCTCGTCAATATCAATAGGCTTCATAACAATAGCGAACCACATAGGCCTGCAAGTGTGTCTCTTTTTAGTTTTTAGAGCACCACACATGCGGGCTCTTTTTCACGGGGACGCAAAGGCATTGCCATCGTGGCATGGCATCATGCAAGCAAAGCCTTTCGTCTCATTCCTGATCTGATCTCCTAGTGGATGGCCTTGTTCAGCTCGGCGTGCCAAGATGGCAAGGTGTATGCGTTGACTATCACTGCATGCATGTTGCAAGTGAATTGTGTAGGTGACATGACCATTGACCGATGAATTCAGCTCTGAGCCAGTCAGCAGCCGCTGAAATCCTCCAGTTCTAGATAAGAAACTTGACAAGTTGAGGCCATGGATCTCTACTTTGTTCACTCCTCAAGCAACACCTCAGCTCAGTTGCTCCTCCCCCGATCGTCACCTCACCTATGGAGTACTTGCCAAAACCACTACTACCCTATAAACACCACCACCATGGCTGGCAATGTCACTGACATTGGTGCAAGAACTGTAGCGGCATTGCTGCTGCACCACCATGGGGAGCAGCAACATGGACTACGACAACGACAAGAAGCCCAGAGAGCAGACGACGAGGAAGTCGAGGACCATGCTCGTGCTCCTGGTCCTCACCAACTTGGCCTCCATCCTCATCTTCTCCGGTGCCGGCGCGGCGCTGCACGCGCACGTCGGGCGGCACTACCCGGCCGTCGTCCACGCGTGGGGCTCCGCGAAGCTGCTGCGCGAGCTCAACGCCACGGGGCTGGCGCTCGCCGCCAGCCACGCCGAGGTGGTGGACCTGTCGGACCGCCTCACCGGCGCCAACAAGGTCATGGAGACCATCCTCGGCGGCAAGGCCGCCAAGCGTGACATGGAGGCGGCGATGGAGGAGCAGCGGGAGGCGGCGTCCGGCGGGCTGCTGTGGAACCAGGACCTGCCTCCCGACGGCGAGCTCAAGCTCGCCGTCGGCCCGCACAAACTCCTTCACAGGCGCCTGACCGGGGGCGCCGGCGACGGCGAGGTGCTGTTCCCGGCGCTGGGGCAGGCGTGCCACCGGTACCGGGACGAGCTGGATCGGTACATGAACTACACGGTGGGCGGGGAGTGTCCCTCTGACGAGGCGTTCGCGCAGCGGCTGATGCTCAAGGGGTGCGAGCCTCTCCCCCGGCGACGGTGCCGGCCACAAACCCCCGCTGGGTACGTGGAGCCGACGCCGCTGCCGGCGAGCCTGTGGGCGATCCCGCCGGACACCAGCATCGTGTGGGACGCCTACTCGTGCAAGTCCTACGGGTGCCTGGTGAACCGCGGCAAGGCCAAGGGCAGCTACGACTGCAAGGACTGCTTCGACCTGCGCGGCCGGGAGAAAGACCGGTGGGTGCGCCGCCACCGCACCGACGACGACGAGCGGAGCTCGCTGGACTTCACCATCGACGGCGTGCTGGCGCTGCTGCCGAGGGGCAGCGTGCGGATCGGGGTGGACATCGGCGGCGGGTCCGGGACGTTCGCGGCGCGGATGCGGGAGCGCGGCGTGACCGTGGTGACCACGTCCATGAACTTCGACGGGCCGTTCAACAGCTTCATCGCGTCGCGGGGCTGGTGCCGATGCACCTCAGCGTCGCCAGCCGGCTGCCCTTCTTCGACGGGACGCTGGACCTGGTGCACTCCATGCACGTGCTCAGCAGCTGGATCCCCGACGCCATGCTCGACGCCGCGCTCTTCGACGTCTACCGGGTGCTGCGTCCTGGAGGTGTGTTCTGGCTCGATCACTTCTTCTGCCTTGGAACGCAGCTCGACGCCACCTACCTGCCCATGTTTGATCGGATTGGGTTCAAGAAGCTGCGGTGGAACGCCGGCAGGAAGCTCGATAGGGGCATCCAGATGGACGAGTGGTACATCTCCGCGCTGCTCCAGAAGCCCAGGAGATGAGTGACTGACCAGTCATGGGTGCCATGCTTACCTTCATAAGTATCCAAGAACGACACAAGTCTCAAACTTTCTGTGTTATATATGGTGATTCTCATTGAGTTACTTGATTAGTGTATGTATGTGTGCATTCAGTTCCACGCAAAAGGTTAAACCGGCGAGAAAGTCAGTCAATTCTATTTAGGCATTGTTCGTTTCCCAAATAAAACTCCCAGGAACAGTTTCGGACCAGGGTTGGTATTCAATTTCATATAAGATTTCGTTAGCTGAAATGATTCTCTGTGCCAGGATTTCCCTAACCCAGTGGGACCTTAGCGAGTTACATTGGAACTGAAATGCAGGCAGACAAAGCCTTAAGTTAGATTAATTTTTTGCTAGCTTGCCTTGATACAGATGGGTCCATATTTAGAGGAACAAGCCGACAGAATGGAAGCCCAAGAGATGACTGACTGACCAGTCACGGATGCATGCGTACCTTTATACGCATCCAAGAACGACACAACTCTCAAACTTGATCACTAGGTGGTCTTGTTCTTTTGAACTTTAATAACTATGTCTTATATAAGCTGTGTACCATCTTCGGATGGTAGAGGCTGGAACCTTGGTTCCCTTATTAAAAAAAAAACTATCAAACTTTCTGTGTTATATATGGTGATTCTCATTGAGTTACTTGATTAGTGTATGTATGTGTGCATTCAGTTCAACACAAAAGGTTAAACCGTCGAGAAAGTCAGTCAATTCTATTTAGGCCTTTTCCTTTCCCAAATAAAACCCCCAGGGACAATTTCGGGTCAGGATTGCTATTCAATTTCATAAAAGATTTCGTTAGCAGAAATGATTCTGGGCCAGGATTTCCCTAACCGAATGGGACCTTAGCGAGTTACATTGGGACCGAAATGCAGGCAGACAAGGCCAAGTAAAGTTAGAGGAACGATTACATTAGCTTCGAGCAATGCAACAACCAATTACAATTGCTCGACTAGCATAACCAAACACTAATATCTCTATGCCGACTGACTACCCATCTTCTTCAGCTTCTTGCGGGCGAATCTGCTATAAGTTGACTAACAAGCAAATCAGTAGTATAGTGTTTACAGTTTACACCCACAACAGACCTACTCTGACCTGATAGCTAGGTACATGCATTCCACATATATTATACTAGTAGGATACCCCGCGCGTTGCCGCGGGTATGATGTGGTTTGCTAATGTGAATAACTTGAATAAATACATAATAGTATGTATTAGTTCGATGTGTTAGTGGATGATGATATGGACACTTTGTATGGCGAGTTAGTGGCATGTGCTAGTGGGATATTGTAATGGTTTCGAAGCATTTCACCCGAGATCTCACTCAACCGAACGCTCTCTCCGGCCGGGGGAGTGACCGACTTTCGGTGGAGCCTCGTTAGAGGGTCATCGTAAATCTTATTGTTTTGAAGCATTTCACCCGAGGTCTCACTCAACCGAACCCTCTCACCCATACTATATCTGAGGGTCATCCCCCTCCCAAAAGTTTTTAGAGTTTTCCTTCACAAAATATTATATGTGTGATATGCAGTTTTTAAACATTTGCAAAAAAGTTATCGAAATATATCCATGTGAGGTCTTGTTTTGAAGAGTTTATTGCGAGGAATATCATGGTGCAATTAGATTTTAGTTACGATACTTACTTTAGGTGCTATGACTTTTTTTTCTATTTCAAAAGAAATAGCTAATGGGGAGACTAATGAGGTTTAGTGGGCAGATGATGTCACCTAGCGGGCGGATGACATCATTTTTGAGGCGTGGACCAATCAGGAAGGCTGAGAAATGTCTTGATTGGGTTTTGCATTATAAGAGTTATAGATTAGGAATAAAGAGTAGTGATCTTCTACTAACCAGTAATTGCTGATCCAGGCAGATTAAAGCCTTTTTCTTCTTCGTCCTTTTCGTTTGATACTTGATCTCAACCAATCTATCCATGACAATGATCGCTATGCCCCACTCCTTGACCTGATCAATCAATCATGCAACTATCAGTGACCACTGACCAAAATCCCCAGAAATTTCTGTGTTTTCATACACTACTGAACCTTAAAGATTGAACATCTAAAGCTGGCTTAATATATCTTTCAAAATAAAAATGGCTTAATATTGCTTACCCTTCAGAGCAAGAAGGATCCAAGAAATCTATCACTTCCTTCAGAGCATAAAGGGCAATCTTCTTAATCTGAAGGCACCAGATTTGCCTCCTGGTTAGTCATCAAATCAAATAGTAAAGCATAACACGCAGAAACCAGTTCGTTCAAAATATGCCATACCAACCTCCAGTTTATCCATTTTTGCCCGATGATAAGATGGAAGCCGTTGAAACTCTCCAGTCAGTTTAATACACTCGCTGACATTTTCAGGGGAAACAAAGCCCATTGCAACCATGCAAGACTGCACAATGGAAATGGTTTCAATTTGTTGCTAGCTAGCTAAAAATAAACATTACAGCAGTCTACGCTATGTCAGTATGTGACACCTTCAAACTCCTGACTTGGTGAGGACATCCAGCAGGAATGAAAACAGCTTCACCAAGCTTCTGCTCGAATGTCCAAGGTTCCACACCTGAAAGGAGCATGCCACCACATAGGGGGAAATACATAATAGCACCAGACAGACACGGGCCGGATTTGTGAGGTCTGAATACGTCACACAAACAAGTTCACTAACCATATTCTTCCTTGAGCTTTCTCTTATGCTGTTCAGTTAAGTAGAAAGCCTGGTCACACTACTAGAGAAAAGGGTTTTGGTCCAATTGCATTAGTCCCAAACAAATTTGCAACTGGGACTAAAAAGAGATTTAGTCCCAGTTCTGTTTATCAACTGGGACTAAAACCAATTGCCAACGTTATCAGATTTGGGTGAACCACCTGCATCATTATCACAATAGGAAAAGTAACAGAAATACATTTCTAGCAAGTGCACAGGGGAAACTTGCCTTCTTCACAGGATTACAGTGGATATGCCGAAACTCTGAGGCATGCTTCCTAAGATAATCTTGTAATTTATCAGAATCCTCTCTTCGGAAAATATCCCATAAAGCACCACCAGTTATCTTATGCATCACAGGATTAGACAAGGTATTTGATGTTTCGTCAAAAGCTACATTCCTGGATTCAGTAGAAGATCCTGATAGGCCACGTTCAGTGTCTGCTTCTAAAACACCGTAAAGTTCTCGAAGATCTTGTTCTTTCATTTTCTTTCTGGTCTTCTCGATCTCACAAAGCTCATTTTCCTCGTAGGACACTTCTTCTGTGTACATCAAAATATTTACCTGGTAAAACATGCAAGTCTCACAATTAATTACTGTCATGACAAACTAATGAAACCCAACCAACTGCTAAATAAGAAAATATAGAACTATCAATTGTTAGTGTATACAGATACAGCTCGAGGATCAGATCAGAGAAAATAATATAAAGTAACAAAAGCAATGAGACATAAAGAAAGCAAGATGCAGGTTATCCAGTAATACAGGCATAACTTCTAATCTACTTTGAAGGTACAAGACATCCGCAAATGCTACAAACTGGGGGGGGGGGGGGGGTGGGTGGGTGGGGGGGTGCGGGAGGGAGCACAACACATACCACATCAGATACGTCGTCACAGTGAAGCTTGGTCACAGAATCACCTCTGCCTAACTCTTGGTGAAATCCATAAGCTATGCAAATGTTTGGCGCAAGATCTGGCTTCAGGGCACCATGAGGAAGCTTTACAGCAAGATTTAGCGGACCATATCGAGGATCAGTGTACTGAGGAAACGGCAACGCACTGATGAACTCAGCACTGTGGCGAGGCAATCTCTGATCAAACAAATTAGATGGTGGCCAATCCTTTAGCTTAAGCATCTCAGGCCAGTGTATTGTGGAGTGTGTTCTGCCTTGCTTATATCTCATAAAAAACTGGCGCAGACTTATTTCCACCTGCAACAATAAATTGTGATTCAAAGTGGTTAATACTTTACTATTCACTGTGAACAATAGATCACATAGTTTATCCAAAGAATACAACTAACAACATCGATCGAATACTAAATTCACTGATCAATCAACGAGCTCCTTTACATTTCCTATTTCTTGACATGGTAAACAAAATTCCTACAGAACTATACCACCACTATGAAAATCGACGTGGGAAAAAAAAAGATGCACAACAGATCATAAGCATCCACAATGCAGGGAGATGAACATGTCCATAACCCACCCATATAATTGACAATAAATAGGAAAAGTAACAGAACACTCAAAGGAAAATTTCAAACAGAAACTGACGCAAATTCATAGAATTAGAATGAATCCACTAAACTGCAATCAGACATTCAAGGAAATAGAATTCCAAACCTCACACCAATCAAGGCAATCCAATACCCTGACAGCAAAGTGGCCATCTTTTATGTTGCTGCTCTTCTTTATTTCTCGTATTGCTCGCCACATAACCAACGGCTCCCAACTGAGACCAGAGGGTTAACTGGAGAACATCAGAAACTATAACTGGCTCACCCTTTTCCCAATGCTTCTGAAAGTGCACCAAGTCATTCTCCTTGATACCAGTGGCAAATGGACAGTAGAGGTGGTCCTTTCCTATTTGTAGCCTCTCTCACAACATGTTTTCTTACCTTTCCTGAATGATCATAGCAAGGGCACTGACCATTTCTTTTGGCTACTGCTTTTACAAATATTTCACTCCTAACAATTCTGTTTGCTCGTTCTTCTAACTCGGAAAGCACGTTCTGTGGGAAAAAGCATTTGAGGTCCAAAACTGAGCGTCCGCAACCTCCTAGCTTGTCATGGGGGGCCGCCGTTCGTATGAGAGGAGGAGGACGCTCGCGACGTGCACCGTGCGCCGTGCCTCGGAGCGTGCGGCTGCAGCAGGGTTGGAGAGTTGGAGTTGTTTCCTTTTATTTAGGAGAGTTTGTTTTCCTTTTAATTTATTAGTAGAGTTCGTTTCCTTTTAATAGAAAGCCACGGACTATATATTATTGTACGGAGAACTTTTATCAGGTACTATCATCTAATCTATCCTTTCCCTATTGTAAACCAGCAACCTGTGGAGGGGCAAAACCTAGCGGTGAGTCTGGAACGCGACTACAAGGAGGACTCGATCAAGTCAAGTCAATGGCCCTTGGCCCCACGTCCTAATGCCGCCGCATGAACAGGTCACAATCGACGCAACTCATCATAGTAGACATACAGACAAAAGATGTGTTTGGTACTAGCTTTTCTCCCCGGCGCTTCACAAGGCTTCTCTCGTCGTTGACGTCGTCGCCCACCAGCAAAATGTAATAAACTATACAACCACCGTCTAGTGGTTGCACAGCTTTCGTTCTTTTAATTTGGGTCCTCCTTATTATTTGGCATCTCGCCGGTGAAAGAACAAGGTCCTCCTTTGGCATCTCGCCGGTGAAAGAACAAGGAACGAAAGTGTTTTCTTTGTTTTTTGTAATCTCTTCACCTTTGTTAGTGTAAAGTGTGTGCTTAATTAGTAGGCTCCTTTCAGGCTCCGGCTCTTCTTTCGGAGGAGCCCTACTAAATGATTTAAAAGTAGTCATTTTTTTTAGTGTAAAATAGAATAGTAAGACAGATTTAGCTAGCTCCTCCGAAGTCCTTCCAAACTCGCTCAGGGCCGGAGTGGGGATGGGGGGCTGTGCACCGCTAGCTAGACGGTGGTTGCATAGCTGATTTTCAGAGGGGATCCACAAAATCATGGATCTTTGTTGAGTTAATTACCTCTTTCTTGAGTTACCTACCAATGCAAGTTGGTGTACTAGATATCCGTGTGGAAGTTTGCCCACAACCAATTGCTGCGTGCCGCGTTCGTGAACCGGCAGGCGAAGTGGTGCCGTCGGTCATGCCGGCCGATTATTTTTTCCTCCCATATATCGATCATTGGGTTCCGACCGGTGCGCTCTTAGGGCGTCCTCAACGGTCGTAGACAGCTGCTAGCTAGAAGGGTATCCACGTAAGCAAATAGATAGCACACAAAATGGAAAAAAATTGGGTACGACACTGCCGTATGGCAGCTCACGTACGGCCCCCTGGCCAATGGCCGCCGCGTGGCGGTGTTTCCATTACACGGCACGAGTTTAATTAACTAGAGACTAATTACATACGGCTCGGCTCTAATTAGATGGTGGCTCGGCTCCTTTGAGGCGTGACTACAACAGGCTTACAGATAGATGGAGCCTGATTGCATCGAGCCCTAACTAGTGCGAGGACTTGCACGCCGCCACTGCTATCGCTTGCATCCATGGCGGAAGTTGGAGGCCAACAAGATTTTGCAACTGTTGATCTGACGCCATCGTCTTCCCTAATGGAGGCTTCATCAACTCTTGCAGTCGATGGATGCCATGGCAGTCATGGAGAAGATGAAGATCACATAACTCAGGTTAGGTATTTGATTAGATTAGATTGCCTTGCCTTTTCATCTCTGTACGTGTTTAGATTGCCTCACCTTTTCATCTTTCGTATTTGGTCTGATATACTACACAAATTTTATAGAACACCGTTGGCACAAATGATGCAAATGTTCATGGTGATGAAAACACCTCTGGATCAATGGAGGGTGCACTACGTGATGAGGTAATAAAAATGTATGTAGCATTTTGTTTTTTATAGTGTAACTTTAATTAACAATCGTTATGTACAGGAGGTGGATAATAAAGCTAGACAAAATTTGTTTGTTCCTGAAGTTGGTCTGACTTTGAATCAGAAGAGAAGGCTTATGAGATGTACAACACCTATGCCGGTAAGGTCGGCTTAATTTAGTGTTAGAAGGAGCTCGACAAAGCATTGCAAAGATGGTACAATATCTCAAAAACATATGGTTTGTAGTAGTGAAGGACAACGACGAAATGAGTTATCACAAAAGGACATTTCAAGGACAAGTTGTGAAGCTCGTGTTCAGTTTAGTATCAGCAGAGAGGGGATTTGGAGAGTGCAAAAGGTTGTACTAGAGCATAACCATTATCTTGCTAGTCCAAATAAAGCACACAAGCTAAGATCTCAACGACAGGTTATCGAGGCAGATAGGAAGTTAATTGGGCAAATATGGGAAGATGGAATGAAGCCAGCCCAAGTATATATATGAATTCATGAAGGAGTTTTACGAAGGGAAGACAAAATGCCGTTAACTAAGATGGATTGTAATAATGAGATTGGTCGCGAGCGCAGACAATACTTGGAAGCTAATGATGCACAAACATTATCTGAGTACCTGAGAAATAAACAGTTATAGCCAGAAGAGCGGCAAGAACGGCAAGAACGGGCGCGGGAGCGGAGTGCGATGTGCTGTGTGCCGCCGATGCCGGGACGTTGCAGGCGGCGGAGGAGCTCCGGACGAAGCGTGGCGCGGCACGGCGAGCGGACCTCGTGGCCCTCGCGACACTCGAAGCCGTCCCCTTTGCCCCTGTTGCGCGACCTCTCCGCCACGCCCTCGCCGCCGACTGCCGCCTCCGCCTCCGCCTGTCCTCCTCCGAGCGCCGAGAGAAGGGACGCTCACGCCTGAGCCGACCCTCTGCGGTGGGCTTGTACGCGACGAGAGCTGAGCCACCATCTAATTAGAGCCGAGCCGTATGCAATTAGTCTCCAGTTAAATTCGTGCCGTGTGATCGAAACACCGGCCACGCGGCGGCCATCGGCCAGGGGGCCGTACGCGAGCTGCCATACAGCAGTATTGTACCTAATTTTTTTTCCACAAAATTTACTCATCAACAACTCACCTTTTCTAAGGAAATTTTTTAATAGCACACACAGGCAAACGAAGCGCATGCAGAGAGACAGCATGCGGAGCAGCTGCTCACATGGTGGGGCCAGCACTTGGGAAGCGTGCAATCGCCTGGCGAGTTGTTCGTCGCTAGTGATGAAGTTTTTACGTTCTCTCTCCTCTCCACGTCGGCTTCAACGATGACTCAGCTAGCTCGAAGCTAGTCCGTTGAGGACGCCCTGAGCGAGCCGAGCTAGCACATGTAATCACGCGTACGTTGATCTAGTCTACGCGAGCAGCAGGTGGGTGTGGGTATGTATGTAATCACGCCGGAGAAGAACGTGAACGGGGCCGTTGACTCGCCTTAATCGATGGAGTCCCTCCGTCGTACTCTTCATTAGGAATACCTTCTCGCTGCATGCTACTCTCGATCACTCACAGCTTCGTTCTTCCCCGCACACAATCCCGCATCATGGCCCAAGACGAAACCGTCTACCCGCCGCCGTTGCTCCGCGCACGGTGGGAGTCGTTCGAGCACGGGCTACTGCCCATCCCCAAGCTCATCTTCCCGGAGGGCACGCTGGCGCGTACCCTCGGCCAGGTCAAGGAGAAGCTTGCTGCCGTGGCCATCGATTGGCGAGTGGACGCCCCGGCGCTGTCGGAGGCGCTACAGATCCCGCAGGAGCAGGCCGCGCTCGCGCTCCGCACGCTCGCGGCGGTGCTCCCCGCCGAGGACTCCGCGCTCGGTGGGGACGACGGTGCAGCCGCGGACATCCGGGACGTGCTGCTTTGGCTCTACATCCAGCCTTACAAACGGCTCGTCGTCCCGCTCCCACAGATGACGGGTACGTCTACCTCGGCATCGGAATCGGATGAGTACCGTCCCGCGCTCTCCCCCACGAACCAGCAGGTCAGGATATCAATCAACGATCTAGCTACTCGCATTCATCATTTATTTGGTTGCTTTCCACAACGATTATTGTGCCTTGAATTCCCATTTATCTACTACTGCTGCTGCTGAAATCGGAGGGCAGGCATGGCTTGGCCCTCGGAGACTCCACTACTGCTCGATCCATTTGGTCCGGTGCACATCCGCGATTTTGGTCCGCATTTTAGTCATGATTGGTTCCTCCTTGCGGCAGCCTCCTAGCTAGCCTGACTCCATGACCAGTCAGCGAGCGACAGCGACTAGAGCGCCCCCGGCCGGTGTGCTAGCTGTAGCTGTACAGCCGCTCTGGGCAGCACACCGCTCCGCTCTCAGTTTCTTCAATCTCCAGCCAAATTCAAACTAGCTAGGAGACACTGGATCGGGTGGGTTCATGATCAAGTGTGCAAATTTAATTCGACGATGGTGATCTGAATGAGAAAACCTGTCGTTGCCTTCCATGTTCCATGTGACCCATTGGAGCTCCAGTCCAGTGGGTGCTCCATCCGTTTATTTTTTTTTTCTTTTTGTTTGTTTGTTTTTTTTTTTTTTTTGATGAGGGGCGCTTCTTTTTAATTTGTTGGTTCGGCGACCACACAATGTTTACACAGATACACACTCCGTACTTGATTGGATAGAGTCTTTTTTCTATAATTATAAAAAAGGTCCTAGGTTGCAGAGCTCCGTCGTGGCTTCACTGTCAACCTCGTGCGTGCAAAGCAAAAGGGCGTGGGTAACCAACTGGCGGATTGGCAAAGCTGGCACGCTAGCTAGCACGACGCGGCGGTTGCCGAATGTAACCGTGACCAAGTCGACGTGAAGGAGCCGAGGACCACCACGGACACAAACGTCCATTCACCAACATCATTTGTTTGATATTGCTCATAACTTCACACATTCATCTTGAGCATATACATGTATAAATTCTACCTACCTCTCTAAATTCTGGTACAAAATCGAAAGCATATGCACGTATAAATTCTACCTACCTCTACATACTCATACAAAATCGAGAACCTGAACCAAATATTACCATAAGAAACTCAACCAATTAAGCTATGCTCAATTCGTCATTTATCACCATCATATATTAGACCATATATGATTAAAATAATGCATGTGATGTGTGTTAGAGACAAACAACTCGTTTGGTGTGTGACGTGGACAAAAATCCGTGCTTCATGAATGTTTCCTCCCGTATATAAAAAGCCCAAAATTGAACGGTGTGCTCTCCTCCCTCTGTCCAATAAAAAGTGTCATTCTTGCTTTGGATAATTAGTATTATTACATAGATCGTTGAATATATTTTTATAATAAACTTATTTAGAGGTATAAATATTGGTTATATTTTTTATAGACCTAGTTGAATTCAAGAAATTAAAGTTTGACCAGCACGAGTCCTACAATGACTCTTTTTATGAGACAGAGGGAGTACTAGCTAGTGCCGCATGTAGCTAACAACATAGAAAAGTTTTTTTTACTTGAGTTTCATATTTCTACTTCTGCTTAGCCTCACCAAAGGACCGTCTATGTAAATATTTACCGTGGCAGTTTTTTTAAAAAGCCATCACTGTAAATTAATTTACACTAGCAATTTTCATAAGAATACTGCCAGTATAAAGACTTTAGAAATCACAAATCAAGCTCCAGTGTGGCGCCCACCAGGCACCCGATCTGTTTTTACCAGACGTGTGGATGGATGATACAGAGTGATTCTTTATCGCACGTGTATAGTAGATGGATGATACCTAGTGATTCCGAACTATAGCTTGGTCCAACACCTACACACAAGATAGATTGGGCCACCACAACAAATAATGCAATGCATATAATCTCAAGAACATTACAACTACATGGGGACAAGCAATTTATCCAAGGTTCGGCCACACACCATGAAGTTTTGACTGTGTGCTTGATGTTGAGACAGCCACAAAGGCTTTTAAAGTCTCTTTCAACTTCCCTCTTCCCTAGCAACAGTTAACCACAAAAATCAAGCTAGGAGATTTCACTAAAACAAAGAGGGTAATACAAACTTCCCAGAGCACCTCACAATAAAGATATGTGTGCTTCAACTGGCAACACCTAGCTGGCTAAGGCTCCAATTCTCAAGAGTAACAAATCAAAAAACTAGCCGCCTCTAAGAAAAATAAACTTTGCCACGGTAATCCCAAATAACTTCGAAGTCGTTCATTTATGTCGATCATATGGTTATGATCACCTAGTAATGGATTAAATATTTTTTATTTTTATTTTGTAAAATAGGGTAAATAAGGAAAGTTTTAGATATGAGAAATCTTTTTTCTAGATTTGATTGACATGCATGCATGATCTAACTCATATTGTAAATTTTTTTTTATTTTGTACCTTTCACTACTTGGAAAATTGAGATTTGCCGAGTGTTTTTTGCATTTTGCCGAGTGTCAAAACGGGACACTCGGCAAAGAGTAACTTTGCCGAGTGTTATGGCCGACACTCGGCAAAGTGGGGAGGTTTGCCGAGTGTCGGGGGACTTGACACTCGGCAAACTATGCAAGCTTTGCCGCGTGTCAAGTCCGTGACACTCGGCAAACCTCCCCCACTCGCCGAAAGTGCCGGCCACTTGACACTCGGCAAAATAACCGTTAGGGTTTCATCCATTAACGTTTTTTTTTGCCGTGTGCCGTATACAACACTCGGCAAACGGTTTACTGATTGTCCGTGTTTTGACACTCGACAAAGCGCACTTTGCCGGGAAAAGATTTGCCGAGTGTCATGTGCCAATTGTAACATTCGGCAAACTTTTTGCAGAGTGTTTAAGGCACTTTGCCGAGTGTTTGAGACACTTTCGGCAAACCGCTGTTTTCTAGTAGTGTTTGCACTGGATATGATATGATTACCATATAATTTTGCATATAACTTTAGATACACTTGAGTTTTCTAGTAGTGTTTGCACTGGATATGATATGATTACCATATAATTTTGCATATAACTTTAGATACACTTGATTTTGCACGTGGTAGGATTTGCATGTGTATGTTATTAGCTTGTACATGTGAATAGCCCGCGTGTGTGTACAAAGGAAACCAGTATTACACCCTGCAGCCAAGGATTCAAATTTAACAACAGTAATAGTATGTATTATGTTATCAAGGTGCTGATAATCAGCTTAGACAATCTAGAAAAAAATAAACTACACACATACAGCGAATCAAACCTGAGAACCTATTTCTCATCTAGTTTGAAAATAGCTCCTCGATGCCATAGTTTTAAGGACCACAAGTAATAGGAAGTTGGGAGTGCAGCGTATACCGATCTAGATGTACTCCCTTCATCCTAAAAAGAGTGTTGTTTTTATTTTTTAGATACTGCATTTGACTATTTGTCTTATTCAAAAATTTTGTACATATTATAAAAAAACAAATTATCATTAAAGTACATCTCATAGTAAAGTAAGTCATAACAAAATTAGATTATGTTTATATAAAATTTTTGAATAAGATGAATGGTCAAACATGATGTCTTGAAAGTCTAAAACGACCCTCTTTTTGGGACTGAGGGAGTATGTGATATGGAGGCAGACGAGGACAACCTGTTCCTTCTGCCAGTGATGCCCTTTGCCGTGTCTGCTGACATCGTCGCTTGTTGCTAGTACGTACTTCGTTGCTAACTATGCCAAGTCTTCTGTCAGCAAAGGTGAGTGCAGGCTGTGGATACTGATGTGGTTCCTGTGAAGATTCAGATGTCGCAGCGCTCCCCCCGGTGGCTGGCTTGCAATGACAGAGTAGGTGGCGGTGGCTGGCTAGTTGCTGCGTATATTGGATTGTGCATCCATGGAAACCTTGGGATTGGCTCCATGATGTGGGATTGTTCGGCAACATTGCCGTTGGCATTTCTTAGTGTCATCATTAGGTTTGTGTTCCCGGCAACGGCGCCAGAAATGCTTGTTGGCATTTCTTAGCGTCATCATCAGGTTTGTGTCTCCGGCAACGACGCCAAAAATGTTGTTGACAATTCTTAACATCATTACTGAGAATAAAAATAAAATCTATCCCCGGCAATGAGTAAGAAATGCTTGGGGTGGTATACCTCAGTACCAGATCACCAGATGTAAGTCCAGCCATGGCACCGAGGCACACCTCACCAGTTATTCCTTTTACTGCTAGTAGTGATACACCTCTGATTGATAGTTTCAGGATAGCCTGGCACGGGCACCGTGGCATACCAAGACTATTCTTACCTCTATCAAGAGAGTTATATCCCTAATAGCGTTAGGACTATAGCCTTAGCCGCTAGTGCCTTGGAGATGCTATACAGTGCACTTTTAACATTCCTTAACACTAGTACTAAAACTATATTCCTAGCTACAGTAAAGAGATAATGGTGATCCAGTAAATTTTTGCAGTTATGGATGTTAATCCGCAAGCACATGGAAACACCGTTGTAGCATTTCAAGCCAGAGGATTCCTAGGTGTCGTATTTATATTTTCCCAAAGAAAGGCTAGTGTAGGTTCTAGTATGAAACCATAATCATGAATACTATACTTTATATGAAAGGTAGACCAATATTCATAACAGGGGTAAACAATAATGGTTTTTATGATAGTGGACACACACACAGATAATTGCGTCTCAAGTGGGGAAAGGTGGAGGAAGCATAAATAATAAAAGAATAAAGAATAAATGAATATCCTATAGGAGCAATGGTCCTAATACAGCTAATGTCTAGAAAGTGGTTAGTCATACAAATACATGAGTCAGAGATGGAGTTGTGTTTGCGATGGATCGGAAGGCCACCGGCTACTGGTCTGCCAGTGAAGATGGGTGGCATTTTAGACTCCTACACCATAGCCGCACGTGGGGGATTACAAGGGATGGATAGGGCTGTCACGACCTGCCACCTACCACCTCAACCGTGGACTATGAAGTGCAATCACCGGCTCCCCTATACCCGAGCACCATGCTCACATATAGAATAGCTACCCAAGCCCCACGGGTCTCTCACCCTACGGATCAATGAGTAAAGAACTTAGATGTTGTGCGATGAACCACCATCCCTCCCACAACTCTATTTTTAATCATCTAAATATATGAACGGTTAAGAACAGAGTTCTATATGCTAAGAACATGATATAAATACTATAAACTAGTAAGCATATCATAAACAAGGCATATGAACTAGAAGCTCTATGTTCTATGATCAAACCACACAAACTATTACCTAGCTCATATAACAAGATCATAGCACAAGAACTAGACTCTAATTCTAGAACATTGCTATATTGATAAAAAGAGAAGAACAACATAATGGAAAGAATAGTATTCATACCAAGAATAGCCAAGATGTCTTCTTCTCTTGCAAGTTAAGCCTTGCTCTACTACTACTACTAAGGATAAAGAAAAGAGTGGAGAGGTACACTTGAGAGTACAAGTGAGAGGTGTAGAGTGTGTTGTGTGAAATGAGGAGCTCTACTCCTAGCTTTATACTTGATCCAGGTCAGTTTGGGGAGGGGGAATGAATGCCTGGCCAAACCACCCTTGCAACCACCTCCACGAACCGCTAGAGGAAGATGGGCTAGGCCGGCCTCCTTGGGGGTGCGTCCGCATCCTGGTGCGGTCGCACCAGGGGTGGGCCCCCTTGGGCCCAGCCTTGGCCCACTGGCCCTTTTCTTATCCTAGATCTCTCTCCCGTGGGTTGTTGGCCCAGTTGACTTCTGGTTCTTTTGGGCTTTGTTTATTTTGTTGAAATACGTCTTGCTAGAAAGCACATTCTTATGACCTTTTCCTCTGTTTCTTGTATATTTTCTATAAAACAATGATGCTCCAATACAAGTGAAAATAGGTCAATAGTGAAGATATATGTGAATATAGCTATGATAATTCTCCTTTTTTGATAATAGTTGGCGGTTAAAGTATAACGGTATTTACCGCCAACATAATCCCCTAAGCTTACCCTTTGCTCGTCCTGGAGCAAAAGCTAAGAACTTGGTTGTTGATCAGTAGTTGCTACAATGCTGATTATGTTTCACAAGTGCTAAGATTATAACAAAGTTTTCTTTCTTGATCTAAATAAATTGGTTTTTTCTATTATCTTTTTTACTTGTCACTTGTGGGGCTTATAGCTATCACTTTGTCTTTGGTTTGGCAATTTAGCAAGAAAAAGTAGACATAGATTTTGTATACATTTCACTATATCGAATTGCTTTCTTCCTGGAGTTTGTATTTTTGTATGAAGAGCAAAGCCAAATGATTGGATCATAGCAAATTACTAAGCTATACACTTTGATCGGAAAGAAAATTTATTATTTTTTCTTTTTGGACTCTTATGTATGACTATCTCTTTTCTGTCTTTCTGAGAAGTGGGGGCTATCTCTCTGGCGGGTACTATTTGTACCCATTTTTTTCACTCAGGCGGTGTCTTTGCACCTCTTGTTTTATTCTCTCTCTTTTTTTTGGCACATACCCTTTTGGTATGGCATCTTTTATTGGATCATGCTTCTTTGGCATGACATCTTTTCATTTTTGTAGCCCACACTCTCTTTTTGACTTCTATGAGAGAATCGATACATAGAGAACAAAAAATAGTTTTTTATTATGCATGTGAATTCCAATCATGGGTGCATAACAAAGTAATCTATCTTAGATCATATCAAAGGACTTAGTTTTTATTAAGATTTAAAAACTCGGTATTCAAGCTTTTCTTAGAGTAAGATTTTAACAAATTTTTAGTCATACTAATTCAAGCTTCATACCATCCCTAGACTAGATCAAGCTCTATGCATCCCACTAAGTTTTTAAGTTTCTCGAATGAATATTTCTAAACTAATAAACTTAGATCTTTAGAGAAACCTAAGTCATAAGCTAGGCACAGATGAATCATAAAATAGAGCAACTATTCATCATTTCAACAAGGGAAACTATGCATAGCATATTTCACATATTTGGAGTGAAATTCTTTTTTATTATTATTATTATTATTATTATTATTATTATTATTGAAAGGTGGGGGATGTATTACCTTTATTCGGGGCTCCTCCCCTAAGCTGTCTTGAGACCTGTATGTTGGTGATGATAATCTCTCCTAAAAGGGTTGTATTTAGACATGTTCTAGATTTAGTGGTCAATTTTTAAGTTGACCAAAGTAAACTTAGTATCTAAGCTCCGTGCTTATATAAAAAGTTTATGAATATATGATCGATCACAAAATCATATTTCAAACCAAAACATGTTTAAAAACTCCTTTAGGTTGAAGTTCTATTTTATTTTATTTTTATGATTAGTTTCTATGATCCCTTGTAAACTAATTTGGTTCAATGATTAAATCTAGACAATTGTCAAGTTTAATCGGGGTAAACTTTCTAGGCTAAGCACCATGCTTAAGGATAGAAAGCTTATAAAAATATGTTGGCACAATCAACAATTTTCAAACCAAAATTTTGTTTATAGAGGTTAGGGATTCTTATTATTGTTATCATTTTATTAATTGTTAGTAGGATAACTTACCAAATTACCTTTTGGTAGAGGGCTCTCCATTTAGAGTCTGGTGAACAGGACTCTTCTCCTTGTCTTATTTTTTGACGTGGATGGAATATTCGTGCTCGGAGAAGAGGGCACGAATGCTGTCACCTTTGGTCGCCACACCATCTTTATTTTCCTTGGTGGTGGGCTTTGGTGCTGGTGCGGCGGATGGCTTTGGAGCTTCTTTGAATTTCCACACCTTTAGATCTGTCTTTGGTGGTGGTGTGGATTTAGTTTTGTTTTTTGAATGTGTTTGTTTTGATCTTCTTTTGCTCCTGCCTTCCCTTGTTCTTGGTGTTCTTTGGGAGGCCACCCACCGATAGAGGATTGATCTCTACTTCCTTGCTGACCTGAGGATTTGGCCCGTACTTGATCTTGATCATCTTGCATTGTTCTTGTCTAGGTCGAAAATTGAATTTTTCTTCATTTCCATGATGTTGAAGCGGATTGTTCCTGCTCCAACATTGATTTGTGCCCCTGCAGCACTTAGGAAGGGTCGTCCTAGAATGAGAGGTGACTCTTTTGTTGATTCCATGTCCAGCACTACAAAGTCTATGAGAACAAAGTATCCTCTTATTTTGACTAGGATGTCTTCTGCAATCACTGCTGGGTAGCATCTTGATGAATCTGCTAGCTGTAGTTGCATTGAGATAGGTGAAAGGTGAGTGAAGTTGAGTTTGTCGAAGACATCTTTGGGCATGACACTAACACTTGCCCCTAGGTCACAGAGGGCTGAGTCGAATTTCTAGGTGCCGATAGAGCATGTGATTATGGGACACCTAGGGTCTTTCTTCTTTTCTGGTAAGTGGTTGAGTGTTGTTGCGCTACATTCTTCTGTCAACTTCACAACTTCTATGGTGGGCAATGGTCGCTTGTTGTTGATGATATCTTTGATGTATTTGGCATAAGAAGGTACATGTAAGACATCCATAAGTGGGACGCTTACATGTATCTTCTGTATCATCTCAACAAAGCACGTGAATTGCTCATTCACAACTTTCTTCCTTTGTCTTATGGGGAAAGGTAAGTATGATGTATCTACGTAATCCTTTGGTGCCGTTTTCCCTACTTCAGTTATTTTCTCTTGGTCCTCTTCTGGTACTTCTACTGCTGGCTGTGCTTGAGTTTTTTCTGCTGCTTTATTAGTGGGATATGGGGGATCACGAGTGGACTTACCACCCCTCGTGGTCACCGCATTTACTTTTTCAAGGGAGTTTTCATGTTGTTTATTCCTCTCATTTTTAGATGGTAAAGCAGCAGATATCTGAGCTAATTGTATTTCTAACATTTTATTAAAGCTCAGTTGATTTTTAACAGTAGAGGACAGGTTTTCTATTTTTGTATTTAAGTTTTCAAACATTTTATCATTAAAAGATAACTTTTTATTTAAATTTTCATTTATTTTTGTTTGGCCTAATACCAAGTCTTTCAAGGAAGGTTGATTCGAATTATAATTTGAATTGAAATTTGAATTACCTCCTTGTTGGCGCGGGGTTGATTGTTCCATCCGCCGTTATTTTGTTGGCGATACCCTTCTTCTTTGTTGTTGATGAAGGCAGCTTCTTCATGGGTTTCGGGGCAGTCATTCTCCGAATGGCCAATATTGCCACAGACTTCACACGTCATGTGTGAGTCTATGGCCTGGACGTAGCCCTTCTTTATGGCATCTTTTTTGTGGGCTCTCGTCCAATCTTTTGAGCAGTAGGTCCATTTTTGCGACAAGCATATCCGCCTCTTTGACGGTATGCATGCCTTTTTGTTTCTGTGACTGGGACCTTTTCTCTCCCCATACTTGGTTGGATAGAATTTTCTCAATTAGGGCTTTCGCCGAAGTGATGGTGAGGAAGAGAATGCTCCTCCAGCTGCAGCATCTAGATGGCCCTTCAACATGGGGATTAACCCCTCATAGAAGGTTTGCATGATCATACAATCTTCCATCCTATGCTGTGGGCAGGCCTGGATATAGTCTTGTAGCCTATCCCATGCTTCGAGGATGTTTTCTAGACTGCTTTGCTGGAATGATGTTATCTTCCCTCTCAGGGCAGTTGTTTTGCCTAGAGGGAAGAATTTTGCGAGGAACACTGCCGAGCACTTGGCCCAGGTATCAACAGCTTCCCGGTCCTTGTAAAACCACTGTTTCATCTTTCCCGTGAGGGAGAAGGGAAACAAGTGGAGGCGGATAGCCTCCGTGCAATGTCTTTTGTGACGATGGTGTCGTACAGCTCCAGGAACTATTGGAGATGAGCATTGGCATCCTCACTTGGCAAGCCATAGAATGTGCTTGCCTGCACCATAGTGATGAGACCGGTGCGAAGTTCGAAGTTCTTGTCACCAAGGTTGACAGCGGGCCCAGTAAGCACGTTGGCAACATTTGGGACAGAGTACTCGTGGAGTGTCTTTCCGGCCATAGCGGTGATCTCGTGTGCGGGGTTGACTGGTTTGGTTGTTGGTGGAGTGCTCGAAGAAGAACCGGTACGGGACCGATTCTTTTTCAAGAGAGCTTCCGGATTACTGGTGAAGTTTTCCAGTAGAGCGAACCCAATCATACACTATCTGTTTTCATCCACAACAGGAGAAAATAAGAAAAGTTATCCTATATGAACAAAGGCTACTTTTATACTGGTATATTATTCAAGTTTATGTTTTCATATAAGATCTTTCCTAGCCTTCCCTGGCAACAGCGCCAGAAATGCTTGTTGGCATTTTTTAGCGTCATCACCAGGTTTGTCTCCCGGGCAACGACGCCAGAAATGCTTGTTGGCATTTCTTAGCATCATCATCGGATTTGTGTCTCCGGCAACGATGCTAGAAATACTGTTGACATTTCTTAACATCATTATTGAGAATGGAAGTAAAATCTATCTCTGGCAATGAGTAAGAAATGCTTGGGGTGGTATATCTCAGTACCATATCACTAGATGTAAGTCCAGCCATGGCACCGAGGCACACCTCACCAATTATTCTCTTTACTGCTACTAATGATACACCTCTGATTGATAGTTTTAGGGTAGCCTGGCACGGGCACCGTGGCGTACCAAGACTATTCTTACCTCTATCAAGAGATTTATATCCCTAATAACGTTAGAACTATAGCCTTAGCAGCTAGTGCCTTGGAGATGCTATACGGCGCACTTTTAGCATTCCTTAACACTAGTACTAAAACTATATTCCTAGCTACAGTAAAGAGATAATGGTGATCCAGTAAATCTTTACAGTTATGGATGTTAATCCACAAGCGCATGGAAATACCGTTGTAGCATTTCAACCCGAAGAATTCCTACGTATCGTATTTATATTTTTCCAAAGGAAGGCTAGTGTAGATTCTAGTATAAAACTATAATCATGAATACTATACTTTATATGAAAGATAGACCAATGTTCATAACAGAGGTAAACAATAATAATTTTCATAATAGTGGACACACACACAGTGAGATAATTGCCTCTCAAGTGGGGAAAGGTGGAGGAAGCATAAAGAATAAAAGAATAAATGAATATCCTATAGGAGCAATGGTCCTAATACAACTAATGTCTAGAAAGTGGTTAGTCATACAAATACATGAGTCAGAGATAGAGTTGTGTTTGTGATGGATCGGAAGGCCACCTGCCACTGGTCTGCCAGTGAAGATGGGTGGCATTTTAGACTTCTACACCATAACTGAACGTGGGGGATTACAAGGGACGGACATGGGCTGTCACCACCTGCCGCCTTCCACCTCAACTGTGGACTATAAAGTGCAATCATCAGCTCCCATATACCCGAGCACCATGCTCACATATAGAACAGCTACCCAAGCCCCCCGGTCTCTCACCCTATGGATGAACGAGTAAAGAACTTGGATGTTGTGCGATGAACCACCATCCCCCCCACAACTCTATTCTTAATCATCTAAATGTATGAACGGTTAAGAACAAAGTTCTATATGCTAAGAACATGATATGAATATTATGAATTAGTAAGCATATCATGAACAAGGCATATGAACTAGAAGCTCTATGTTCTATGATCAAACCACACATACTATTACTTAGTTCATATAACAAGATCATAGCACAAGAACTATATTCTAATTCTAGAACATTGCTATATTGATAAAAAGAGAAGAAGAGAATAATGGAAAGAATAGTATTCATACCAAGAATAGCCAAGATGTCTCCTCCTCTTACAAGTTGAGCCTTGCTCCACTACTACTATTAAGGATAAAGAAAAGAGTGGAGAGGTACATTTGAGAGTACAAGTGAGAGGTGTAGAATGTGTTGTGTGAAATGAGAAGCTCCACCCCTAGCTTTATACTTGATCCAAGTAGGTTTGGGGGAGGGGGAATGAATGCCTGGCCAAACCGCCTTTGCAACTGCCTCCACGAACCGCCAGAGAAAGATGGGCTGGGCCAGCCTCCTTGGGGGTGCGGCCGCACCCCTCGGGCCCAACCTTGGCCCACTGGCCCTTTCCTCCTCCTGGATCTCTCTTCCGTGGGTTGTTGGCCCAGTTGATTTCTAGTTCTTTTGGGCTTTGCTTATTTTGTTGAAATACGCCTTGCCGAAAAGCGCATTCTTTTGACTTTTTCCTCTATTTCTTGTATGCTTCCTGTAAAACAATGATGCTCCAATACAAGTGGAAATAGGTCAATAGTAAGGGTATATGTGAACATAGCTATGATAATTCTCCCTTTTTAGATAATAGTTGGCGGTTAAAATATGTCGGTATTTACCGCCAACAATTGCCAAAGCATCTTTGGTGATTGAAGGATGGGATCTGATTCAGAGATTTGAGGTAGGAATCAGATCATATGACTCATGAGGAGGAGGTGCACACCTGGCTGGAAGGGAGTGTGGATGGCCTGATCGGTGGCACCTCGCGAGGATGACTGGCGTGCACCTGATGCCAGCCTGCCCGCTTCCATGCCACAAGTGATGCTGGCTGCATGTAGAGAGAAAGAAATCCATGTTTTTGTTTCTCCTGTGATTAGGAGAATCAGGATTTAGAACGGATGTTTTCATGGAGGAAAAAGTATTATCCGTGCTCTTTTCTTCCGCCATTACGGGAATCCAGAGGGATTATTTTTGTTTTTCTAGAATTTTTAATTATTAAGTAATTCATATAATCTGAATAATTAACTGCTTAGATTTATTTAAGATATTACCTTCTCGTAGGTAAAGGGAGTATCTTGGCATTGCTCTGGTTTTTAGATGCGGGTTTTTAGTTGGGGCCCTCCAGATACCATTTTAGAGGCTGGTTTTGATTGAGCCATCTCTATCTAAGAGTGGAGGCAACTCCATAAATCATTTCTGTGTGGTACTTTATTATATAATTAGTGTCACCTCTGGTATGTCTTTAATTATAACAATTTACCTTGGTTTGCAGCTTGTTTGCAGTAACCGCCACAGTTTTATGCCTCCTCAAGCTGATGAAGAAATTCGTCAGCTGTTCTATCTGCAAAGGCATATGGAAAATATTATTACTCTCTTGGCAGATTTTGTTGAGGGTGATGGTAATGATTCTCTGGTATGCCACCTTTTTTTTCCTAAGTAATATGGTTTGGTATCTTATGTTTTCTGATTTTCTTGCAAAGCTGAAGCTGACATGATGAACAGCTGATTGAATCAATATAACCTTAACATCAGGTTAGACAGTAAGAGAGGAAAGGTTGTAGCATGCTTGCTAGCAAGCATTCCTGTCAAATGCCATGTAAATCTGCGTTTTCTTTTTTTCCCAAGATGCGGGGCCCCAAATATGATATGATATGAGGTATGATGTTGTGAGCTTGCGTGTATGAAAACAACACACAGGTACACTGTCTACAGTTAACTTTATCATTGATATATCAACCAAACTTTTCGAAAAAAAAAAAAAAAGATATATCAACTAAACAAAGGAAAAAGAGCAAGGAATTGAATACATGATTTTTTTTAAATTCTAGAAGGATATATTTTGAACAAGAAACTTAAATTTGGCCTAGGGAAAATGAGCAGAGTATATTCTTTAGAAATGGACACATGAAAGAATATGTATGTACCGTATGCCTTATTCTTCTATATGGAGCAACACAGCTCCATATGATAGAACCATGCATTATTTGTGTCGCAAAGTGCTCACTGTAAAGAGTTGGTGACCATTCATTCATTGATCTTTGTGCAGGTATTGACTATGGATACTGTTGATCACCTTGGGTTTCTATTTCAATTCTCAGAAGGAACTTCGTCCTTGAGCCAGGCTGCTAATTTTTTTGCAAACTCTCCAGACATGCCTGCTGCTCCTGTCGCTGCTGCTCAGGTTTTTGATTGGATTTCACAGAACATAACTTCTTTACTGGAAAGTAACCACCAAACAGAGTCTGATCTTGATGTGATCATGACTGAGACCAATACAAGTCATCCGTGGAACAGCACACCAAGTGCCAATCCTGTATATTACAGAAATATAACGTTTGTGGAGGGCTTTTCCAAAACCTCTATTGTCAAGCATGCATCTGATGTCAAAGGGAATTCAATAAAGGTACATTGATAGTTACATGCCAATAACTAACTTATGGACATTGAGTATCACTGATGAGTTTTTTTTCCCTCCTTTAATTTATAATGTAATAATTAACCTGTTCAAAGTATCCCCATCAATTAGTAAATAATGTGGCTCCCCTGCAGTTTTGGTAAAAAAAAAATGCAAATAAAGTTGGAACTCAAAATTTCTAAATTCATAGTATGGTTTCATAAGTTTTGGAATGCTTACATTAATCACTCAATTTTTCATGTTGCTTTGGACTGCCTTTTTAAAAGAAGGAGTTATTAGATTGATACTAATAACACACAAGCAGTACATCATCATTATCTAAAATGAGAAGTCATAGAATACATCCACACATCAGGGAGTGCCAAATCACAACTACAAAAGTGC
Organism: Chrysopogon serrulatus; assembly: GCA_015844335.1. NCBI lineage: Eukaryota > Viridiplantae > Streptophyta > Magnoliopsida > Poales > Poaceae > Chrysopogon > Chrysopogon serrulatus. Next base: position 139,355 of record JADLZL010004024.1, read on the forward strand.
ATACACACTACATAGTAAGGTGGTCCCATTGGAAAGGAACCTACCAGGAGGATGTGTGGTGTTGTTGAGTTGGTCGTACCGATTTCACCACGTTTGCACTGTCAGGGGTGATGGCTACAGTAATGATGTTGTTGAAGACGTCGGCATTAGGAATGGCAAGGCCTCCGCAATGGAGGTAAGGGTAGGACCACATTGCTCACATGATAAAATGAATCAATTAAAGGTGGCATGGACTATGACATCCAAGATCTCGATGATGATCCTAATATGCACTACTACCTGCTGGCAAAGTCGGTGCACTAAAAGTTCGTTGAGGAGGATATCTAATTGCGGTATGAGGTGGAATGTCCAATCTAAGGCGGCTGAGTATGTATCGGGACCGAGGAGAGGATCGGAGGAGCCTAGCCGTAGCCATGGCGCAAGGCTGACCAGGCCAGAGGAATGGTGGAGATAGCGGAGAGAACAAGGGGTGCACCTACCAGGACTAAGTTAGCCATGGGTGGTGATGGCAGCAATAGTTATGGTGACACATGCCATGACCACAATGGGCACTAGCTAACCTATCCTATAGCTACTATGCTAGAGGATCTACAAGGAGTGGAATCCACCTCTTCCCTCTAATGGCAAGGCCGTTGGAGGGACGGAGCAATAGGCAGGGACGAGGGTTGAGGGGCAGGGTGGTAGTGGACCTAGTGGTGGGAAAAACCAAGGGTGAGCTGGTTTGGGGAACAGAGTGGGTACTGCTGGCCTTGGGCCAGATTTCTCTTGTTGCTTTGAACTTTTACTTCAACACAAGTTTTGACTATTTTCTATTTTTATTTTATACATTTGAAAATGTAGAAAGTATGAAAATAATTTTTAATGCCAAATCTGTAAATGTCATTTGTGTATGATCAATCTAAGTATTTCTATATATGGACTAAGCTAAAAAAATTGACCATTGTCATCCTATGTATCTATATGGTCATGATATGTGTGGTGTTTCACATTTTTTTTGTATGGAAGTCAAACTTTCAAATGTTGTTTTTTTTTGGATTTGTACTGATCTACACAAGCTCATAGATAAAAAAAAAAGAACACTATATTGTAGGCTTTGGGTAATCTCGAGAGATGACATTGTAATTATCACTATAGCTGTCAATGAGCATAGGAAGGTTCACTAGCAGAGAAAAGTCTTTCCGTTCAGCACATGTCTAGAATTGGACCTGTGACTAATGTGAGCATTTGTCCCGGGTCTAAGTTTCTTGGGTATCAAAGGACCTTTATTCTCGGTTGTCAACACAAACCAGAACTAAAGAGTTTGTATTAATCCCGGTTGGTGTTATTACCAAACCGGACTAAAGGTAGACCCTTTAGTACTTTTAGTCCCGATTTGTGTGTCAAGCTCACACAAAAAGTGCCTCCAAAGTAAATTTAATAGAAAAGCATATCTTATTTATTTTAGATGTGTGGTGGAGTTGAGATGGCAATACGCGTAAGGTGAAATGGAAGGTCTTGAGTTCAAATATCCTCAACTGCACTTGCTTTTTACCCCAATAAATAGCTTTAGCTCCAGTTCTTCAACCAGGACTAAAATAAGTCTTGATTACACAATCCTAGTTCTTAAAACCGATAATTTGATCTAGAAAAGAACTAATGTGCAAACTCATCACGGTGGAGGCTGCATTGGGCCTTCTTTTTACCTAATAAACAGATTTAGCTTCAGTTCTTCAACTAGAACTAAAATAATCAAGACTTTTAGTCTCAATTACACGGTCTTCAAAAACCGATAATTTGATCCGGAAAAGAACTAATATGCAAAATCATCATAGTGGAGGCTGCATGGCACCCTACATGCATCTACCAATTTTGCTTTCTATAGTTTCATGTACTCCCTTTGCCTATATATATATAAGATGTATGTAGTATGTTGATTTGTAAATTCACTCTGTAACTTTTGATTATGTATAAAACTTGTCTTATATGTTGATATTAATCTTTCTGAGATGCTGTTGATTTTGTAGCAAACTATTAATTGATATTATATTATAAGAGAAATTAAAGGTCAAGATATACTTTCAAAGACTTTTCTTTAGCAAAATATAATGCCTTAGATTGTCAGATGCAGGAAGTATGTATTTTATATTGTTTCACAATTGGCATTGCCTTAATTTTGTTTAAGATCTTAAAGATGTTTTATGACATGAATCATGAAACTATAGAGCTAGGACATTATGTTTGCTTTATTGGTAACATAAATTGCACTCCTTTTGTAGGTCTTGAACTGCCATAATTCTGTTATCTACATATTAGCTCCATTGAAGTATGCTACGTGTATGGTTGTTCTAATGCTAGAGTTGTTCTTGGTCTTTGTTGGTAAGGTATGTAAATGAATTTTATTCATGTTTTGTTGTGGAACATTATGGTTACTCTGATGTGATCTATATTTTGTTTAAAGAAGATTTTTCTTGCTTTCTTGATATCTCTAAATGAATTTGCCACTCCCCCGGTCTTTGTTCTAATCACTGAAAAAAAAATAACACGCTATAGCGCCGAAATAGCGCCATCAGAAGCGTCCGTAAGCAGCTAGCGCAATGCTCGTTAGCGCTATAATGCCGAATAGTGTCAAAATAGCGCCGCTATAGCGTTTTGGCCAAGCCGCCGCTAAATTTTATAGCCCACGATTTTTTTCATTGGTTCTAATATATATGATGATTTATAGTTTGATACTTTGTTGTGTTTATTCATTATAGATTGTCAAATGTTAGTTGATGTCCACATGCATAAAAGGTCATGACTAGTTAGGAGTTGCAAATTTGATTTGTTAAGGAATGTGACCACAAAAATACTTTATGGTTGTAATCTTGCAGAAATAGATTGTGGAAAGTTGTAGGTATCTATTACTATTGTGCCTTGCTTCGTTGAGCTATAGGGCATGTTCTAAGCACCAATATACACACCACATGGTATATGTTAAAATGTAAGGGTTACATTGGTTGCTTGCATTAACCTTAGAGTGCATTAGACCTTATGTATCACAATCCAAACCATAAAAAATATGCAATGTTGGTGTTTGGTTGTCGTACCCATGCAAACTGTGTTTAGCAAAATTATGTTTGCTTGCATATAATATTGTATTGCATGTAGTCAGTTTTATGTTGTAATAGGAGGTCTATTGCTCTAGTAGAGGTAGGGGAGGTGATTTGATTTGTTGAGGAATGGGACCACGGCAACACTTTATGATTGCAGCCTTGCAGAAATAGATTGTAGAAGGTTGTAGGTATCTATTACTGTTGTGTCTTCCGACATTGAGCTATAGATGTCATGAGCATGTTCTAAGCACCAATATGCACAACACGTGGTATGTGTTGAAATGTAAGGGTTAGATTGGTTGCTTGCGTTAACCTTAGAGTGCATAGACCTTATGCATCACAATCGAAACCAATATAAAAATATGTAATGCGGGTGTTTGGTTGTCCTACCTATGCAAGTTGTTTAGCAAGATTGTGTTTGCTTGCATATAATATTGTGTTGCATGTAGTCACTTTTATGTTGTAATAGCGGTCTCCTATTCTAGTAGAGGTAGGGGAGTGAGGTGATTCTATGTTTGCATACTATATTATTGGCTTGCACAAATTTGTATTGCTTAATACAACCAAATTTAGTGAATAATGATGCACTAAACCTACTTTGAGCACCGTGCATATCCACATGTATAAGAGTTTGTGCAAATAATAGGGATGAATATTTCCTGATATTGGTCCATCCGGAAAGGGTTTAAACTCTACATGTAAAAATCCTAATGTTTAATATTTGTACCGCATCAAATCCAAATGCTCAAAGTTAGATTTATGATACATACATACATGATATATATATATATATATATATATATATATATATATATATATATATATATATATATATATGACAAATCCCCAACACTATCTATATATAACTCTAAATCTGAGAAATAAACGACTCGTATTTGGTATCCATAATATCTTTTCATATCCAGATAAACAAATACGAGTAACTTGAATTGCACGGGTCAGATTTATGTAGGCTACCAAACATTCTCTAATTGAAATGCCTACATTTTCCTATTAACTTAAATTTTTAGGTTGAACTAGTTGGTGCATATAAATCAATACAATACATGGGCTAAAATATTGAAGCCAACTCCTATTTCTATGTTTGAGGTCTAAGGGAGTCGGCACGTGAAGGAGTCTTGTAATATAAGTGAATCGTCCAACTTTGTACTACCCACTTAAGCTTTAAGGTTGAACTACTATCCACTTAAGCTTTAAGGTTGAACTAGTTAATACATTCAACTCAATAATTTAATGTGGAGATACAATCTTTTGCCCTTTTTCTAGTCTATATCCCTTCCTATAATAGTTGAAGCCCTATAAAATCAACACTATTAAAATTGAATCCTAACCTATCTCTACTGTCCTTCCTCCTATAGCATAATTCCTTTGATGGCCTGTTCCCACTTATTTTAGTACCTGCTTTGTAGTTTGTCCCAGTATCATTGGTAAAACTTTAGCAATTTGTAGGAACCTTATTTTTTTATTTGTTGCTAATTATATTTACATGTATACTTTGAATTTTTATGTTGTTAGGTAGTAAAAGTGGAGAATTGTGAAGGAGTGCATATCACCGCAAGCGCCAAAAATATCCATATTGCCAATTGTCGTGAGTGCATCTTCTACTTGGGAGTAAATCACCGACCTATTGTATCAGGGAACAACCATAATTTACGAGTAAGTTCATGTTAGTTTTTGTCTTCTACTATTTTAAGTGGTTGTGGTAGGTGTGATGGTGTTGAAAATTTGATTGCCCATCTCTTAGATTGGTGGTTTGAAAACAAGTTGCACAAACTAGTAATTGTACATCAAGTTTGTTGACACAAGCATAGTCGCACACTCCAAGAAGATAAAATGTTTCGATCACAAACCGAAGGTGATGCGGTTATACTAAAACTGACATAGCCAGTTTTACGTATTAGCCTACTAGTTGGATCCTGAGGTCACCAAGGAACGCCCAAGCATGATAACTAATTTACTTATATGGTGAAGAACGACAATTACCTTTACAAGTAAACCAACAAAAGATAACTATCACACTTACGCAACCAAGCACTGCTAATTTCCAGGCGAAGTACTAAAGAAACTATCAAAACTCTCTCCTAGGAGGGACCCTGTCGGGCAAGGACATTAGCGGGTTTCCCTAGGTTGGCCAGAAAGCTTAGGACACCATCCTTGATCGTCAGATCAAGAGATGAATAACAACATGAGTTTGATATAGGGTTTAGGGCAAAAAAGCAGTAAAAAGTATTAATTATTTTTTATTTAGGCATTGTATTCTGCTCAATCGGTCATAGCCCTTTATATATACAAGGCGGGGGTGGACTTATATCCCTTGTGAAGTCAATATCCCTTGCAAATCACGTCAACATAGAACCTTAAGAAACTATCAAAACATATAACCTTAATATGATCAAATTATATAGCAGCAAAACCTTGTCTGAGCTGCTTTTGGCACAAAAAACTGGCTAGGTCCAGTTTGAACAGTACAAAAACTGGCTTGTGCTGCTTGTTGAGGGGAAGCTCCATGAAAGTGTGATTTTCTCATCCTCACTCTAAGTCGGATGTTCAACATTTGGTTTTCAATCATCAAGATGAGAGAAATCCAATGGTGAAGTCTAATTTGTGTTTTGAGAAATTCTAAAACTGGCCTTGGTTGGTTTTTGCCAAATAGAATTCTCGAAAGTGTAATTTTTTTGTTCTTACTCCAAATTTGGGTTTCTATATATGCTTTTTGGTATATCGACAAGTGGAACAAAGTGGAGTCCATTATGCATTTTTTCAAATTCAGAAAAAATACTGTCTGGTTTTGAGCCTATTTCTACTGAAAATTCTAGTGTTGCGTAATTTTTTAACAATTTTAATTGTCATTGGTGTTAATTGTCTCAGGGTACAGAGGTAACAGTATCTTTATTTCATTCTTTGTATCTTGAACTCTGTTTTCGAAGCTCTGAACCTTTTATTTTGTCTAATAAAAGCACAGTAGGGGGGCTTTCCCCTCCTGTTTCCCCTCAAACAAAAAAACAGAGGCAACAATATAATAAGTGCCAAAGGGTAAGATTGAATTGTTCTGATGTGATTTTATACTAACTGAGTACTTAATATTTTTTGTTCTTAATTTTCTTACCTGTATCAACAGGTTGCTCCATTCAATACGAGCTACCCACAACTACGGGATCATATGAAGCAAGTTGGTATTGATCCCAGTGTCAACAAATGGGACCAACCTTTTGTGTTGGTAGCTGTTGACCCACGTGATTCATTATCCTATCCAGCTGGGGCTTCAGATGTTAATGTTGAATCCACGAGATGTCTCGAGCCTGATTTATTCACCAGCCTTTCGGTATTGTCAAATATTGTTTTTATCTTGAGCTCTGTAAAACATGATGAGCGGTCCAATCAGTCTTCTACATCAAGTGTATCTTTTTTGTCATTGTTCTTGATGCGGTATTAAACCATTTTTCTTGCCATTAATTATATATATATAGAAAATAATTTCTCTATATGTATAGAGTACAATATATATATATATATATATATATATATATATATATATATATATATAGGGAAATTCCATCCTACTCCTTGGGAGTAGTTACTCCCCATATTAATATCTCTCTCTCTCTCTCTCTCTCTCTCTCTCTCTATATATATATATATATATATATATATATATATATATATATATATATATATATATATATATATATATATATAATTTTCTACTCCTAGAGAGTAGTTACTCCTATGTTATTATCTCTAGATTTAAAGTGTATATGACCGAATGAAATGTATGTACATGAAGTATATGATCATATTAGACCATCTATGGTAGTATATATGTCAAGTATGCATGCATACATAGAGTATGTGGTTATACTTATTTTATATACTACAATAAATGACATTTTTGTAATATATTAAAAAGTATGAGTTCCTTTGAAATTTTTTCGCATAGAAAGATTTGAAATATCTTAGTATAAATATATAAACATACTCATAGCAATAAACAAGTATGAACACATACACAATATTAAATTAAGTCATTTCTGGATGTATCTATCACAATTTGCAACACTGATGATTTCAGCTGGAAAATTGCATTTAAGTGATGAGGCCTATCGTTTGATGCATCATATTTCTAATTATATAACTACTGTTTTATCTCATTAAAAAAGATTACCTGATGAAGACTTCCTGTCTGCAGCTTCTGCAGCTTCCTAGTTGGTTTCGGAATGAAATGCAAGATGAGCATACAAACTACAATCCTTTCCCGCTGCCTGAAATTTATGGGTCAGTCCTAAACAAAAAGGGCAAAAAGGTATGCTATTAATGTTTATGTGACCAGTGACTAAAATCAATAGAGCATATGCTCTAATGGCTTCTCAGAAGGGTTGTTCCATTTCAATAAAGAGAAAGATTAGTTAGTACGTAAGCTGTATTATCCATTTCACAATACATGAATGTAAAGCACTTCAGTTTATACTTGTGGGTCCTTCAAAATTCTGTGGCTCCCTATTTATGATGTGGCATGCATGGGGCCTTGGGCAACCTGAGTCAATTCAGTTCATTTGCAATGTACTCCTTTCGTTTCAAATTATAAGGCACTTTAGCTTTTCTAGATACATATATAGCTTTTACTATGCACTTAGATTGCACTATATCTAGATATATTGTTTTTTTGGATGGAATATCTAGATATATTGTAAAAACAATGTAAATGTATCTAGAAAAGCCTAAATGAAAGGAGTATTATGTTTGATGGCTACACTATCTAATGAACAGTCATGTGATTTCTTGATATTTTCGTGGAATTTACATGGCAAACAAATGGAGAACATGAGAGGAAACTGAGAGAAATTCTGTCCACACACCTGCATACCACCACCGACTCTCATGTTTTCCATTTGTTATCCAAGTAGATGAATGAGGTTCGAAATCAATATTTCTATCAAAGTAGCAGAACAAATTGGAACCTATTTGCAGATTTTTATATATTCTCAAACGTTGTTGGGAACATTTTTTTTGACAAGTTTGTTGGGAACAGTTAGTTCATTTCTGTATTTTACCATGCCGTGTCTGTACAGGTCAAATGTTCCTAATTATGCTCTATTCATTTTCAGCGTCCTGCTTTAGAAGATATCCAAAAGACGATTTTGACCGAAAGAAAGGAAAGAAGACCTTATGCTGAGTGCAAATTACTTGGCGGTAGTAGTGGTGGGTTCGGGCGACGATCCACCCTGAAAGCGTACCTTGGGTCTGCAAAGGGGGAGGTTCGTCCATATATAAGTGGAGTTTCTGGTTCAGCTTTATCAAAGAATCGGCTAGTTGAAGAGTTCGAGGTGTGGGACGGCCAGATACATAATAAGCGAGTTAGATACACACCAGAAGGTTATTCCATAGTTGGAGGCTTGATATCTCATGTCACAAATACTCACAAGAACGGGAAAAGTTGGGACGGTCAGATTACTGCAGACAAGTTCTTTGTATGCCAAGGTCAAATTTATATCTCCAGATGGGATATTGGAGAGCAAGCTGGCTCTTCTACTTATACACCGGCGAAGCTCCAAGCTACACGTAAGGCGGACATCGAAGCTTTGCTTAAGCTTATCACGGAAGCATCTGAACTTAAACTTCCTGGAAATGAGGAATCAGCCGTCTATCCACCTCATCTAGATAGCCTATGCAACAACGTTCGAAACAAGACCCCTCTCAATTTTATACTGGATCCAAGACTTGCCACGTATATTAGATGTCATCCTGCTTTCCTATCACATTCGCAAAAAAGCTGCCTCTTATGGCACCTACGGCGTCTTGAGATGTCCACCGCCCAACATCCAGCTCGTAGGCAACATTTCAAAACTATTATTAACAAGATAGCGCCGCCTTATGCTGGTTGGCCTTCAAAAATTCAATCTCATCCTCTGTTCTGCAACATCTATAGCCGCGGCGGTTATGAAAACAACAGTTATGGCCTTTATAGGTTTGTACGTAATTGGCACACCCATTGTCACGACTCTACTAATACGGTATATTTCGATTCTTCCTCTATTTCTCATGTGCTTTATCTATGACTATTGACTTCAATGTATGTTTTTCAGAATGCTGCGGCGAAGATTGCATATCCCTTTGAAACGTTGGAGAATATTGCAGAGATTAATTTTGGCTCTTACTTGTCGGATATACTTTTCGAACTTCTTCGTGCTAATAATGTTCATATCAATGAATGGCTTAGTGATCTGAAGCCTGGCCTCCCTGCTATCTAAAACAGGAAGTACAGAGGTATATACCCCCTTTAATTTCGTGGCCATTAGTTCTTGATAAGAATCATTAAGCGACTTACATTTAATGATTTCCCCCTGAAAAACTGGTTTAGGTGGTTGATTGCTTTGCTGCTCGTCAGCAATTGGGCGTCCTTCGATTAGTCAAGATTTTTAATTTTTAATGGGCGGCATGATGAAGTATGTCATATTGGAACACAAATGGGCCCTTCTGTTCTTTATCTGTCCGCTTCCTGTTTTTTAGCTGAGCCTGCTGCTACCAGATCCATCGTATTTATGGACTTTACCATGTGTACGTGTTCTACTCTTGATGTGGCATTGAGTGTTTGGATGAAATTTCCGGAATATATAGAATTGAAGCTTGGCCTTCGTTCTTTTTCCTTTTGTGTTTGAACCTTGTGTTTTGTCTACTGTTTATCCTCTCTTTCGAGACAGCTGAGCTTGAGTGCTCCCGGACGTAATGAAGTATCTGTGTACACCTCTTCGGAGTGCTGAAACTTTGTTTCACTATTTAAAAAATACTCTTGATATACCACCATGTGAATGTGATACGATGATACTGCGTTGGCACATCAGTTATGCAAAACATGCTTATACTACGAGCGTACAATACTACAATGATGTCTAGCAGCTAGGCTCAGTCTGCAGTGACGCGTCTGCTATTGTGGCCGAGTGGCGTGACGGCCAGTGGAGGTGCGTGCGGGCGGCTCACTCCCACATGCGGAGCGGCTCACCGTCAGGAAAGGCCCGCCCGAAGGCGTGCTTGGAGGCAGACGACCCCAGACGAGGCCCCAGTGGTAAGGCGGGTCCATCTCGAGCGTCTTCAGGAGCGGCATCGCTCTCCAGGCCAGCGATGATGGTACAATTGACGTCATTTCCTTCCCTACAAGAGCGTCACTGAAGATTTCAGTCCCTGCTTTCGCGAAGGAACTCCCGGCTTGCTCCATCCGCTGGGCAGGTCTCAGGGCGGAAGCCCTTACGAGTTTGGTGCTCCAATCGTCGATGCAGAATTTTCTCAATTAACAATATATTAGAGATCACAATAAAGTCAATAGATTTTCTACCTATTTAAGAAATATCACTAGGAAAGAACGTTCGAGACAGAAAGATAATTATAATTAGACTATAAACATGATGCTAAGTTAGCATTGTGAAATTTGGTGTAACAAGTTGCCCATCTCTGGGTCTCGGTTGCATGTTAAATAGGGCCAGGAAGAGCCCCCGGCGTGGCTTACAAGTCAAGGTCACAACAAAATACAAGATTGATATCTATCCTATACAACTTGTAGTACAAGACATGGAGAGTACATGACGCCTAAGCTAGATACTCTAGCTAACATATCATCTAACACCCTCTCTCAATCTCAGCCACTATGGAGGTTGAGATTGTAACAAAATTGTCTCAGCTTCGCTGCACTCACAGGCTTCGTGAATCCGTCAGCAACTTGATCATTAGTATTGATGAATCGAATGTCAAGCAAATGTCGTGCTACCTGTTCACGAACAAAATGGAAGTCGATCTCAATATGCTTGGTCCTGGCATGGAAGATAGGATTGGCAGACAAATATTTTGCACCAAGATTATCACACCAAAGACGTGCAACAGGACAAAGCGGAATGCCAAGTTCAGAAAGCAACTTCCGAACCCACATCATCTCAGAAGTAGCATTGGCTAGAGACTTGTACTCGGCCTCTGTGCTAGAGCGCGACACGGTGGCTTGCTTACGAGCACTCCAAGAGATCAAATTATCACCAAAATACACTGCAAAGCCTCCAGTGGAACGCCGATCGTCCACACATCCAGCCCAATCGGCATCAGAGAAGGTGCTGAGAATGGAGGACTTCGACTTCCGAATCTGCAGTCCCATGTTGCTGGTCCCTTGTGAGTAGCGTAGGATACGCTTAACAGCACTCCAGTGGGCTGTTGTCAGAGAGTGTAAGAATTGACACACCTTATTGACAGAAAAACAGATGTCAGGACGCGTGAGAGTAAGGTACTGTAAGGCCCCAACCACACTTCGGTACATGGTGGCATCATCAGGTCCCAATTTATCTCCATCAGCAATACTGAGCTTAGTCGATGTGGAGAGAGATGTATCAGCCGGCTTACACTTATCCATCCCTGACCTTTTGAGCACATCAGTGGCATATCTCTGCTGAGTGAGCAGCAAACCATCGTTCAAAGCCTTCACCTCAATGCCGAGGAAATAGTGGAGATTGCCAAGATCCTTGAGTGCGAAGTCATGTTGCAGATCTCGCAGAAGAGCATTGGTAGCTGCCGGTGAGGAACTCGTAACAATAATGTCATCGACATAAATCAAAACAAACATGACAACCCCTCCTTTGTTGAAATAAAAGAGAGACGTGTCGGCTTTAGAAGGAACAAACCCTAGCTGAATCAACTTAGCACAAAGCCGAGCATACCAGGCCCGTGGGGCTTGCTTAAGACCATAAAGAGCTTTATCTAGCTTGCACACATAGCTGGGATGGTCCTTGCTAGTATAGCCAGGGGGTTGATGCATGTAAACCTCTTCTTCCAAGATGCCATGAAGAAACGCATTCTGGACGTCAAGCTGTCACAGTGACCATCCATTTGACACAGCAACAGACAGAATCAATCGGATTGTAGCAGCTTTGACAACGGGACTGAAAGTGTCCTCGTAGTCTATACCATAGCGCTGCTTATACCCCTTTGCCACCAACCACGCCTTGTACTGATCAATAGTGCCGTCTACCTTCCTTTTAACCTTATAGACCCATTTGCAACCAATGATATTTTTGCCTTTGGGTCGAGGGACCAAGGGCCATGTCTGATTCCGAAGCAAAGCTTGATGTTCATTGTCCATTGCAGTCACCCACTTATCATTAGCAAGAGCCTCACTCAGAGAAGCCGGTTCACCTGTGACAGATTGAGCAAGATTGCACCAACGTATGGTACCATCAGTGTAAACTTTAGGTTTACTAATACCTTGTTGCGCGCGTGTAATAGGGCGAGAAGCTGGTATATCAGGAGTAGGTGCAGCAGATGCGTCAGCAGAGACACCAGCCATAGCTGATCCGACGTCTGCAGAGGTACCAGCCGCAACCACAGCCGATCCGTTGTCGAGACCACCCCGGGATCCGAGTGTGTGGCGGCAAAGCAAATCGAGTCGAGGTGCGGGGGACGTCGTGAGGAGCCGCAGAAGATCCAGTGCTGGCAGCTGGTGACGACAGGCGCCCGCTACCGCTGCCCCGACAGCTCGGATCGAGAGCGGATCCCGAAGAAGACGTGGCGGCTGGAGCAGGAGGATCGCTTCGGATCACGTGCCCGGCGTGTCGTGACTTGGCCACATGAAATGATGCCCGACCAGCTGGTTTTCTTCACCGTTTTTAGCATCCAAGCCACCGTTCGACATAGAATTTTTTTCTACAGAATCACAGCTACCAGAACTGCTTGACACAGGGGTTAGTAAGCATTGGAGAGGATGCACAACGATCACTGACTATTGCATCCCCAAAACTACTAGATGGATTCAACAAGGACTCGGGTAAAAGAGAAATTTCAGCACGCAAACGAGCACCTGCATTTGGATGAAAGGAGGCAAAGGGATATATATGTTCATCAAAAACAACATCTCTAGAGATGTAGACCCACCCTTCAGATGGGTCAAGACACTTAAATCCCTTGTGTTTGTTGATATACCCGAGGAAAACACAACGTTTGGATCTAAACTAGAGTTTGCGTGTATTGTACGGTCTTAAGTTCGGCCATACCGCACAACCAAAGGCCCGAAGAAAACTATAATCAGGGGTGCTGCCAAACAGAAGCTCATGGGGGGTTTTGCCATCAAGGACCTTGGATGGTAACCGATTGATGATGAAGACGGCAGTCAAAAAAGCTTCATCCCAAAATTTTAGAGGAACACCGCATGAGATAGCAAGGATAGACCCATTTCCACTATATGCCTATGCTTTCTTTCTGCGATCCCATTTTGCTGATGCGCATGTGGGAAAGAGACTCGGTGTGCAATGCCAACTCATTGGAAGAAGGAGTTCAGGGATTGATACTCCCCTCCCCAATCGGTCTACATAGACTGAATTTTTCACTTGAATTGTCGCTCGACTAGGTTTTGAAAATCATGAAAACATTGAAATACTTCTGATTTATTGCGAAGGAGATAGATCCAAACATACTTTGTGTGATCATCAATAAAGGAAACATAATAGTTATGTCAGCCCACAGATGACGGTGCCAGCCCCCATACATCAGAACCCACTAGATGGAAAGGTTCAGATGAAACACTAGTAGAACGATTATAAGGAAGTTGATGACTTTTGCCTTGTTGGCAGGCATTGCACACATTATTATGACTAGAATCTCTAACAAAAGGGAGCTTATGGCGACTAATGACTTGCTGAACTACTCCTGTAGAAGCATGTCCTAGTCTAGCATGCCATAGCGAGCTAGACGGCTTGATGACTCCAAGCGCCTGTTTATTCAATGGCCTCAAGGGATAAAGGCCTGTTTCACATCTGCCTTGCAGAAGAGTTCTCTTCGTCGCCTGCCCCTTTACACAAAAATGGTTTGGATGAAATTCAAGGTAAACTCCATTATCACGAGTAAACTTATTAACTGAAACAAGATTTTTGTTGGCAGTGGGAACATGAAGGATATTGCGTAGATGGAAACTAGTGTTCGGGGAATGCAAAGTCGTATGACTGATGTGATCGATCTCCATACCTATTCCATTGGCGGCGTGCACGTGATCTCCTCCCAAGTACCGATCACGGACAGTGAGCTTCTCTAACTCGCCCGTGATGTGGTCAGTCGCCCCCGTGTCCATGTACCAGTTCGTGTCGATGCCGTAGGAGCCAGTTGATGCAGATGAGGCAGACTTCTGTGGAGGGCCGGTGAATGAGGCATCAAATCTCTTGAAGCAACAGACGACGGGTGGCCCTCCTTGCCACACAATTGGCGAAGACTCCTTGCCGGAACGAAGAAGATCGGCCGCCATTGCGACCGCCTTTGCCTCCGTGGTTGAAGTTACCACGGCCGCCTCCATTGCGGCCACCACCGCGCGAGTTGTTTCCATCGCGACCGCCCTTGGTCGCGATGTTGGCCGACGACTGATGATTGCCGCCGTTGTTGCTGTGCTTGATCTCATATCTTTGCTCCCAGCTAGTCAACTGAGCAAAGAGCTCCCCCACCGAGATGGGTTCGACTCTCGTCGTGACAGAAGAGACAATCAGATCGAACTCAAGCTCCAATCCCGTGAGGATATAAGAGATGAGTTCGTCATCTTCAAGTTTCTTTGCAGCCGACGCCATCTCATCTGTTAAACCCTTCATTTTAGTGAAATATTCACTCATGGTAGAGGTACCTTTTGTAGCAGTAGCCAACGCCATCCTCGTGGCGATGAGGCGCGCTCGACTTTGGGAGGCAAACATCTCCTCGATGCCTGCCCAGGCAGTGGCCGCCGTCACCTTCGTCGATACCTGGGAGAGGATCTCCCGTCCAAGATTGGACAGAAGGTAACTGAGAACAGTCTGGTCTTTGGCAACCCAGATCGCAAACTCTGGATTCAGCACCGGTGGCTCCTTCTCGTCGGTGCCAGCGTCAGGCTTCTTGGCGCCCTCCATTGGAGGAGGGCTCGATGAACTCGGCGAGCCGCGCACCCCGCAGTGCCGAGGTGACTTGCGCTTTCCAGAGCACATGATTGCTCCGGGTTAGCTTCTCGCTCGGTGGCAAAAGGAAGATGCCGAGGGAGGAGGCAACAGGCAGCGCGGAGGATGAAAAAACGAAAGCCATGGATTTCCACTAGGAAGCAGGCTCTAGATACCTTGTGAAATTTGGTGTAACGAGTTGCCCATCTCTAGGTCTCGGTTGCATGTTAAATAGGGCCAGGAAGAGCCCCCGGCGTGGCTTACAAGTCAAGGTCACAACAGATTACAAGATTGATATCTATCCTATACAACTTGTAGTACAAGACATGGAGAGTACATGACGCCTAAGCTAGATACTCTAACTAACATATCATCTAACAAGCGTGAACGTAACTACGAAAGGGAGGTATAATAAAAATACCAAAGGCGAGAACGCTTCCAATCCACTAGTTCTATTGCTGCTAAAAAAAATTAGTGAGAGGCAACAACGTGGGGGTCACAAAACGCGAAGGGTTCAGCTGCAAACGTGGGTGGCAGGAATGTATTCCCTCCGTCCATCCCTAGGTTGATGACATTAACTTTTTAAGAAACAAATACAAGCAATTTTAATAAATAATAAAGAACATCAATTAATATTATTATTTGGATCTACTAGTTTTTAATAAATTTATTTAAAAAATATAAATATTACAAATATTTTTTATAAATCAAGTCAAATTATTTATGGCGTGAACATCTAAAAACATCATCTACTGTTTAACAGAAGAAGCAGGTGGCAGAGTGGGTCCCACATGAATGGGAGCTACTGACCTGCTGTACTTTTATTTCATTCAAAAGAAAAAAATAGAAATACAGATGAATATAAGAAATAATATGCAAGACACAGATCTCGAGATAACAAAATAAATCGTGTAGGTAGTGGGTGTCCAGCACATGGATGCTACTGAGACATTTTCGCCTCTTCCTCTCTCCTGTGGTTGCTGCCGTGGTCACTAGGCTAGTTAAGGTCTCACGCTGGTTGTGGGGCCCATGCACGTGGGCTCGCATCTGGGGACGGCTGCATTCAGCAAAGCATTGTTTTTTCCTCAAGAGTGAGCTGGGTCAAGTATTTTCTATTATTATTTTTTTATTTTATTACAAGGAAGGAGGCGTCAGTGACAGAGTAAATTTATTCTCGTAGTATGGGTAAGGACCACGATTCGATAAACCAAACCACCTGGCTTGGCAGTCCGCACACGGCATATTCCAAATTTCCCATCCAAAACACCATGGAGACTTACGCCGGTGAGACGTCGCAGCAGAAGCCTGCCGGCGGCGCCTCCCATAGTTGGGCGGCGTTGCTGGATCCGACGATTATTCTCGAGGACGAGGAAGACAAAAAACAGGCTGCCGACTCGTCCGCGGTCGTCGCCGCCGCCTCCTGCACGCCGAGCAACGGCAGGGAGGTCCGTATATCTCTCCGTCTTGCCGAGCCGCCGGCGGTTTCCTCTTACATCCAGCTGCACACCGATGCCGATCTCCACGTTAAGCCGGCCCTGCTGTCCGCCGATGGAGACATGCTTCTCATGCACATGGTGGTAGCCCGAATCCGTGATCCTCCGTTGACCTGGTACGAGGACATGTACTTGGTCTACAAGGCCCGCCCGGCCCCGGCCCCGATGAAGGAGGAGGAGGAGCTGCTGCGGCCTCTCCCCCCGCAGGAGCAGTCGGCGGACGGTGATGACTCGCTCGGCCACATCGGGGTCGCTTGCAGTTGCAGCGGCGGCAAGGACGACTGGGTCGTGGCGGGCTTCCGCACAAGGGTCGTATTTGGCAGCAACGAAGATGGTGATGACGACGAGGAGGGCATCCTCACGCGCTTCAGGCCATCGTCTTCCCCGAAATGGGACAAGCGGGTTCTCTCCATCCCCTTCGACTCCAAAAAGGGTCTCTACAAGTTTGTATGGCACACAGATGATGTGGTGGCCTTTAAGGGGCAAATGTTCTGGATTGACTATCACCGTGGCATGCTCTATTGTGATGTGTTCAAGGATAAGCCAGAGCTCCAATACATCAGCCTTCCTGAAGAAATTGGCATTTGGGGCGAGGATCATGACTACTGCAACGGTCGCCAATTACCTCGGGCATATAGGACGGTGGGCGTTAGCGAAGATCAGCTAATGTTCATCAATATCGACGACAATGGATTGTTTGATACTAGAGAAACTTCTGGTATCAAGAAGATAAGGACTTGGTCACTGAACAAGACATACAATGGCTGGGACGTTGTTGACCCTGATCTTGATGTTCATAAGCTGTGCAGCGAGTTTGAAAAATCAGGTCTACCGCAGTCGGTGCCGGAGTACCCCGTCGTGGATAAGAAGGATACGAGCATCCTCCACTTCATCCTAAGGCAGGAACGTCGATATGACGCAAAGGCTTGGATAATTACCATTGACATGAGGAGTAAGGAGCGGGAAAAGGCGCTGAAATCCTATGAACCCTTCAAGAATAAGCTGAAACTGGTCTTTAAAGATTCTAGTGTGGATACAACACAGATGTTTTTTGATACGCCTCTCATCTCCTGTGATTTTGATCATCTGACGAACGAGCAGCCTAAAGGTAACAATACACGTTCATACTGTTTTATTTTCTTTCTATCTATTGCAGGGAATGCATCATTGTATAGTGAAGATACTTGTGGCAATCACTCATCTGTTGGAAATGTTTCTTTTGTTATTGCAGATATATATATACTAGCTTAGGACAAGGGAGAGATCAAATCAGTCAAGAAAATACTGATAAACCAGCTACAACACCCATATTTTAAAAGAACATCTTTAAATGTATTTTCACTAGCTACTACGTAGATGATTTATTTGTAGAGCCACTTGTAGCAGCTGCCTTTACCAAAGGGCCTCTATAAAATGGGTTCTGATGGCCAAAATCGAACTTGAGCAGTAGTAGTTCAAGTGCCAAAAATAGACTTCTTGCTAAACATATAAGGATGTGGTATGCTAATATGTATTATTGTTTTGCATCGTGATGCTACTTTCGTAGAAAATGCATTAAGTCCCCACCATTTTGTACATGTCTAAGGCCTTTGTTTTGGAGGTAATTTATAAATTTACCTACTTTTTATATGGTCTACGTCTTTCAATCAAATTGCTTCGATATTCTTTAGGTTAGCATTTACTGAGGTTGTTCTATAATTTTTACAACTTTGGAATAGCTCAAACTCGGTTGGAAGATGATATTATGTCCTATGTAACTTCGCATTTTTGTATCACGTACTCAGGAAGTTGTGCTACTAGTAAGAAGCATAAATCTCCTTCACCGGCAGCTGACAATCTTGAATTTTCTGATACGCCAGATAGTGATGGTATTGTTGGCATCACTGACAAAAGTGATCACCCAGCTGCATGGCTGGAAGATCCGAGTGGAACTACATCGATGTGGTCATGTCAACGTCCACATGTGACTAAGGTGACGAATTTATCTTCAACTAAACGCCACGCAAATTTCTCCTTTATACTCTCCAATGCATGCTCGAGTAACTTTTTTCCAATTCAACATTTGTCATTGTTGTGTTACATTGTAATCTCTGGCATATGAAATGTACTTTATAGTAGTTCTTTGTTTGGTTCTCTACAACGTTAGCCATGCATGCAACCCAATATATAGGGTTGTATTAGCTTGCGGAATAGGAAAGGGAAAATTAATTTGACACTACTGTAGATAGGGGTGGGCAGAACTTAGATCCTGATCTTGAGTACCTTATTCTGAACCCAAATTACCTAAACCCTGATACTTAATTTTACTATTGGGTAGGAAGCCTAGAAATCCTAATTTTATTTGTGGAATTTGGGTATTTAACCCTGGTACGAAGACGACCTGTAACGCCGCCCATTTGCAATTTCAGTTTTAGCAGCCCACACTTAGTCCATCCCAGCCGTTCCGCTGGTAAACTCTAGTAGCAACGCAAGTTACCAGGTCCTGACACCGTGATGGAGCAGCTCGAGTCTTGACACTACTGCCTCATCCTAACTCTAGTCGCCGCCTGTCTCAAATTTGATCGTCCCGTGAAAAGGCCAACAATAAAGCAAATTATCAGATGCTAGAAAGATTAGATGAAGCATACCAAAACGAAAGAGAGGTAATGTCACCACCAAATTACTCCTTTACTAATCTCAAAACAAATCAACATCTAGAGCTATTCACAAAAATAAAAAATCTAGACATATTAATTAATAAGTCAAACTTTTTTAAGCTTGACCAACCTTATTATACAAAGAGTTCTAAAAATCTGTGACACCAGAAAAACAAGTACACTATTACTAGATAGCGTGCCTGTGTGTTGCTATGGGACAGTTAAATTTTTGTACTAAAAACATACAGATCGCACGATAAGATAATAATACTATAAAATTAAATACTGACATTGAAGTGACATTTAATCTGAAAAACAAAGTTCGTGAAATTAACACTTGTCACGGAGAGCACCATGTATATGCTCGTAAACTCTAATGTATATACCTTTCCGTGATGCCTCACGGCTAAGATAACGTTTTATATTGCCAGAAACCCTACCACTAACTCCACCATAAGTCACCATTTTATCATTTAATAATTGTTTGAAATCCCTTGCTATTCCATGTTTTACAATGAACTCATGTTGGTATCCTCATCTCTGGTTGGGTTCTATTAAGACAAATATAGGTACAAGGAAAACTGATAGCTAAATATGGAATGAACATGTCAGTACCCTCATCCGTAGTCAAAACATGCTACAAGAAAAACTGATAGCTAAATATGGAATGCATTGTATGATCCTGTAAATCCAGGTAGAGAATATATAAACTTCCAAAATACAACTATCTTTGAATGGTGCAATCACAGAATCACTGATATAGGCATACATAGTCTGAGCACAATCACAGATAAATGGCTTAATGTTCATAGGTATAAGCCTACATGTATGTTTTACCAACACAAGGAACTATATCAGTTTCTGAATTTCTAACTGAAAAAAGTTACTCACGATCTATTCAAGGCATCATGAGAGGCAGCATCAATGTTAACAGCTTGCTCACCATCTAGCCAAAACACTGCATCAAGGAGATTCTTGCTCTGTATTGTGATGCATATCTGAACAACCATTGTGGGGCAGATATACCTTAGCATCTTTACGAGCGTATCAAAACCAGCACCTGCATTAAATAAAAATACAAAAAAGAAAACGACACTGAATCAATTATGTGATAAGACCAAGCAAATCAGCTCTCGCGTAGTTATGTGATAAATAGATACCTTTTACCCAGCTGAGAGTATTGACAATTAGTGGCTGCATCTCATTCCAAGAGGGTTATTCATTTAAATAATGGAGGCTGGCGAAACTGCGGGAAGGGTGTTTAGCGGAGGGGGTTACCGGAGGGGTGAAGCCATTAGCGGTAATCAGACGATAACATTTGAGTTTTTTTAGTTGTAGAGAAAAAAAATTGTTCTGATCATAAAGGCAAAGGTTGGGAGTTTAGATATAATTTTAGAGGGTTATTCATAATAGCAAAACTGTTTTTTAATAGATATAGATTCATAGCTATTATTTTGTCATACATCCAATAAAGACGGTGACAAATTACGGGATTGATGGGCTAAAAGGGGCTCACGAGGAGGATGCAGCCAAAGCTAGTGGGCCCCATTGCCCGCCCTGGGGGGCGCGTCTGGCTGCCCCAGGTGAAATCAAGGGGCATTACTTGAATGCGACTGCAGGTACATGCGAAGAAATGATTAAGAGAGCTGTATTTGCAAGGGAATTAGGGGTTCCTATTGTAATGCATGACTACTTAACAGGAGGATTCACCGCAAATACTACTTTGTCTCATTATTGCCGCGACAACGGCCTACTTCTTCACATTCACCGAGCAATGCATGCAGTTATTGATAGACAGAAAAATCATGGTATGCATTTCCGTGTATTAGCTAAAGCATTGCGTATGTCGGGGGGAGATCATATCCACTCCGGTACAGTAGTAGGTAAGTTAGAAGGGGAACGCGAAATAACTTTAGGTTTACGGGCCCACTGGACCAGAAGCTTCTCAAGCTCAAGCATTTACTTTTCTAGTTAGAGACCAGCGTCTTGGAGCTAATGTAGGGTCTGCCCAAGGACCGACGGGTTTAGGTAAATATCTAATGCGTTCCCCAACGGGAGAGGTTATTTTTGGAGGGGAAACTATGCGTTTTTGGGACCTTCGTGCTCCGTGGTTAGAACCTCTAAGGGGCCCCAACGGTTTGGACTTGAGTAGGTTGAAAAAAGACATCCAACCTTGGCAAGAACGACGTTCAGCAGAATATATGACCCATGCTCCTTTAGGCTCTTTAAATTCCGTGCCGTCGCCGCCGTGAAGTTATCATTTTAATTATTATTTTTTAATTATTATTATATTTAGAAAATTAAGAATAGGAAACAGAAAGTTCGTGTTTGATAAGAACTTTTTCGTTAGAGTCCACTTGCAACTATAAATATAGGATATTGTAATCAATCAAGATAAAAAAGTAATTGGGCGAAAGTCCTTTATTCCAATCTCCGCGCCTCTCTCTCTCCCTCTCCCGGGACGCACGCCACCCACGCCGCCCGCCCCCTGCGCTACGGCCACGCCGCCGCCCTCGTGGGCGCAAGCGCTACCTCTCCTCTCCTCCTCCTCCTCCTCCAATTCACGAAGTCCAATCCATCCTCCCCGCCGCGTGTGTTACATATTGTCTATGATGAATACAATTGACCTAATTAATGATCATAAGTTTATGATTATTACATAATTTCTAATATTTATTTATCTTGCTTTGTAAAGAAAAAAATCATCTTCTGAGGATCAACATAGAGGCTCCGGTGATGTCTTTAGGTCTTCAATATGAATTTTATTGAAACTTAACCTATCAGAGTTGTGTCCTTTTATTGTGACATATCATGAATATATACTTTGGATTTTAACTTTTAATATTTGTTAGTTATTGCAATTGTCTTATCCACATATAAAGTTGAAACTCTGATGTTTATTATATATATTATTCAAATGTGTAATAGGAGGAAGCTGAGCTTGAGCAGTGGTTCGGTCTGTTGAAGAGTACCGTCGACCTGCAGGATCTCCCTCCAGAAGTTCAGCCTGACGCGCACAGTAGGACCTCTTTCCAGAAGTTCCTGGAAGAACAAAGGTCCAGACTGTCCAGTTGGGTGAGAACGAATTCCAGGGACTTTCAGAATGTCGAGTTACCGGACTCGAAACATGTGTCCATTGTGAGATTCACGGGACTTGACTCTATCCGGGGATTCGTGGAACTCGACTCCACTGCCGACTCCAAAGGCAGAAAGCCCCACAAGGGACCCTGGAACTGGCGGAAAGAGAGTATGACGGGGATGCGTGCAGTTGCAGATCCGTCGTCGCCCCAGCCGCCGGGACAACAACAACAACGCTACGTCGGCCTGAAGAAGACGCTGGTGAATCTGGACGACAACGGCAAATGCACCGAGTGGCGTGCTCACGAGTACACCCCGCTCTTACCCTGCGACAATGGTACTAATGACCTCGTGCCCGAGGTAATAAAGGATCCCCTCAACTGCTAGTACTGCTATACATGTACTAATAAAGAGCAAATATACTTGGTCATCTTGATATCTAATTTGCTCGATCCCGATCCCTCCCTCCCTCTTGCAGGACATGTCGCTGCGCGTTGAATTCAAAGAAGATGAACCACTGTCGCCGTCGTCGCCTACGAAACGCTCCAGAAGTGGCGCTCCCAAGGATGGCCGGAAGATTCCCCAGAAATCACCGGTTTGGGAACACATGACGTCGTCGTCGTCTTCTACTACGAAACGCTCCAGAAGTGGCGCTTCCAAGCGTGGCCCGAAGACTCCCACGAGATCACTGGTTTGGGAACACATGACCAGAGTCAAAGCGGCGGCGGCTACTACTACAAATGCGGTTGGGTCCCAAAGCAAAGTCATGTATGCCATCTGTCACCACTGTGACAAAGTGTTCAATGCCAGACACGGCACAAGTAGCCTGTCAAAACACTTGGCCCGCTGTAGCGGTGTTTGGAACACACGCAGGGTGTTTGACTGGTGAAATAAAAAATCCACCGCAACCTCTCTTGTTGGTTGTGTTCACGAAGTCCGAGACCAACTAGCCGATACCCCGTGCGTTGCCGCGGGGCAGGCGATGATAGTGATTGTCTTGTCCATGTTTATGTTGTATATAATTACTATTTGTAACATCGTAATAAAATATAAGAATGTATTAGGTTAAGTATGTATTATAATTGTATAAAGAAGTAAGGGTATTCCTTGAACCATTGGTATAAAGAATTGATTGCAGCATGACACTATAATTTTAGAGGAACCTGTTGGTACAAAGAATTGATTTTAGTATGATATTTTTTAATTTGAGGAAGGCTTTTAATTTTAGAGGAGGTTAAAATTCTAAAACGGTAATTTTGAACAATTTCATATGAGATTTGGAGGTAACAATTCCTTTATGATGAGCTTTTAATGGAAAAAAAATCTAAAAGTAAGTTTAAAAAGAAAGAAGGTGAGAAAGAAGAGTAAGTGAAAAAATCTTAAGAATGGGAATATTTGGTATTTAGGGTGGGAAGAGTAATAGGGAAGAGGAGGTGAAAGGGGGACAAAATATTGACTATTAAGGGGTTTTTTGCGGGGAAGAAAACTTTTTCCAAAAAGAAAGCAGGGCCAAAAAGATGAAGTTGCATTGTTCATGGTATTGTTCTTAAAAAGGAAATATTGCAAAAAAAAGAAATTAAGGGGGCTTTTGTAACACCCCGGTGTTACGTTAAACTAAACCTGCCATGTCATCATCATCATTGCATGAGCATTCATCATTAGAAAACCCTAATGACTATGATTAAAATGAGTTTACGATTCTAGGGTTTGGTTGCGCTCTTTTATATCGTATGCGTATGTGTATGTCATTTAAATTCCACCCACAGGTTTGATTTGGTTTGTAAAAGTAATCAACTAAAAGCAACCTTGATGTTTGCAAGTGTTTGGCTAACCCTAACTCGCAACCCAAACATGTTTTACAAATCAAATGAGGTGCAAGGAAGAATCAAATTTGAATTTGGAATTCAAAATCCCAAACCCTAGCTTGATGGCTAGGTGTTGGAAATTGAATTTCACTTTCAATTTTGGTGAGCTAACCATATAATTTAGAAGGTTACGCCCACGAGAGGGTATCAGGAGCGGTATTTACAAAGATACTCACAAGTATTACTTTTCAAAACTTCAAAATGTTTTGGATCCAAAAGTTAAATGGGGTTTTAGTCCAAATTGCTTCTGCTCCGTCTTAATTCTTTCTAGTAGCCTTTCTAGGTGCTATTTAAAAGAAGTCTAGAGCGGAGTATCATGTGTTTTTTCCCTTTTGCCCTATATTACTAAAAGTATGCTTATGTTAGTTCAAAAAGTCTTTTGCTTGATCCATAGGTTCGATCATGCATCATGTTTAATTCACTTGTTTAAAATCATATCCCCGTTCAAAAGTGGTTGGGCTAAGTAAAATCAATCCTATTCTTGCTAGCCCTAAGAATCTCGGTCTTATAGGTCCTATCTATTCTTCCTACAGAATAGCATGTGGCCAGTTTGTATGATGATTGTGAATAAATATGATCTTGTCTATAACAGATGTCTAATCATTCTCGTGCTGGTTCTTCACAAGAGAGGGGTGAGGCCCTGCAGGCACCACCAGCACCACCGTCTTTGGCTGAAGCTGTGGCAGCTTTAGTCCATGCCACCACTGAGAATGCTCGTATGTTACGGGAAATAAGTCAGCAAAATCGTGATGCACCACATGAGAATCGTGGCCGTCGTAATCACGACGAGATCACATATGCGGACTTTACAGAAACCCGTCCGCCAGTTTTCACTAGGGCTGAAGAACCCTTAGAAGCTAATGATTGGCTTCGTATTATAAATCAAAAGTTTGAACTGCTAGAGGGTTGTCCAGACCTGTTAAAACCCAAGTTCGCCGCTCAACAGTTGAGAGGCCCTGCCTCTGCATGGTGGGCAAACTTTCTAGCACGCCAACCCGCCGGACAGCAAGTTACTTGGGCAGCGTTCCAAGATGCATTTCGTCAGCATTTCATTCCTGACGGAGTGATGCAAGCCAAGCTAGAAGAGTTTCTAGCAGTGAAGCAAGGTGGTCGATCAGTAGTACAATATGTAAACATGTTTAGTCATCTATCACAATACGCACCTGAGCATGTGGATACTGATGGCAAGAAAAAGAAATGCTTTGCTAGGGGTCTGAGGGGTGACATTGCAACTCACCTTACTGCCAATCCAAATGCCACTTTTTATGAAGTCGTGGATATTGCGATATCCTATGAAAGATCCTTGTTAAAACAGAAGAGTGAAGAGCGGCGTGCTTCCTCTAACCCATCTGGCGGAATCCAGAAACGCCAGAAGTTTATATTCCACCCTACTCAGCATACCCACCAGCAATCCCGCTATCCACAGCACCAACCAAGCCACAAATCCTATTACTACCCACCACAGCAGCAGCAAGCCCACAGGCAACAGGTGTACACTCACCCTACTGCCCCAACCCATCCCCAGCAGTCGAATACCCAGGGTATTCGAACTCCCACTCCACCAGCTCCCCAGGCGTCGTCCACTGGTAGAGGTCCCTGTTTTAATTGTGGAGAGTCCGAACACTTCATTCAATACTGTCCTTATCCAAAGAAGAGTGATCCCAACTTTCAACAAGGATTTGGTAGCCAGCAGTATCAGAATCAAGGCAGGGGTAAACAGCAGCATGTCCCGAAGGTGAATGCCGGGAAGAAACCTGGGCGTGTATATCATGTCCAAACTGGAGATGTTCTTGCAGGAGAACCCGTTCTAATGGGTATGTTCCCTGTCGCTAGTCATCCTGCACTTATATTATTTGATTCTGGTGCATCACATACATTCATCAACCGTACTTTCGTTGAAAAGCATGAAATCCCCATAAAAGAAATCAAAGATGAATTTCTGGTGCACTCGCCGGGAGGGCGTATATGCAAACGGGAAATGGTGTATTAAGTTTCTATTTCTCTTGATGGGTATCTCTACCCCACAAACCTGATGGTACTAAAGGAGCAAAACGTAGATGTGATCTTTGGAATAAATTGGTTTAGGGAATTCTGAATGAGCCTTTCCCAGGAGTTTCTTCCTTCCTTCTCCTAAGCCACGATTCGTTTCTAAGAATTGTGACTTTCTGAAAACATGAGACTTGTAATATGAACCCTTCTACCTCCCTTATGAAACCATGTAAGATGTGTTTGCTTGACACATTTCCTTTTCCATTACTTAGCCCTAAGCTTTGAATCTCGGGACGAGATTCCTTTTAAGGGGAATATAATGTAACACCCCTGGTGTTACGTTAAACTAAACCTGCCATGTCATCATCATCATTGCATGAGCATTCATCATTAGAAAACCCTAATGACTATGATTAAAATGAGTTTACGATTCTAGGGTTTGGTTGCGCTCTTTTATATCGTATGCGTATGTGTATGTCATTTAAATTCCACCCACAGGTTTGATTTGGTTTGTAAAAGTAATCAACTAAAAGCAACCTTGATGTTTGCAAGTGTTTGGCTAACCCTAACTCGCAACCCAAACATGTTTTACAAATCAAATGAGGTGCAAGGAAGAATCAAATTTGAATTTGGAATTCAAAATCCCAAACCCTAGCTTGATGGCTAGGTGTTGGAAATTGAATTTCACTTTCAATTTTGGTGAGCTAACCATATAATTTAGAAGGTTCTCGCCACAGCTTTTTTAGAAAAAAAAAGATTTTTTCACCAAAAATGGCAGGGCAAAAAGGTATTTACTGTTCAGTAACAAGTTTATGTTGTTTCATAACGGGTTGGTACTGTTCATATAACGGCAGGTTTGCACTGTTCATATGATCCGTTATTGTTCTAGGAATAGTGTTTTTTGTGAGAGAGACACTGTTCATAAATAGTAAACTGAGAGAGGGGGAATGGTATAGAGGGACACTGTTTATGAATAATAAACTGAGAGAGAATGAATGGTATACACAATAAGGGTATAGGTAGAGATCTCAGGCTGGCTGGAAGCTTATCACGTTTTGTGCCATGGTGGATGCAAAAGCTGTAGTATTTTAAGAGAGATCAATGTTGATCTATGGGGTAGTTGTTAAATGGGCCCACAATTTGTATTCCTGTGTACCAAACACCGTTCCTCTGTTTTATCATTATTCTTACCTCTTTCCTACTTTTTTTTCTTATTCCTCTATTTTCTATTCTCTCATTCCAAACAGACCCTCTTTTGCAACGCAAATATACGTTGCTAACACTAGTACACAAATAATTTCTCTTAACACTAGCGTTTTATTTCTTTTGGCGGTTTCTTTTGAAAACAAACCAAGAAATCAACTCATATTACATCGACGGTTTTTAAGAAACCGCCAAGTAGAAAATCATGTATTTTTACTAGCGGATTTCTTAAGGAATCGCTAGTAAAAATCGTTTAAAATTGATTTTTTAGTTTTTTAAAGTTTCTCGGATGGAGAAACTTTCAAAATAAAAGTTGTAGATCTCGAAAAGTTATAAAATTTTGTAGTCGATGACTTTTTTTATTTGAAATCATCTTTTCATAGAAAACTACGTGCGAAATTATCAAATTTGAAATTCAAATTTTGCAAACAATCTCGGATGGAGAAACTTCCAAAATAAAAGTTGTATATCTTAAAAAGTTATAAAACTTTGTAGTTGATAACTTTTTCATTTGAATTCATTTAGGTCCCCAAACCCTTAATTTATACTCGATTTTAGATAATATATGGGAAAAAAGGGATATAGACACATGTGAGTGTGTTGTGCAGTGGTAGGAGAGGGATCGTGCGAGGCCGAGGTCGCGGGTTCGAAGGCTGGTAACCGTGTAACACGTGATTTTACGCGAAAAAATACGTTGTAACACCCCGGCCCAGAGCTTAAAAGGATTAATATGATACTCATACCAATAAGTTACAACTCATTTTTCGGAAGCTCATTTTTAAAAAACTCTAAAATTAAGCGTGCTTGGCTTAGAGCTATGGGTGACCGATCGGGAAGTACTTCTCGGGTGAGTGAGGACAAAGTGCACAGAAAAGACTGGTGTTGGCCTGTGAGGGCAGTATTGGTCTTATTAAAGCTGACACATGTAAGCGGGTCTGGCCTCGAGGAGGCAGGATGTTATAAATGGTATCAGAGCCGACTTTTGCGGTTTCATGGGCGCGTGTGTCGCAGTTGCGCAGGCATGGTGCGCATGGCTGGTGTGACAGCATGGCACATGCGCCGACACTGGACACCCGGACGTGGCCAAGAGAGCAGATTCCTAGCCTAGGGTTAATTGATGAGGACGTCGATCTTTTAAGGGGGTGAGGATGTAACATCCCGGCCTAGGACTTAATAGGACTAATATGATACTTATACCAATAAGTTGCAACTTCTTTTTCGGGAGGCCACTTCACTCCAAAGTTAAACGTGCTTGGTTTGGAGCGACGGGTGACCGATCGGGAAGTACTTTCCGGGTGCGCATGAGTGAGGACAAAGTATTCAGAAAAGACTGGTGTTGGTCTGTGAGGGTATTATTGGTCCGATTAAAGGCGATTGAGATGTAATCG
Source organism: Chrysopogon serrulatus (assembly GCA_015844335.1). Taxonomy (NCBI): domain Eukaryota; kingdom Viridiplantae; phylum Streptophyta; class Magnoliopsida; order Poales; family Poaceae; genus Chrysopogon; species Chrysopogon serrulatus. The sequence continues at coordinate 168,002 of JADLZL010004024.1, forward strand.
GGCTGGGCTTCAGTAAGACTGGACATTACATACGTGACTTGCTATTTTTTGCCATTTTAAAAATATTTTTTGCTATTTTTTTCCACGTTTCGGGCAGCGATTTCTACATGCGGTTCCGGTAGAAATCGATTTCTCTCGGGGCAGTTCTCAAACAACCGCCAATGAAAATAAGCCTCCCCATTGGCGGTTTGAAAAAACGCTAGTGAAAATGGGTTTAAAACCACCTATACAAATGTTACGTATAATTGGTATAAAAGTCCATATATGCGTTGATAGTGTTTATACCAACGCATGTAATATGCGTTGTCTAAAGTGGCGTTGTAAAGGTCTATTGCAACACTTATTTATCTGTTGGTAACACATACTAAATAACGGTTTCAAAGTTGCAACGCATAATGATGTGTTATGGCAATACTTATGTGTTGCAGGAAATAGACCATTCTATCATTGATATCATAAATATTTAATTTTTGAGACATAGGGATAATGTATTACAATTTAATGAAAAATGTAAGATCATCTAACACATAGAAAATAAGCACATTCAATCATATAATATAAAGAATTTATTTCCTTACGGATCATGCGGATACGATTGCATTTGCTTTATCCACTTGAACAAAAGAAACTAAAATATTATCTGGAGCACGAAAGTTACGCGCAAAGAATAGAGGGGGGGAAATCATCTCAAAGTTTCTCATCATATTCTCAGATTATGCAAGGCATCAAAGCTTAAGCTAATTTTTATTTTAAATAAGCTATTTTTTATTTGCTTGATCCTGGTGCTTAGTTAAATACTTGGCCATCTTTGAAAAAAGCTAGAATTTTTATTTGCTGAAAATGTTGCATTCAAAATCACATATATACATTTCTATGTGAATTTTCAAGTTTACTGGAAACACCGGCGCGGCTTTGCCGCGCCCTCCGTGGAGAGCACGTTCCTTTGTATTTCGTAGTAGTATTATATGATAGATAGATAGTTAAATTAGGTTGCTGGTATTTTACCAGCCTTTTTTTTACTTGTGTTTTTTTATACATCCTTTTTTATATATAGGACAGGAGTATCACTGTTTGCCTTTTTTAGGAAGGGTATCACTAGTCTGTGACGAGGTCCAGATAAAAGCTTATAAAACTAAAATGTTACAAATTACGATAATAAGATATCCAATGTATATGTTGACTCAGATTTCCAGTGCAATCTTGATAAAAACATGTAAGTCCAATTCCATTACACTTCATATAGAAAGCACATACATGATCATTCATGGTCGCATATGGATGCTATGTACATGATTATTTCACTCTATATACTGTAACGTGATCTGCGTAAAATGAGTTATATTTGATCCACAGGCTGAAAATCATTCTACTTGCTGCTTTTAGTAGCATCTGCATCAACTGAACCTGTATTCGGAATAAAACTCTTTTTAACATGCCTGTTGAAGAGGCAGACAGAGAAATAATATTGCTGGAATATAGTTTTTTTTAAAAGCATATAAGATAGTTCTTTCACTTTAAAATTAGATAAAGTCTGCAGGTCCTCAGTTTTTTTTTTTAAATGAAAAGGAGAAATGCACTTTACATTGCATGAATATTTTTCTCATAGTCAAGACATGATAGCTCGCTTCAAACTAATTTGCAATGACATCTATAGAGACCTTTAAATTATCTATAGAGATCTCTAATCCTGGTGAATTTTCGCTGTTGAACAATAGTAAACGCCCGCATGCAAGACTTAGGTTCTTGTAGATCAACAGCGAACCACTTCCAGCCGTTCATCCCTTCGGTCCCTACGCATGTCTCCATCCGATGCCAGCCACGACGCAGGCTTCTGGAACCACCGGTCCACTGCCAAGACTGCGCCACAGCGTCATCGTTATCCATCTACCGTGCCTAATACAGTTAGAATCCAAATAGGACAAGACCACGTTGCCTGCTCCACGGAGGCGGCCCTCCTCGCAGTCCCCGCCTGTGTCCGCCACTCCGCCATGGCTCTTCGATTCGATCTCGCCTGCGTCGGCACCTCGCCCTGCCACAGCCCCGAAGCAGGGGAGCACAGCAGGCCGCAGGCTGCCGCCGCCCCAGCTTTGCTGCGCACCCGCACGGACACGCACCGGCGGTGTCCGCCTCCCGGCAGGGTGTGCTGATGCGCACCTGAGCCAGCAAGCCCCGGCGGTGCAGCCGAGCCCCACCGGTGGCCGCGGCTGTGCGTAACCCGCCCAAACGTCCGCTCGCCGGTTTGGTACCTCCTCCTCGCTCTCCTTACCTCTCCCTGACGACTCGCTCTCCCTCTCCCGGCCCCGGCAGGGCTCTTCGTCCACGAGGTGAATGGGTTCCTGCCCTGGCCACACGCGGCCGCGGCAGCCTCCTCGACTCGCGCGGCGGCGCCTCGCTACCCTGGACAAGGCCACAGCGGCGACCCCGTGCCCTCCGCGCAGCGCTGCCTCAATGTACCGTGTGGCCTATGCACCACGCCGCCGCCTCTGATGATGCCCCTGCGCCTGCGGCCCTGCTTCGTGGCGCCACTTCTGCTGTGCGCCTGTACCTCACAAGAACCTACCAAATTACGTATCTTGATTTGTTCTTTGTTTTTCCTGCGCCTTCATTACCTTTGATATTATTGTGATACTGCACTTGCAATAGCCTGTACAGCAGTCTCATTGAAGTACAGCGTTTACCAGATAGAAAAAAAATATAGAAAACAAATTATTCAGTGTACGTATGCAGCTTAATCAACATCTATTATGCTCCTTTTTCCTATGACCTATGCTTTTGATACTGTTCAGTCCGTTCAAGCATATAGACAGGAATTGGAGTCGGATCTATCAAGTCTCAGTACTGAAAATAAGATACTTCCTGCTTTGTTTAGGCACCTTAAAGATGATATATCTGCTATTCTACTTTGCTCGATATATTTCTACAGCAAACTAGGTGACCAATCAAGAGCACTGCCTTAATGACAGGTTTCGAGGATGAATTCAGTACAGATTTCTCCGCTTCAGTTATTTAAATGCACAATAACTAGATGACCAATCAAAAGGGAAAAAGTCTAAAAAAAACCCCAACTATTAACGTTGGTGCACTTTATACCCTGAACTACAAAACCGGGTATTTTACACCCTGAACTATCGAAACCGGTGCAAGTAACACCCTCGGGCGGTTTTGGAGGGTGGTTTTGCTACAGTAACGTGGTTTTGTCTTTTTCTTTTTTATTTATTTCGATTGAATCTTTGAAAAATCATAGTAAATCACAGAAAAATTATAAAATAGAAAATCTAATTTTTTTGACTCCACATCAGTAGATCTACACAGTAAAACATATAATATAGTATATTTTAGTATAAATTTTTTTTGCTGTAATTTTAGACCTATATTTTTTTTAATTAAATGGAGTAATTCATAACCATAATTTCTATGGTCGAATTATGGTGAAATTTTTATAGTGAGCTTATTATGATATGCTTGAACTGTAGTAAAAATTTTATAATTATTAAATTTAGACAGGGCTGTTTAATTTGTAGCCCGGACAGTGCTGCTACCATCATTTATTTGCTCAGTACATAGTTGGTAGTGATGTATAATCTCAATCATTGGTTGCATGATAACACCCATATAATAAACTGATAAGCGATGGCAATGACAATCGAACTAAAAGTCATATCATCTCTACTCCCAGATATAATAATATCACAATATTCACAAGGTTTATTTACTAATAATAATGGCATACATAGGGTAGTTACTGCCTACTAGTGCCAAGTGGACGGCACCTACGTATACTATTATATAACACCTTACACCTGCATCCTGCATGTAGCTGAGGCTCATCAACAACAGCAAGTCAGCAATCATGCTCATGCAAGTACTCCTGTTGTTCTCGTTAGTTCTCCCGGTGGTCATCCTGATCGTCCGGCGCGCAACGCCAACGACGAAGGCATGCCTGGCCAACCTCAAGCTGGTTTTAGCAAGTAAGCCACCAGCTATATTCGTCACGGACTATGCCGCGGCGCATCACCTTCTCGTCCGCGGCAGCAGAGCCGCCGCCGGCGGCGGCGGCGGCTCCTTCTCCAACCGCCCCCCATCCATGTCACCCAGCGCCGTCCTCTCCGGCCGCCTCTACCACAACATCATCTCGGCACCCTACGGCCAGCTCTGGCGCGCCCTCCGCCACAACCTCACCTCGGGAGTCCTCCACCGGACGAACCAGCACCACTACGCGGCCGCGCGTCGCCGTGCACTGCGTGGCCTCGTAGAGGACCTCAGGGAGCAGCAGCTCGCCAACGGCATGGTGCTTGCCACGGAGAGCATCCGCAGCGCGGTCTTTGGCCTCGTCTCCACCATGTGCTTCGGCGAGGGCGTCGACGCGGCCGTGGTCCGCGCCATGGCTGATGTCCAGATGGAGCTCATCCTGTCCTTAGCTGCGGCACGCACGTTCGTGTCCGCGACATTCCTGGCGCTGTCTAGGTTAATCTACCGCAAGCGGTGGAACAAGTTGGTCGCCATACGGCAGAAGCAGGAGGAGCTGTACCTCCCGCTCATTGACGGCTGCCGCAGCCATCTCCGGGACTCTGACGAGACGCCGACATACGTGCACACGCTCCTTGAACTCCAGGTCCCGATAGAACTCGAAGCAGACAAGGCAGGCAAGCAAAGGCAGCAGCGGAGGCTCGAGGACGGTGAACTCGTTGGACTCTGCTCGGAGTTCCTTGGTTCTGGAACTGAATCTTTGTCTGCAGCGCTCCAGTGGATCATGGCAAACCTAATGAAACGCCCAGACATGCAAGAGGCGATCCGGAGGGAGATCGACGCTGCTATTGAGGCCGACGCCAAGGAGGTCGGGGAGGAGGTTCTTGGGAAGCTAGACCACCTCAACGCTGTCATCTTGGAGGCATTGCGGCTACATCCCACCACCGTGTGGGTATTTAGGCAGGTAATCCAAGTACTTAGTCCAAAGAGCATCTCCTATAGTTCCGAAAAAAGAATTTATATATCAATGAGTTTTCTATGTAAGCTAAAAAAATCTAGAACTTGTGAGCATATTTGTTGGGTTCCTCCAACTATTTCTAAAATCTAACTTAAAAAACAAAAAATCAGTCCAATACATGCCATTGGAGGCAACTCGGTCTTCTTCTTGATGTGTAGATATCATATCCACAGCCCATAACATTGCCATGGCCGCCTCTAGCCGTGTCACCCGTACCCTTGACGACACACAGGCACACTCAACCGCCCATGGTCGTCCGACAGCCCAGCGGCCATATTGTGGTCCGCCAATGGTGGCTAAGGTGGTCAAAAGCCTTTTAGGCTTGGCTAGGGCATGCTAGGAAGAGGCTAGAGCGAAGATGAGGGCAATAGAGATTGATTTTACCTCTTTATTAGGACGGTGGAGGCAACGATCGGTTTTCAAGGGGTGGCAGCACCTTCTTTTGTTGGCCCAAGAAGGAAGAAATGCCGGAGAAGTCAACCCCCACATGTATGTTTTCATGCATGTCTATTGATTTTCCCAAGTGCAGACACATTGAGAGCTTGGATAAGGAGTTGTTGGAGAGGATTTTTTCTAAAAAAACTTATTGGTTCGTGGTATGTGTCCATGTGCATATACCTAACACATGGGAAAGTTATAGTTTTTCTTTCCAACTATTCCTTTGAAATTTAAGCAATTGTTTCATATGTTGGATGCATGCACAAAGACGTGTCACTATAGATGACCAAATAGGGCTGCTCATCTTGCCTGACCGGGCCTGGCACGGGACTGACCAAGGCATGGCTCGATGGGGGTCGGGCTGACATGCCCACCCACAGGCAACACATATGGGCTAGGCATGACCCATTAAGGCTCGGGCCGTGCCAGGCTGGGCTGTCAATACGCCATGCCTGATCTTGCTGCACCACCGCTGCACGCTAGCTGCTACATGCGCGCACTACTCTACTGTGGTCCTGAACTGTTCACATTATCTTTGCTGCCCACTCTAGTAGAGAAGTCGCCTTGGGTGTTGACATCGGGATGGAAGTGGCGCTGGTGTTGGGATGGGAGGGTGGTGTTTGGAGAAGGGATGGGAGGGTAGGGCATCAGGGTAGAGCATACCCACAGAGTTGAATCAGAGGCGTGGAGCAGAAGAAGAGGCACGTGTGGAACCAAGTCTACAAAGAGGACGAGGCGTGCGATATATATCGGCCGGGAGTCGGGACTGGTCAGGAGCTAGGGTTTTGATTGTGTGTATATATATGAGAAATAAATGTTGATAAGGTAGTCCTACTAATTGGGCTGGGCTGGGTCGGGCCGGCATGCCGTGCTAAGACAGTAGCCCAGGCATGGTCTTGGAGGCAAGCTAGGCCCGCATGGTTCCGATGGCCATCATGTCGTGCTTTGCCTAGGCCAGGCCAAAACACTAAGCCATGGCCCGTGCCAACGGTTCGTGGGCCTTATGTCCATCTATATGTGTCACGAAATTATGGTGGTTGTCCATGGTTGCTCCATGAGAACTGTTCTCCTCATTGAATTTTTCTCCTTTTCTTTCAATCCTGCAAAAAAAAGACTCGAAGTAGGTTTTGGGAACTATTATATTGTAGATGCTCTTTGTACTAAATACGAAGCTCTAGACATTCGATAATAATCATAATTTTCTCTATACAAATCTCCTCTTGAAACCTTTATTTTTCATTTGTGCACTATATATTGTTTTTTGAGCTAATTTAAATTCAGAAGAGTGAGAAACAGTTTTCATGACCAAATAATCACTTATACAAGATTATCTAACCAACCTCATCGATATGAAAAAAAGGTGATGGAAGAAGACCAAGTGGTTCATGATGGCCAGCATATTCCTGTGGGTACCAAGTTGGTCTTCTCGTTGGAGGCCATAGGGCGAGACAAGACTGTGTGGTCGGACTCTGATGAGTTCAAGCCAGAACGGTTTCAAGCATGTGGAGGTAGAGAAAGCACTATCAAGAACCTGTTGTCCATGGCCGGGGAGACGAAGATGATGCCTTTTGGGGCCGGCAGGAGGATGTGCCCTGCTATAAGCATGTCGTTGCTCCACATCGGCTAGTTCATGGCAAACCTTGTGAGGGAGTTCAAGTGGAGAGAAGCAGAGGGTGAGCATGCCGTCCAACTGCACACGGATGCCAACGTCTTGTTGTTCAATTTCATGGGGCGTCCACTACGTGCTCACCTTGTGCCTCGCCGAGTGGTGCCCAAAAGGATTGGTTAACTTTTTGGATGGACAAGTGCCCTTCTGGCTGCTGGTTCAATGGACATAATACTTTGCTGCAGGTTCATACAATGTATGCATGGTTTTCTAATTATGATATATTCATTATCAACTCTTGTGAGAAATGTGATGGTATTGAGACATATATGTGATGTATTAGTAATATCAAATATAAAATATTACACAACAATCTCTATTTAAATGTAATAATAAAGTACATAAAAATAAGAAAACGAAGGTCACTGATGCTTAAAACTACTGGACCGGTAGTAGTGATCCTCACGTTATCGTTGCAGGGCCGTCCCTGGGCATGTGCGACGTGAGCGACGGCGCAGGGCCTCCAAATTGTATAGGCCTCCAAATATATACGTACATACTACATATATATAGTTGCAGCAGCGGCTTTGGCCCATTAGTTGCAGTCGGCAGCCATGCAGCTTAATAAACAATAGTTTCGTATCCGGCCCATTGGACGTCGCTTTGTTTTCCAGTTCCCACGATCGCAACAAAGACACAAACTCCTATCGCCGACGCCAGCCCTAGCCCTATCTCGGCCGGCGGCCGGCCGCCATGAGAGCGTCCGAGCAAGCAGCGGCGAGCGCCGAGCGTGACGACTAACGACTGACGGCGAAGTGCTCAGGCCTCAAGGTATTATTATTAGTAATGATTTTTTTTTAAATTCATCCATAATCACAGCGCAAAGCCACGAACTAAATTTTGTTCTTTTGATCTTTTCATCTAGAAAATTTGAAGTCAAATTTATATTATATTGTAAATTTAGTACTATTTTTTCTATGCCAATAGGCCTCATTTTTTAGTTTCGTACAAGGCCTCGGATTCCTCCGGGACGGCCCTGATCGTTGTTGGGTTAGTGATATTGGCCTTTTTCGGCAGTGACTGCCGGATTTAGATTTGGCGGTGATATAAAGGATCTACAGTGATTGCATTTTGTTTGGTCGGGAGGAATTGTCTAATAATGGGAAGTAGACTACGTAGTGGTATGTGATCTGATTAGCTGAAGAGACTTTTATCTGTGTGCCATTATGAAAGATGGTCCTTTCCTACATGCCACTAAAAAGTTAGAACGCACCGCTGTGCCATGACACTTAAATTTGTTGTCTTCCACGCCATTCCGTCCACCTTCCGTTAGATTTTCGCCGTTTGCTCGCTCGACATGTGGGCCCAGTCCGTGGAAGTTTCCAAAATACCCTTCTCTCGTACTCTTATCCTTTTCTTTCTCTCTCCCAAACTGGTGAGACCAACTGTTGGGCTGTAGGAGCGGAGGCGCGGTGGGGCTGGGGGTGCCCGCAGCGGCCCCTGCGGCGGCGACGGAGGAGCTCGTCGGCGCGCCGTTGCGGTCGCCGGGAAGGGGGTGGGGGAGCTTGGCCGCGCGCGCCCTCATGGTGGCCGAGGGAGCTCGCCGCGCGCCATCTCGGCTGCTGCTGCTGCTCGTAGAGCCTCCTCGCCGGTTCCTCCCCGTTGGCCCATGCGCGGGCGGGCGCACGCGCTACCAGCCGCCGCCGGCCGTCGAATCGCGCGAATCGGCAGCCGTGACCGGCCTAGCCCCCGCGAGGCCCTGCAGCAGAGGGAGTGCCACGGCCAGAGAGGAGCACGCGAGCTCGCCGCGCTTGCCATGGCAGCCTAGCCTGATGGAGAGAGAAAAGCCAATGCAAGAGGCCTGCGAGCGGTGAGTGCGTGCGCGGCGGCGTAGGCGACGCCGCGACGGAGCAGCCGAGGCTGCGCGGCGTGCGGAAGCGGCCGTGGCTTGTGGGGCTGGTACGCGGTGGAGATCCGCGACCCAATGCGGAAGGCGCATGTGGGAGTGGGAGCATAGTGGTGTCCGAGTTGTCGTCGACCTCGTGCTATTCGCCAGGGACCGCGCGAACGCGAGCAGCTGCGACGGCGGCAGTGTTGCGCCCCCGCATCGGAGTGAGGCCGCACCCACGGGTAGTCGGAGTCATGCGGCGAGCACGAAAGCCGCCGACGTAACGTACTGCAGGTTGTTCCAGGGATGCAGCACCCACAGCACGCCGCCGGGGTTGAGCCTGCCGCCATTGCCATTGTGCTGCAGACCTGCAGCACGCCAAAGGGGAACTGCTCGATGTTGCTCTCCGTACGTAGGAGAGCCGGTGTCCGGTGACATCACCAGCAGCCACCACGCGCACGCGGCCCCCTTCCGTCACTCAACCTGCCGGCGCAACAAGCTTGACGATGGCCGTGCCGAACGGGCTGTTCAGCTCCGCCGCGTTGCCGGCGTCGGCCAGCAACCAACTTCCCTTGGAGGATGGGATGCAAATATCAAGATGAATTTTTGACCGCAATAGCAAGATGAATTAATGACGAGATGAAGCGAAAGTTACATCGAGCGAAGTTACTGAATCCTTCTCCATCGTGCAAGCTGCCTTCGATCATATGGAGGAGATAAAAAATAAAATAAGTGAGAAAAAAGAAAAGAAAAAAAAAAATCTATGAGGGTATTTTAGACTTTTTGCACCACAAATTGACACCATTAGCAGTCAAAGTGGGACGGAATGGCGTGGAAGGCAACAAATTTAAATGTCATGGTACAGCGGTGCGTTCTAACTTTTTAGTGACATACAGAAAAAGACCATCTTTTATAATGACACACAGGTAAAAGTCTTAATGAATCATTGGTGCATGGTGCTGTGGTGACATGACAACACACAAAATAATTGAAATGGTAGTACGGCTTGTTGCTGGTGGGTCTACGTATACGTCCCCACTATGGATCATCATACCGATGATAACAGCTGATGAATTAAAAATTCATATCCTGCCTGCATCAAGATAAATCAAAATCACAAGTTTATAAATAGTCGGGTTGTTCGATTGATTATATAAGTTGGCTGATAAGACAAGTTGGCTGATTTTTATGAGAAAAAATATTGTTCGAACAGGTTGGTAAGCCCAGGTGATAAGATAACGAACAGGACGAGTAAGTACGCTTTTTCCCATTGTTGGTATCGCCACTCCCGATGAGGATCCTCTGCCAACATGTATTGAGTATTGTATTCATCGTTGGAGACATATGGTTAAGTGTTTGTGTGTGAACATGATTTTAGGCTATGGCCGTCTTGAGAGTACGTTTCACCTAGGTCATTGATTTTGGCTTGCCTCTGTCGAACGATCTAGCTTCTTGTGGCGTGTGACCAATCTAAGCATCAACACCTATAAAGTAAAGATCCATAAAGTTAATGCTTTGATCTCTTGGTAGACCTCTACTTTCCATTATTGGCATTACCCAACATGGGCCAATTTTTAAAATACAATTTTGATCCGAAATTGATTCCTACACGTTTATCTCCCTGAACATATTTTGCTGCCAATAGTACGTAGGTCTGACAGTGCGCCTAATGATGTTTGTCGGTGATATGTGATCTGAATGATATTTTTTTGATGAAATGATCTGAATGATACTGGTGGCATGACAACACAAACTATAATATAAAATGAACCGGCAAAGGTCCACGTCCCATCATGGATCATAATGCCGACAGTAACAGCTTAACTAAAAATCATATGCTCACTACGTCAGATAGCTCAAAATTCACAAGATTCCTATAAACAGTAAGCAGCAGCAGCAGCAGCATGTAAAGGACTAAAGGTAACTGTGTACTAGTATTTATAGTCGCTGCATGCAGAGCTGAGGCCATGCAGGAAGCAACCGTGCAAGTCCTCCTGCTGTTGCTCCCGTTGGTACTCCCGGCGGCCATATCCTGCTCTTCCGACGTGCAATGCCGCCGCCACCGATCAAAGCACGCCTGGCCACCCTCAAGTCCGCCATAGCACGCGCACGCAAGCCGATCATCTTCGTGACAGACTTCGCCGCGGCGCACCACCTGCTCGTGCGGGGCAGCAGAACCGCCGCTAGCGGCGGCGCCTTCTCCAACCGCCCGCCGTCCATGGCACCCAGCGCCGTCCTCTCGGGCCGCCGCTACCACAACATCAACTCGGTGCCCTACGGCCAGCACTGGCGCGCCCTCCGCAACAACCTCACCTCGGGCGTCCTCCACCCGACGCACCTGCACGGCTACGCGGCCACGAGGCGCCATGCGCTTCGCGGCCTCGTCGCCGACCTCAGGGAGCAGCAGCTCGCCAGTGGCGTGGTGCTCGCCGCGGAGAGCATCCGCTGGGCGGTGTTTGGTCTCGCCTCCACCATGTGCTTCGGCGATGGCATCGACGCGGCTGTGGTTCGCGCCATGGCCGACGTCCAGACCGAGCTTGTCCTGGCCTTGTCCACGGTGCGCACCTTCGTGTTCGTGCCGTTCCTCGCGGTGTCTAAGCTGATCTACCGCAAGCAGTGGAACAAGCTCGCCGGGATACGGAAGAAGCAGGAGGAGCTGTACCTCCGGCTCATCGACGGCCGCAGACATCGCCGGGGCTCTGACAAGACGCCGCCGGCATACGTGGACACGCTCCTCGACCTCCAGGTCCCGGTTGAACTCGCCAACCACGACAGAGGAGGCGAGCAACGGCGGCAGCGGAGTCTTGAGGACGGTGAACTCGTGGGACTCTGCTCGGAGTTCCTTGGTTCCGGCACTGAATCCATATCCGCGTCACTGCAATGGATCATGGCGAACTTAATGAAACGTCCAGACATGCAGGAGGCCATCCAGAAGGAGATCGACGCTGCCGTGGACGTCGACGCCGAGGAGGTCGGCGAAGAGGTTCTTGGGAAGCTGGATCACCTCAATGCTGTCATCTTGGAGGCGCTCAGGCTGCATCCCACCATCAAGCTGGCATTTAGACAGGTAAACCTAGAGTTCTAGGTATAGCATAGGCCCTTCGTTCCAAATTATAATTTGTTTTAACTTTGCTATTTGCAGTTATATATATGCAACGTCAAGATACATATACTACTAATACAAAAGCAATGGATTTAAGAAAGCTAAAACAAATTACAATTTAAAAACAGAGGATGCACCACATTATATAGCTGAGTGTTACTATTGTTATTTTCTCTAGCCTTTCATTATAAATTATTTTTTTGGAGCTAAATTCAGCCAGTGACAAAATCTCGTGTGTATATATATGTAATTACCAAAAAAAAGGTGATGGAAGAAGACCAAGTGGTTTATGATGGCCATCGTATTCCTGCGGGCACCAAGATGGTCTTTCCCTTGGAGGCTCTAGCAAGGGACAAGACAGTGTGGGATGACCCTGATGAGTTCAAGCCAGAACGTTTCCATGGATGTGGAGGTGGAGAAAGCACAAAAAAGCTGTTGTCCATGGCCGCGGAGATGAAGATGATGCCTTTCGGATGCGGTCGGAGGATGTGCCCTGCTATAAGCATCTCATTGCTTCACATCAGCTACTTCATGGCAAACCTTATAAGGGAGTTTGAATGGAGGGAAGCAGAGGGTGAGCACGCTGTCCAACTCCACAGTGATGCCATCATCGAGATGTTCAATTTTATGCAGCGTCCATTGCGTGTGCTCACCTTGTGATTCGCCGACCTGAAGGCAGAAGGTTTCGTTAAGTGGACAAGTGACAAGTGTCTTCTTGGTCGATCTCAACTGCTATATATATGTTCAGTTTTTATTTCCATTATTACATATAAATGTGGATGCGGTTTAGCTCTAGTTAAACCGGTCGCCATGTACTGTATGCCCATCTTTTAAGGAAAATATGTACCTGAATTGTTTAGGCTAAGTTGCTATCCGACAATATAATGTAGACTATATGGTCTTTGCATTCTGCAAGCCAACTCTGTTAGCAAAGAAAGGTGTCATGTCAACTTGTATCTCACATAGACTCCAACATCCCTCATTCAGGGTCGATTAAACATGTTGACGAAAAACATTGCAATTGTTTTCTTAAAGACAATGGGAAGGTCAATTATATGTGTCAACGAAAAATATTACAGTTTTTAGGCAAACAAAGAGGTTGCCCCCTACTAGAAATTTTTTTAAAAAGGATAAAAAGGCCGTTACAATTCAGATAAAGAAACAAAGAAAGACATGAAGAAAATAAGAAAGATTACAACGGAGTATCGATGTAACACACGCAGCGGGAGGGAGGGTGGATTTGGGCTAGTGGATTGAGGGAGGAGGAGGAGGAGGAAGGGGGGGGGGCGGGGGCGGCGGGCCGTTGGGCGGCGCAGGGGGCAGCGGCGGCAGGGGAGGGAGAGGAGAATAGGAATAACGAGAATTACCCCAATTACTTTCTTGATTGATTCAATTACAATGGCCTATTATTTATAGTCCCAAGTGGACTCTAACGGAAAAGTGTTTATCGAACACGAACTTTTCAGTTTTATTTAACATTAATTATCTAATTAATTATAATAATAGGAGCCAAAAGAAAACTTGTGCTTACGTTGATAAGAAATTTTTTAAAGCCATTGAAAAACTATGAGGGTGTCTCTATATGTCCAAAAAGGTGCATATAGGCTCTCCTTGAAGAGAAAAATGGGGAGCCCCAAATGTATGACCATAAGTCAGCAAAGGCTAAGATGATGGGCACCAATGTGAGAAAGAATTATGCCATTTACAATAAGCTCGCTACTATGTAATTCATTAAGCAGAGGTAAATCATGCAAGATCTTCATATGTTACACACTTGGGAATTATCAGAAAAAATCTTTCACACTTGAAATTATCAAATGTGACTTTCATGATCTTCTTGCTGATTTTGTGAATGGCCTTATGAGAAGCACATGTAAACAATTTAACTTAATTTAGATGACCCATATATACAAACCTAGTAGTATAAACATCTCTTGATTCATCATCTAATCCATATATCCGAATCATCAAATTCAATAGCATGCATAGCATTCCTTTGTCTAAAAAAATTGAGATTACATCATCCAAAGGGAGCTGCTAAATGGGCCATAGTATTAATTAACTGAATCTGTCTATAACATCTGGGCATTTTGTAGCCTACCAAGTAACAACACACGATCTTTTTTTTCATCGCAAAAACACACACACGATCTTTTTCCTCCTCAGATTTGACATTAACCTCCCCATCTCTCTTATCTTCTTCCACACCCGGGTGTTGCATGGCACCTAAATACTCAATTGTGAACCGAAAACAAATTCAGTTGTTTATAATCCATGAAACACTCAATTGTTATGACAATAGGATAAAAATCAAATAAACAAAAACAAGATTAATATATTAAGCAGATAATTTCTATGAATTGCAGTTGAAAAGATCTCCATATGGATTCAAAACTAGGCATACTACATTCAAAAAAAAAAACAAATGAACAAAACAAAGAATTTTCAAATAGTTCTATAGTTACACCAATTCTATCTAGAAGTTACACCAAAACAGCCGTTGTAACTTTAATTTAACTACAGTGTGAATCCAATATAAATTATAATAACTACAAATATAGGTGTGGTAAAGAAAGGTTTGCATGCAGCCAAGAGGAGATGGTTGAAAATGAAGTCAGCATGGTTGAAATTGAAGTTACACCAATTCTATCTAGAAGTTACACCAACCCACTGTGACCCAAGAGAGCACTACAGGGCGATGTGACGTTTTAGAATAGGCTAAAATTACTTGAGTGCTAGAAACGTACAAAACACCCTTAACTTTTCTGCATTAATTACATGCCTAGATTTTCTTTTTCCAAAGGAAATGACATTCTTATTGCTCAACAAAATAATTTTCCCGTCCCCATGTTGCTGGCCCACTATATATATAAATTGTCTCCTAACATTACCAAATGCATATTAATTTCTTGATTACTCATCTCGTGCTCCATGTGACCACGACAGTTGTCTGTTAGTGGCCTACCTATATAATATATCTCGATGTTTTGTCTGCCGACAAAATTTGATTGCTTCCATCATCAAACTCCAGAGACCTATCTATCTACCCATAAAAATACTGCTAGTGAGAAACATGCGGAATCTGTTTTCTCATTTTGCAGATTTTTTTTTAAAAAAAACAATACTACAAAATGGTTTTTACAAACGGCTGGATAAACAGTCACTAAAAAGCCAAAAAGACAAGTAGAAATGGGGCATTTTCATAAGCGATACATGCCAAACGCCATGTGGCCGTGCGAGCCTTTAATTAATTTCTTACCCTCCCACCACATAAATACGCGAAGCCCGGGAGAAGTGTCCAGCCCATGTGCAGGAGCCTATTTGAAGTTGCGGAGTGGGCTGAGGGCTTGTTTGTTGACGTCTCTTTATTTTTTTTAAAAAAACGAGGGCATCTCGCTCCTCCGATTACAGTGACGACCTATGATTGAGCCTGATTGATTTTGTTTTCTATCTAGATATACGTCTGTTTTTAATCGTTTGTACACTAAGGCTTTAGTTCAATGATCCTAATGAAACATTATATTTCACTAGCTTCTCTGCCGATGACTTTATTTTCTACATTTGCCCCTATATGTAGTATTGTTTGTCTCGTTACGTAGAATAACAGTATAGACAGAATCAGAAACAGATAACTCATTCTATGATGTGTTTAATTTCTTTTTCAAAACTTTTCACATATTACATCAAATATTTAGACATGTGTATGAAGTATTAAATATAAACTAAAAAATAACTAGTTACATGAGATATGATAACTTTGTGAGATGAATCTTTTAATCCTAATTAGTTCATAACTAGTCCACTTGCACGGGTTACACATTCTTAATTAGGACATAGATGCATTAGTTGTTGTTTACACTTATGACCAATAAACATTATTTATATTAAAAATGGTATGTGTTGTCTTTGTTCATTTTCTACCACAATAGACATAATATAATACTCTATGGTATCTATTGAGTACTAATGAACTTAACAATTACTAATTTATATGTTCTTTATATCCATATCCATATCCATAGGTTTTTTTCCCCTTTACATGATACCTTGTTGTATCTTGAGCCACACTTAGTTGAAAACTTATTCTAAACTATGGTGCTTATTGTGGGCAATATCTTCTTGAATCCTCGAATTAAGTTAGAACTCCTGTTCTTATTGTATCCTTCTACTAATTCTCCTTTTGTGTTTTTCTTAAAAATAAGGATTTAGGTCATAGATCATACTTCTAAGTACTAAGCTGCCATAAACAATCATTCAAACCCTACAACATTCATTTGATGGTAGAGCTTAAAGTGAGATTTAAGATGGGGTAATACTACTAACCTCAAGAGCATTTTGATATTTAAGCCTTATAATGAATATTTACTACAAAGAATTCTTAAAGGATATGAATATAAAACCACCTTTCATATGCAATAAACCTCTCTCGCTTCTCAAAATATTTGAATTCTTATGAAGGAACTATATGTTGCATTAACAGTTATATTACCAATATAGATATGTCAAAACAATATAGTTAAAATGTATAAGTATATCTATATTAACCATATACATAAATTATATGCTAAATTAAATAATTTTTATTATGGTTATT
Organism: Chrysopogon serrulatus; assembly: GCA_015844335.1. Taxonomy (NCBI): domain Eukaryota; kingdom Viridiplantae; phylum Streptophyta; class Magnoliopsida; order Poales; family Poaceae; genus Chrysopogon; species Chrysopogon serrulatus. Next base: position 184,615 of record JADLZL010004024.1, read on the forward strand.
ATATGAGTCTTTAAGGAAATATTTCTTATGATTGCCGATACATAACACATATATTTATGCTCATGCATGCAATACCTGGTCTACATTTATTTTGTTCAAATTTAAATATGTTAGTGGGTATATATATATATATATATATATATATATATATATATATATATATATATATATATATATATATATTGGTTTTATGGTTGTTTAAACATTGTAATAAAATATGTTGATAATTTAGATTCAGATTTGAGGAGGTATTTTAGTTTTTTAATAATTATAGAATTGGTAATTTAGATGCAAATTTAATGGATCATATAGATTATATATCATCATTGCAAGTCAGTAATTAGACATAAACTGAACTATTAACCCATGCCTTAACACACGGTATAACAACTTATATAGTAAATGTAAATATAAATATTTTAAATTGTATATACTATTTGTTTGCAAATTCATTGTTCTACCTTTTCCTATATTAATAAAATAATGTATCAATATATTTACACTACGGATTATATATGTACCATTATATCATATATGAATTATAGAGAATATAAGTTGTGATTAGCATTCTTTGCTCTTCCTTCTTATGCACCTTTTTTCAATTAGGTTGCAACATGGCTCATCTTATCATCTAAATTCCTCCTTCAATCCTATTAATAAGCCTAGGTTTTTATTGAGGGACCAACAATTGATTTATGCATAAAGATGGGTATATTTTTTTCTACTTTTTATTTAATTTGTGTATGACCAACATTGTATCTTTGAGACCATATGAATAGACAAATATGAAACATCGACAGAGTCTATGCAAATATTTTAACATATACATCAACAAATATGGTTTTATGTAGCATGTTCAAATGTAACAGAGACCATGACACATTATATATATTTTGGCTTACAAAAAATCATAGTAGCATAGCACCAGGTCAATGTAAGTTAAAATTTATTTGGCAGAAATACCATGACTCTAAGATAGTAAGCTATACACTACAACAACACTCTCTCTAATGTTTATTACTTATTTTGGTTATAAGAAACTGCATCTAGCTATACGAATTCAAACAATTAACTTTAGAAGAGAACTTCGACTTGTGCATCGTTATCTTTGTTTGAAAAATTAGTCTACTAAATTGTTATACCATATTATTTCCTAAATTGTCATTTTTATTATTGAAGAAATACAGTGAAAATTGTAGTGATGTGGATCAATTTTTTGTATCATAGCTCATGTGGGGAATATTTGCCTTAGACCATCAGCTGCATATACTGTATGAGTGGATATAATTGTATGAGTGGATATAATGTAGGAGTGCATATGTAACTAAGTGTTATTAGTTATGAGTTTGTCTTTGTTAGATGTAGCAGAACTGGCCAGACATTTTATATAGTAACAAATTTTCTAACTATTTTTTTTATTTTTGGAGAAGTCAATGTACTCAACTTTAACCAAACATATATATAATTGTTTTAATGTTTATACTACACAATTAATATAATTGATAGATCATCAAATGCATGTTATAATAAACTCATTTAGGGATATAAATATTGCTAATATTTCTCTATAGTTTGTTAACTGGTTTTGCCAAGCTAACTTGAACTCTGACCTGGATGCTTGGTACAGATATTTCTGTGGAGAGGCCGAAATTGAAATTGATCTTCTTCAAGAGCCAGTTGTGAGCTCCATCACGCAAAAGAATATCTTTAACTGCTTGTTGAAATGCAACCGGTGCCTGATCTCGCTTGCGTGAAAAAGTGCAGATCTTACATTTATATGTGCAAAAAGACGCCGACCAGTTTTCCATCTGTCACGGCAGGCACCACTTCGTCCATGATGAGACTACGCATGCACGCTAAATCTGGCATCCATGCATGCATGCGCTCCTCCACCTGATTTTTACTAAAGCCTTGTTTAGATGGGGGAAGAGAGAGATTGAAAAGTCCTGTAGCAGTTCGTTTGTATTTGGTAAATATTGTCAAATCATGGCCCAACTAGGTTCAAAAGATTCGTCTCGTGATTTACAACCAAACCATGCAATTAGTTATTTTTTACTAACATTTAATGCTCCATATATAGGGTAGAAATTGATGTGATGGAGAGAGATTGAAAAGCCCTGTAGCATTTCGTTTGTATGTAGCAAATATTGTCCAATCGTGGACTAACTAGGCTCAAAAGATTCGTCTCGTGATGTACAACTAAACTGTGTAATTAGTTATTTTTTTTTACTTATATTTAATACCCTTTTACATGCGGGTACAAATTGATGTGATGGAGAGAGTGAAAAAACTTGGAAGTTGGGAGGTAATCTAAACAAGGCCTAAGTATGTATGCCCAAGCTCAAATAGGAGATTAGCTAATGAATAATTAAAAAAATTAAAGAGCAACGACCTCTTACTACACCAAAACAACCCACATATGCAGCTATTGATCAATTGGACCTGCAAGCAGTATCACGTGACTGGAGAGGAAGCTCCGCATAGCAGGATGGAACGGTCATCAATCTAATTTTTCTCATTGAAGCTCGGTGACTCTGAGGGGCGGCTAGGCTTTTCTAATTCCACGATATAGAGGATGGGAGGAACAGAACATTGGCGTTTTTTCTTCTCAAATCAATTAGATCTATTATTAGGCATACGTGGTGTTTTTATTATCATTAATTGATAGCATTATGTTTTATAATAGCAAAGGTAGGTAATTAAGATATAAGTTTAGGGGGTTACTTTAGGGTATTTTCGTAATGGCATGGTGGGTAATTTTTTAGAAAAACATAATGTAGATCTAACGACTAATAATATTAATGGTGATTAGAGTGCATAAAATCGAGGCTAGATCTTTCTGATTAATGTGAGAATTTCTAGAATTTATCTTTTTCTTCTAGCGCATTTGGTGAGGAGTTAACGTGGTGCCTCCGTTGGGGCCTCTAATTAGTAATAGTAAGATTTGATAATGTGGTGCTACAGTAAATATGTGCTAATGATAGATTAATTAGGCTTAAAAAATTCGTCTCGCTGTTTTCTTGTGAGTTTTGTAATTTTTTATTAGTATCCGAACATTCCTTCCAATATACTATAGAACATTCAAGGTGACGCCCCAAACTTTTCACCCCAGGATTTAAACACTGCCTCAAAGAAAATATTTTGCTTTTCTTTTTTTCTTGCGTCAGCTTGCATGCATAGATGTCGAGCAGGGAGCAGGGTGTGGGATCTAGCACATGCACGCATGCAGCCATATCAGGCGGACATGGGTCACACTATACACTACCAAAATGGTACACTTCTCCTAGTGCTTTTAATAAGCACTAATAAAACACCACCACTAGTCATAGTACATGAGAACCCTCGCTAAGAGACATTTGGTAGGAAAAGTTTATACTAAATTTTGAATATCAAAACACTAGAAAAAATTCATCTTACTTAGAAGATATTACAAATTCTGGTTTAATATCAACCAAGAGAATGCATGTTCTAGTGAAGGTTGCAGCAAAAACAGCACCAAAATTTCACTACACAATCACTAAAAGCACCCAAAGCATCAAAAATAAGTAAGGCCTTTTCTCTTTGCAACTTTTTGCACACTCTCTCCATCACATCAAGTTTTTACCCGCATGTATGGAGCACTAAATGTAAATAAAAAAAATAACTAATTGCACAGTTTGGTTGTAAATCACGAGACGAATCTTTTGAACCTAGTTGGGTCACGATTGGACAATATTTACCAAATACAAACGAAAGTGCTACAGTTGCGAATTTCACTCTCTCTCCTCCATCTAAACAAAGCGTAAGTCACTTGCAAGCGTACAACAGGAAGCAAATCTTGGTGGCATGCCAAAATCATATCCTCCACGCCAGCCGTCATCGACACTGACAACTGTGAACTACAAAATAATACAATACAATCCTCTCTCCCTACCAGATATAGCTATCTCAAAAGTACTTGTGTTTATTTATAAATATATATAGGCATACACAAGGTAGCTATAGCCAAGCGGAAGGACGTCTAGTGCTATTACTACATAGCTGAGGCCATACCTGAAATGCAGCAAACAATAACCATGCAATTCCTCCTCCTATTGCTCCCGTTGGTTCTCCCGGTGGCCATCCTGATCGTCCGGCGTGCAACGCCGCCGCCGATCAGAGCACGCCTGGCCACCATCAAGTCTGGCATAGCGGCACGTGCACGCAAGCCAATTATCGTCAGGGACTTCGCCACGGCGCACCACCTGCTCGTCCGGGGCAGCCGCATGCCGTCCATGACGCCCAGCGCCGTCATCACCGGCGGCCGCTACCACACCATCACGTCGGCGCCCTCCGGCCAGCTCTGGCGCGCCCTCCGCCACAACCTCACCGCAGGAGTCCTCCACCCGACGCACCTGCACGGCTACGCGGCCGCGCGGGCGCCAGGCGCTACGCGGCCTCGTCGCGGACCTCAGGGAGCAACAGCAGCAGCAGCAGCTCGCCGCCGCCAACGGCGGCGCCGGCGTGGTGCTCGCTGCGGAGAGCATCCGCGACGCGGTATTTGGCCTCGCCTCCACCATATGCTTCGGCTACGGCGTCGACGTCGGCGTTGTTCGAGCCATGGCCGACGTCCAGAACGAGCTCGTCCTGTCCTTGTCTGCGATGCGCACGTTCGCGGCCGGATTGCCGTTCCTGGCCGTGTCTAGGCTGCTCTACCGCAAGCGGTGGAACAAGTTTGCCATGATACGGCAGAAGCAGGAGGAGCTGTACCTCCCGCTCATCGACGGCTGCCGCCACCGCAGACATCACCGGGACTCCGACCAGACGCCGAGCTATGTACAGACGCTCCTGGACCTCAGTGTCCCGGTAGAATTAGAAGCAGACGATGGCCACAACAACGGAGGCAAGCAAAGGCAGCCGAGGAAGCTCGAGGACGGTGCACTCGTGGGACTCTGCTCCGAGTTCCTTGGTCAAGTAACTGAATCCACAGCCTCGTCGCTGCAGTGGATCATGGCGAACCTAATCAAACACCCAGACATTCAGGAGGCCATCCGGGATGAGATCGACGCTGCTGTGGACGCCGACGCCGAGGAGGTCGGGGAGGGGGTTCTTGGAAAGCTGGACCACCTCAACGCTGTCATCTTGGAGGGGCTCAGGCTGCATCCCAGGCATCATGGTGGTATTTAGACAGGTAAAAATAAGCCAAGTAGCCCTAATTAAGTACCAAATAATTCATTACTATATAACACTATATATCTAAACAATAATCTCATGAATACGGATAAAAAAGGTGATGGAAGAAGACCAAGTGGTTCATGACGGCCAACGTGTTCCTACGTGTACCGACATAATGTTCTTATTAGAGGCACTAGGACGAGACAAGGCGGTGTGGGCTGACCCTAATGAGTTCAAGCCCGAACGTTTCCATGGATGTGGAGGCGGAGAAAGCGCTACCAAGAACCTACTGTCCATGGCCACGGAGATGAAGATGATGCCTTTCGGGGTCGGCAAGAGGATGTGCCCTGCTATAAGCATCTCGCTGCTCCACATCGGCTATTTCTTGGCAACCTTGTCAGGGAGTTTGTGTGGGAGGAAGTGGAGGGTGAGCATGCCGTCAAATTCCAGACGGACCCCAGCATCATATTTTTCAACCGCATGGAGCGTCCACTACGTGCTCGCCTTGTGCCTCGTCGGCGACCGGAGGCCAACAAGATTTGCCGTTAATTTAATTGGACATATGCATGCATTTGTGTCCTGCTGGTCCATTTGGAACACAGACTGTTGATGTGGGATATTTCTACTATCTCGATGGTAATAGGGCTACGAATTACTACATGAATATCTCATATCTCTGTAGCCAAATAAGTGTGTTGCAATAAAGATTTGTGTTTCCATTACATACGGATGTGCTTTTCTATTAAACCACCATCAGTTGCCTAGCTTGTATCTACTTTGATTAGTCCAAGAGTAAGTTAAATAAGATTAGCTATAAGTAGTCAAAGCCAAATCAATAACCACATTAGCGCAAAAATCATATAACAATCTGTAGCCAAAATTTTTTACTGTACATGGGATCCACCCACTCATCTTTTCACTTTCTTTAGGCTATCCGCACTCGTCGTCCTTTAAAACCATCCTCTAAAAGGAATATTCCGTCCTAATCATCAAGATTCTCTTCTCTATACTACTTTCTCTCGCATCCATCCATACTTTATACCATTCTCTACCTCACGTGGGACCCGCTTGTCAGTTCTATTTTAATACTAAAAGCACCGCCGGCCTCCTCACTTCCTCCCATTCTTTCTCTCTCTCGGCTCCTCCCCGGCGGGCGTTGACTCGCCGGGCTCCCCAGCCCCTCCCTTCCCGGCGGCCAGCCCGGCCCGCGTTCATGGCGGCAGATGAGCGCGGACAGCGAGCTTGGCCGGGCGGAGGGGCGCGCGCGTCCATGGCGGCGGGCTTGGCGGCCGGGCGGCCGGCGAAGAGCAGCACTTCGGCCAAGGGCGGCGGCCGTCGCGGCCGGGCGGCGGGCAGGTGCGGCTCGGCGCGCAGCCTCCCCTCCCTCTCGGCGCGCGCGCCCTCCCCTCCCCTGGCGTGGCCGGCTTTTTCCAGTGGCCGGCTTCTTCTCCGGGCGGCCCGGCTTTTTCCTCCGAAAGGCTGGCGGCGCTGGCCCTCCCGGCTCCCTCCCTCTCCGCGCGGTGGGCGGGCCGGCCCTGGCCGGGTTGACGCGGCTCCGGCCTTCTCCGCGGGCGCAGCGGAGGCGGTCCGCTCGGGCGGTGGTGGAGGCGCGAGCCAAGGATCGACGCGACGCGGGCGCGGCGAGGAACCGCGGGCGGGCCGGGCCACAAGGGCGGGCGTGAAGGCGGCTGCCTCCCTCCGCGACGAGGCGCAAAGGAGCTTCGCTTCTGGCTGAGCAGCTCGGCAATGTGGAGCTTCGCGTCGGCGGCTCCCCTTCCTCTTTCTCTCTCTCTCCCTCTCTCTCTCCTCGTTCCGACGCTGGGCGGCGGCCGACGGCGTGGGGCCCGCGCCGCCAGCGCTCCCCGGACGCGGCGCTTATCGCGCCATCATTTGGCGTCGGGGAGCGAAATTCGACGCCGACTCACCTTCCCGGGCCAAGGCGCTGGCGTTTTGTCCGGGGAAAGGGCGTCCCGGATCGCTTCCCCGGGTCAGTGCAGATAGCCTTATGCCTTCTCCACATTATTATTATATATTCCAACTCCCCAGTCGTCCTATTCCAAATTTGCCGCCCACGCTCTTGCTCCTCCTCCATCCCTTGAGCATCTGGTGCACGGAGGCATCTGGTGTGTGATGAGGCATCCCTGCTGCTTTGTTTCCTTTTGCAGGTGCATATGGCAAATGTAAAGGAAAAATTTTTGGTGCACGAGAGATGAGAGAAAGAAAGGCATAATAATGCATGTATATATATACTTAGAGAATAAAAGGCATTCATGCGGATTAGCGATTAATTAAGAAAGAGAAATCCATGCATCCATGGATGCTTCCAGTATGTAGTCTTGGTAGTTCCCTCGGCCTCCCACAACTAGAAACAGAGGTTATTGATGGAAGACGTGCACAGCAGCAGTACAACAGTGCAGGAGGTTACACATCCACAGAGTAGCAGAGTAGCCGTAATTAAGTTATTGTCCAAATAGGCGAGGGCACATTGTTTGTGTTACAGTGGGAAGCTCCATCACGTGCATCCCCATCCTCTACCTGCACAAGATGAGACATAATGGGTTGCTAGATGTCATATGGATATGCTATAAAGTAAAAATCGAGCCTCTTAAGAACAATTATTCTACTTCGTGCCACATTAAAACAGGGGATCAATTATATAACAATAAAAGTTGGAGCTTTCATGACGAATAATTGTAACTAAAAACAATAGGCTGCTATGTGTCACATGGATGTGTTCATCAAAGTTAAAATTGGTAGCCCTATATATTAAAAGAAACTCTAATCTACAACCGTTGATGGTTGAATAGGAATAAGTTCAATTTCGGTTATCTAAGTGGCACTATGTGAATCAGTTTTGCATGTGTGCATTAGACCTAGCGATGTGGTGAGATAACATGAAATTTTTTTGAAAAATGTTTATCAAAATATTAACTCACTCTCATAATGGTTAAATATACTAGAGTTAGCATATTTGAAAAAGGGGTTGGAAACTCGAGCTAGAAATGCCTCTACTGGGCATAGACCGAGACAAGAGCATTAGACCCACAGGAAACTGCCTCTAAGTCATATTGGACACTGTTCAACTAGGCGCCCCACTTGTCAGTGCTCAGGAGTTTTTAAATGGATGCATTGGATTGGCATCGTTGGTCTGATGCACTGTCGAAATCCGCATTTGCAGTCAGTAGGGCACCATCAGCATTGTCTTTGCGATCAATAGGGTACCGTCCACAGCGACCTCCTTCCTGATGTCCCCCTTCCCACAGCCGTCGCAACCCCGGCAACCTCCAGTCGTGGCGCACTCACCCTGACATGGCCTAGCCACCTCCAACACCACCAATGCCCCTAAATAGTATGACGATGCCCATCCCTACCACCTGGAGCCTTCCTTCCTCCGAATCCCTTCCTTCTCAGGTTGCCAGAGTTAGGGTTGGAGGTGTCGGTGGTGCTATGGTCGGAGTTGGGCAACATGTTCTCTGCCGGTGGTGTGGACGGTGCGGGCATATGGTGAGGCACAAGTAATCCCTTCTTCTCTGGCGGCGGCGAGGACAGTGAGTTGATAGGCACGAGCTTATGGTGGGGCATGGGTGTGCACGTGAGAGCTAGATCCTACATGCTCATCTTTTAGCATTTTTGTACGGAAATTATAAATGGACTCGATCGTCTAAGAAGTGTACGTAATAACATATTTTAAAAACAAAAGAATTATAATAGTCCATTTCTCTATTATGAAAAAACAAAACTATAATGACATGATCCTAATAACCTATTTTCTTGGGAATTTTCTTCCCATTTTATCCTCGTTCTTGAATCTTTTCTTATCCGGTCGTCCCTATCTCCTTTAGCCACTCCTACCGTCCCGCCGCAGCAGCGCGCGCGAGGCAACGGCGTCCTGCGCGCGCGAGGCAAGCGGCGGTTCCGTGTTCCGCCCGTGCGAGGGGAGGGAACGAGAGCTCCGGCGGCCGGCCCCGCGGTGAGCTTCATCGCCGCCGCCGCCGCCGCCGCCACCCCATGTCTGTGCATCTCGTTGGGCTGGCTTATATCGCTATCCCAACATCTTCTTCCCTCCCATTCCCATGGAGCTCCTGCCGGCTCATCCCTTTCCCTCTTTCCTCCCTAGAGCACCCCACCAGTTACCTCCCCAATTGCTTCTTTCCAGACCCTGCCATGGCCGCCTCCAAGAGCCCATCATGGCTGCTTCCGCCCAGGCTCCTCCCCTCGCTTTCCCCTTCCAAGAAGCAACACGAAACAGCAGCTCCCAGGCCCCACGCCCAAGTACCCGTCCCAGTCCGCCCGCCCAGAGGCCAACAGCAGCTCACCCTCCGCCGCCTGGCACTTCCCCATCCTTCGCCAGTGAGCCCCTGATTGTTTCCGAGACGAAGCTCATCACGTTGCACTCCTGTGCTGGGCGCCTCGGCGACGCTCGCAAGGTGTTCGAAGGAATGGCGTGCAGGGACCTGCTCGCCTGGTCGGCCATGATTGGTGCCTACGCCATCAGGGGCCTGTACAAAGAGGTCGCTGCGCTAGCGGTGACCATGGTCAGGGAAGGGGTTATTCCGGATAGGTTCTTGATCACCCGGATTCTACAGGCGTGTGCATATACAGAGGACCTGGAGCTTGGAGTGTCCATGCATTCCCTGGCGATCCGGAGAGGTTTCATGGCGGAGACAGCGAGGGACGTGCCTGTCGGGAACTCAGTGCTGGCGATGTACGTCAAGTGTGGAGAGTTGGGCCGCGCGCGTGTGGTGTTCGAGAAGATGGGTCAGCGGGACCTCGGCACGTGGAACTCGATGATTTTCGGGTGTTGCCAGTCCAATGAGTGGGAAGAGGCACGGAGGCTGCTCGATGATATGAGGCGCGAAGGTACAGAGCCTGGGCTTGTCACATGGAACACATTGATTTCGAGCTATGCAAGGTCTGGGGAACTTGATGTTGCGATGGAGATGCTGGAGCAGATGGAGGAGTCCGGTGTTGCTCCGGATGTCGTCACCTGGACTAGCCTTGTGTCTGGTTTTGTCCACAGTGATAGGGGTGGTGAGGCACTTCGGTGTTTCATGCGCATGCGTCTTGCTGGGGTCGAACCGAATGGCATGACGATTGCGAGTGCCATCTCAGCTTGTGCTAGTTTGAGGTTACTGAGTCAGGGCATGGAGCTCCACTGCCACGCAATTAAGGTTGGGACTGTGAACAATGTGCTCTCAGGAAACTCCTTGGTTGACATGTATGCAAAATGCGGAGAAGTTGTTGCAGCTAAGAGAATATTTAATGAGATACCCGAGAAGGATATCTTCTCCTGGAACTCAATGGTTGCAGGGTATGCACAAGCGGGCTATTGTGGCAAAGCATATGAGCTTTTCTGTAAGATGGAGAGCCTTGGTGTTCGGCGCAATGTGATAACATGGAATATAATGATCTCGGGATACATAAGAAATGGGGATGATGAGAGAGCTTTTGAGCTATTTCAGATGATGGAAAGCCACGGAGTAAAAAGGGACACAGCTTCATGGAATGCACTCATTGCTGGTTCAGTGCATAATGGTCATTCTGATAGAGCCCTGAGAATATTTCGGCAGATGCAGTCACTCTTGGTGAGACCAGATTACATTACAATATTAAGTATCATTCCAGCTTTTTCCAACCTAGTTGCATTTTCGAAAGTACGGGAGATCCACGCCTGCATTTTTCACAACAATTTAGAAATGGATGGCAAAATCGCAAATGCACTCATCAGTGCCTATTCAAAATCTGGCGACCTTGCTGGTGCTTGTGCTGTTTTTGATAGGCACTCATCAAGGAACATTATTTCTTGGAACTGTATTATTCTTGCACACTTGCTGCATGGTTCTCCAAGTGAAGCACTGGATCGCTTTTGTGAGATGAAACAAGAAGGCGTGCGGCCAGATCATACAACTTTGACTGCCGTAATCAAGGCCTATGGCCTCCAGGGAAAGGTATCTGAGGCGAAACAAATATTTTACAATATGACCCACGATTACAACATTACTCCAGATTTAGATCATTACACAGCTATAGTTGATGTCCTTGGCCGCTCAGGGAGTCTACAAGAAGCATATGAGTTTATTGATAATATGCCATTCATACCCAATTTAGCAGTATGGGAGGCATTGCTTACTGCTGCAACTATTCATGGAAATGCAAGGCTAGCAAACCTGGCAGCAAGAGAGCTGTCATCGCTTGATCCCAGTGACCCTAGAATCCAAAGACTGGTTTTTAATTACTGGGATCTAACTGGAAAGTCTGTTGATGTGCCACTCATGATAGTATACAACAAAGGAAGTGAGTTGGAAGATGTTGATAGTTGTTCGGTTGAAATTAAGAACAAGGTCTATTTGTTCTCAACCGGTGATAATTTAGCATTAAGGAGTACTGTAGCTGAATTGAAGTTGATTATGATTCAGGCCAGAATGTCACTGCAGAACATCTGTAGCGGGACTGATGCTGAAGAAGAGAAAGAAGAATTATCTGGAATACATTGTGAGACGCTAGCAATTGCTTTTGCAATTTCAAATTCCCCTCCTTTCAGAAGCATACGGATAGTAAAGACCTTACGGATGTGTAGCCTTTGTCACATCTTTGCCAAGCTAGTTTCAGAAAAAATACGGCGGCAAATACTGATAAAGGATTCAAATTGTTTGCACAAGTTTAAGGATGGAAAGTGCTCTTGTAAAGATTATTGGTGAATACAACTAATATAAGTGTACCAATGGTTCTGTTCATGTATGCGTCGTCCGGACTGGTTTTTTCATGTATGAGTGTAATATCATTCAGTTCATGGTTGTATCGGTACGGAAAATTAGTGTAGCTGGTTTTGCTCAGAAAATCCTAATGTTGTCTTATTGCTACTTTTTAGTTGTAAGTAGTAGATATCTTTATCTTCTTTTGCTGGCTTACTATACTTTAGTTAACTTGTCTCAAGCTTGAAATTTACTGTTGTTCGTATGCTACCTGCTATGGACAGAGGCGGAACTTCCTATGGTTTATGGCAACTCTAAAAAAGGGAACGGCAAGGTTCAGTGGTTTATGGAATCTAGATCAACCATTAGACAATAATGTTGCAATTGCAATGACACTGTATTTTTTTTTTTTTTTTTTGCAGCTTGTGTCATGTTAAATTTTCTAATTCGTGCTTAGGGTGTTCTTGCACAGAGAAGGTCAAATTTTGGTGGAAATCAGTTCCCTGCTACAAAACAGGCTGCGAAGAAGGCTGCTGCTATGCCAATGCACAATGGGGCTGTCTGATGGAACAAACCAAGGTATCAATCAATCATTATGTTTTTTTAGCTATGTTTTCATCTCAACAAATTGTTTTTGTTATGGACAGGTAAACAATGGCTATCTTATTGCTTACGAGAAAGTTTACTGCATTCAAGTGGCTGTTAATAATTTATGGAGTCATACACCTTGGGTTGTATTGGCTGAGAATGATTGTGATGCTGGTGCTTTCGTGGTAAGTTTATAAAGAACAATCAACTTTATATTCTTGTGGCACAAAGCCTGTTTTCTTGGTTGGACTGCTACAAATATATGGTGAATAGAACTTATGAGCCTTAAAGCTTTATTAAAATTTAGGCAGTTGCCTTTATTATGGTTGAGCTGGTCAAATTTTTGAACTTGCTGGAGCACCCTGAATATGGGGGAGCTGCTATTCGACTCCTCACTTTTTGATTTAGTCAAAAGGTAGTCCCTTTACCAGAAAACTTTTTAGATGGTGATTAGAAAACTTTTTAGATGGTGATGTCAAGTTTGCCTGAGATTGGCCTAATATAGCATCTTTTCCTGGATTTTTGGTGCATGGACTCAGGCAGCCGGTTAAGTCACATTCAATGATGATTGACACAACGATTATTGAAGCCCTCGAGGTCATGCCCCTGAAGGTGAGAAAGCTCGCTCATCCTGAATGGTGCTGCCTTTTACCTCTTGCTACCTTTTCTTGTTGTGGATTCAAATTGCCATTCATCTCTTGTTCTGAGATAAAATAAAGTTGGGCAAAAACAACATCTGTTAAATATATAGGCTTTAGTGGAATGATTCTAATAACACGGAGCATGTTATGATGAGATAAGAATGATACTTTTAGGTGAAATAGAGCAATGCAGAGGGATAGAAACAAGTTTGCTCCTTTTTAATGAATGGTCAGTTGTGCTAAACTGTATCATGGGGAGGACTCTTTGTCTGTATGCATTGCCTGCATACAAATACATGAAGCAAGATATTGCATTTGTTTTTATCATTGGCTGTCACATAAATTAGTAAAGACTTTCTGATTTATGGCCAGAGACTTGTTTCCTGGCTAGAATGTATTGTGTTATATTTATCAGCCTGCTTGTCCTCAGAATCAAAATAGGTGTCTTGTATGGAGCTTTCGTTAGGCAAAGTTTCATTCTCTTTTTAATCCGAAAATTTCACTGCATCTGACATTGTTCAGGTTTCGTGTTAGAGAGAATTTCTAATTTTCTTGACTTTGCGACTGGATCATCTTAAGATCGTATTGCGACCAGTATTTCCTGTGCATGCTAGCATCATTTGGCAAAGGACAATGCTGCTGCTGCACTTGAGACAGGTAGCTGTAATTCTTGTCTTTGCATTATGGTCTAGCTTCATGTAGCTTTCCCATTATCATTTATGTATGCTTTTGTTGATATGAACATGACCTCAAGATTCCATTGCTTGTAGATGTATTCAAACATAAACCAATCTTTTACCCGCTTCTTTATAGTTCCTGTTATGGCAATGTCACATCTTAATGTCTGCAAGGCTTGTGCTGTCGAGAAGACGGTCACTCAGTCAGTCTGAGTGCATATCGAACTCTTGACCTCTGTCTTTCTGAATAAATAGTATTATGATTTTAGAAACTAATTTGCTAGGATTATTCTTCTCGTGTCTGTGTGTGCACTATTGCTCTGTCAGCCTGAATTTGAAGTAATTTTTATAGAAAGCAATCTCCTTGGTTCAGTAAAAGCACATCATGGTCAAGTGGACCTTTTGATAGATTTTTGGAGCCTTTTCTTTTAAAGCGGCCACTAGAGCTGGCATTTAAAAAAGAATAATTATAAGCCCCAATGGCTGGAGCATTTTTAATAGCCAACATTGGATGCATATGGTAATTGGAGTGACATAGATCTCTCCACATTTTTCTAATATATAACATTCCTTGCTGATTAGAGACGATGTCAGAAACTTAGAACTGTTGGTGTTTGCATCATCATTTAAAGAAAAACTAAGAGTTGGTTTTCACTATGAAGGATTTACTCCTTGCCATTTGTTTAACTCTTATTGTCACCCAAGTGAGTCCCGACATGGTAATATTTCTAAAATCTGAAAGATCTGAACTTGAGACTATTAATCACATCCTGGAATTATTTGGCCATGCCTCAGGACTCAGAACTAAATGAACATGAGTTCAGTCTTGCCCATGTACTTACCTCGGCTTACCTTTAACTCTCTGTAAACCACCAAGTCTGACCTCTTATCTCTTATTGACAAGGTTGCTGATAATCTTCCTGGATGGAAAGCATCTCTTATGACTAAGGCCAGTCGTTTGATTGCAGTACGTGTGGTGTTCACTGCTATCCCAATGGTTACCATGGATTTACCAAAATGGGTGTTAAAAGCCATTGATAAGAAATGACACGGACACGGCTTCTTGTGGAAGGGCCAGGACAAGGCTAATGGGGGTAACTGTTTAGTCTCATGGGAAAAGGTTCAACGCCCTATTCAGTTTGAGGGGCTAGGCATTCATAACCTTGAAACTTTGAGCTGGTCACTCCGTATCAGATTGCTGTGGACATAGAAGAGTACTGATGAGGAACATCTTTGGGCAGGTTTACCAGTGCAAGTCCCATGTATTGCCCAAACGTTCTTTGGTACTGCTGTACAAACCACAGTTGGTAATGGAACTTCAACTAAATTCTGGCTGGACTGCTAGCTTTTTGGTAAAACAATTGTAGAGCATGCTCCCAACCTCTGATCAAGGCCATTCCCAAAGAGAGCCTTGAAAGTTGAAACAACTGATGGTGGCACAAGCTTTACAAAACAGGAGTTGGGTGGCTGATATCAAGCGGCTTTGACAATTGAAGTCTTGTTGGAATACTTGCAAGTCTGGGACGGATTGACAATTTTGCTCTTCAACAGGACACACCCGATCAGCACCAATGGAGACTTACAAATCTAGCCACCATAGAAGAGCTTTTAGTAATCATATCTAAGACTAGGATTGTCCTTACAGCATTCGAAGTTAAAAGAATTGTGCTTAGAGCAATTTCCAACATCATTTCTGTTGAGCAATTTCAGCCTCATTGTCATTTGTGCATCTAACTAGTTTTTTATAATCTTCATTCTACTTCCACTCCCACCTCCAAGAGTAGATTCTTTCTTGTGGTTATCAGTCCTTGATTCGTTGGAACATACAGAGAAACAAAACGTGCAGGTGCATTATTCTTGTGTGCATGCACGTCCCGATGCAAGCTAGATAGTATTAGGACAAATAACATGACCTGAGTCCACACACAAGAGACAGAGTAAGTAAAGACTACTAAACCGGTGGTCGCTGCGTCCATCTGGCAGGGAGCTTGGGCTTGGGCAGAGGCCTCCTGCTGAGCACCGTCAACGCCTCAGCAGGCGGTGCGAACCTGTCGTACAGCGTGGCCTGCCCCATGAGGACGGCGTTCATGAATTCTCCTCCGGTGCTGAGCTTGGTGGCGTGGGACTCGCCGCAGTGGTAGCCGGCGTAGCACAGCAGCTCCACCCACACACCGGCGATCACCTGCAGCATGTCGACGGTGGGCAAGCACCACCTGTTGCCGAGCAGCATCCCGGCGAGCCAAGACCCGTCTTCATAGGCTGGACTGTCGTCGACGTCGTCGGCACGTTCCTCGCCGATGCCGGAGATGTACTTGCCCTGCGAATCGGCGATTTTTTTTTGAAATAATATTTTTTATTAAATAATTGTAAATCTAGATGCTGTTATATAAAAATTGTAAATATAGCATCCTGTCGGCCAGTGGACGGCCGAGATGGTACTTATCGGCTTGTGAGAAGCCGATAGGCCTACGTGGCGGCGACGTGGCAGCTGACGCCCGTCGGATAAGCCTGTCGGCGCCGATTGCAGACATGTCGGCAGCTAGACGGCCGATATGT
Source organism: Chrysopogon serrulatus (assembly GCA_015844335.1). Taxonomy (NCBI): domain Eukaryota; kingdom Viridiplantae; phylum Streptophyta; class Magnoliopsida; order Poales; family Poaceae; genus Chrysopogon; species Chrysopogon serrulatus. Next base: position 200,902 of record JADLZL010004024.1, read on the forward strand.
TCACTCGGCTCCTGGCCGGCCGACAGGCCAGTCGGCCTCCCAGCGGCCAATAGGCCTGTGCCACTGCGTTGATGACACCAATCATCGTAGGTGGCAGTAGCAGCAGGCTCCAGAAGTTTCTAGTCTGAGGGCTTAATTAATTTTGCCTGTAGGCGACGTAACTTTTGATGTTTTTTCCCCTCTCTTCGAGGACTACTAGTACTAGCAGAAAACATGAAGTGATTGATTCCTGAAAGCATGTATTTGATGGATGGATCTACTCCCTCCGTCCCTTTTTATTTGTCGCCGTGGGATACGTGCCACAAGTTTAACTTGATTTATAAAAAATACATATAATATTTATATCTCCAAATAATTTTGTTAAAAAACTAGATCCAAAGATCTTTCCGATGATATTAATTATGATACTAATCGATGATACTTATTATTTATTAAAATTACCGGCATTTATGTCTTGGGAAGCGAAGAGACAATAAAAAAGGGACGGAGGGAGTAGCCATTAAAGAATCATCGATCGGTAGTACTCCCACCAAAAAAAAAAAAATCATGTGTCATCAAAAGTAATCCACGTTTGATCAAATTTCTAGTAAATACTATTTATATTTATAACTTTAAATTAATTTATTAAGAAAGTACATTTCATAATGAATTTAATAGTATTAATTTGATATCATAATTATTGATATTTTTATTTAAAAATTAATCAAACTTAATGTACTAAACCATGTTCTTGTATTAGAATTGCATGTTTTTTTGGATGGAGTAGTAGGTACAGATGGAGAGTGGAAACAGATATCTGATTTTTTTTATTTATTTATTTCTCCCGGTGGTTTCAAAAACCAGCGCACTACTGGTTTGTGAAACCATCGGGAAGAAATGAACATAAAAATTCGTTAGGGGGGGTCATGCGGACAAACTTAATACGAGGAGGGAGTAATTTGGACGTTTTCATATTTTTTTATTTTTATTTAAAATTATTAATGATACATAAAGATTAAATTAATTTAAGTATTATTTATTTAGTTTAAACTTTGATGTTGTAAATTATTTTAATACTTTAGTTTATTTATTCACTTATGTAAATTATTTTATATAATTTATAATTTTATGATAAATATTTATATAAATATAAGATAGCGCTATTCTACGCTCTAGGTGTAGAATAAGCAGCTAATACTGACCAGAAATACTGAATAATACTGAATCGCTTTCAGTATCAGACATCAGTACGCGTCAGTACCTCGAAATATTGTGCGACTACTGAATAATACTGAATTTCGTTCAGTATAACAGTTTGGTGTAGTATAATTATAGTACGTGTATATATAATATTATTTATTACTTAATTATTTAATATTTATGCAGTAGAGTCTCATAACCATATTTATGAACATTATATGTAGCAGCAAAGTCTCCAGATCGGCGTGAGATGGCACGATATTTCAGTGCCTAGTAATAAGTGAGGTGAGACAAGCCGATTCATGATGATGGCACGTCCCATCACTCACCTCAAGCACTAATATTTTTTTAAATATGATTCAACAGTACATCATGGTATTTTGGACATGGTACGATCGATGGGAGCGCTACATTTTTTAAACCTCAGCAGTCTGATTCTTCCCGAGCCAATCCAATCACGTCTCTGGCTGCTTGCTGTGTGTAGCATCCTGTCGGCAAGCAGATAGCCGATAGGGCATATTGGCCGTCCAGTGGCCGATAGGTCTGTCGGGCCGACAGGTGCCCGCTGGCCTGTCGAGTCGAGCCTAGTCAGCAGACCAATCGGCTACTGGGCTGCCGATTGGGCCCTGTCGGCTATCCAACTGCCGATAGGTCTCCTGTCGGCTATCCAGAGGCTGACAGGATGCTAGATTTGCAATTTCTTGTAAGCAGGTGCTAGATTTGCAATTAATCATTAAAAAATATTATTTTAAAAAAAATTCTCCCGGCCGGGAGCTGCCACTCGCCTATTTTCTTGACGATCGCCGGCCTGGAGGAGCTCATGGTGTCTTCCTTGGTGGACTTCATGACACGCCACCACAGCATGCTGAAGTACATGTAGTTCTCCTTGTTCCGGACGCTGCGGACGACCCCCGGCAGCAGGTAGGGATGCACCTCCAAGAGGAACATCATATGGTTGGAGAGCACCCTGATGTCGTCCCGGACCGTGCCTTCGGTGGCGGCGGCGGCGGCCTCGGGCTCGGGGCACATGGAGAGGTAGAAATCGGTGGCGATGTGCCACACGATGATGCTGCGGTCCAGCTCTGTCTCGTCAGCGACCCGGATGAGATCCTCGTACATGCCTCTCTCCTTGAGTACGCACTTGCCCCGTGCATTCCTCACCTCCTCCATGCTCTTCTTCTGTAGCTCTCCCAGCACCAAGCCCTTGATGCCGTCGGAGACGGGCACGGTGGTCGAGTAATGCAGCTTCCGCCACCGGTCCCCGAGACCGTTCGTCTTGGCGATCTTGCCTCTGAGGTCATCATGGTTCACATCGGTGCAGACACCCAGCAGGTTGTACTGCCCAAGTGAGTCCAGGCAGGTTCTCCTCCTTGCTCCTGTCTTGACAAGCCGACGAAGGCGCATTACCATGCTGCAGAGCCGGTGGCATCCCCTGGCATGGAAGGACGCGCATGCCCAGGATGAGCCCGCAGCCCTGATCAGTGACGCCATCTCCAACACCAGGGCTCCAACCAGCAAAACATAGGTGACGGCAACATCAACTTTGATGTAGGCATCCTTGCTACTGAACAGAAACAGCAAGAATGCTGCGATGGCGGAGAGTGGTGAGATGATCCGGATGCATAGACCGTACAAGGTATGGATCACTGCCGCCTTCGTGTAGAGTATGTCATACAGGAGGGAGAGCTCCATCGCGACCAACTCATACAGGTACATGCCACCGTTCAACTGGATGCCTTGGCGTACAACTTCATATTCAGACTTCTGCATCACTGCCTGATCAGCCAACATGCCCTTGCAGATATTGCGCATGTGGTGGGCTCCTAGCAGGACCTCCTCCGTGTCCAGCCTCTTCCCTCCCTCCCTCCCCTGATAAGGGCCAGTGACCTTTGATGACGTTTCCTTTTTGCTGAGAGAGCTTGCAATGCTATTTATGCCGCCACACTTGAGTGCCCATGTCCTCTCCCCATACTTGAGGCAGCCAGAGAAGAACATCAGGGTAGCGGCTCCACTAGGGTGCCAGGGGTAGGGGCTGGCACCAGGGTGCCAGGGTTCTTATTCTTATCAACAGTAACGAACTGGTAGAGGACATAAGCTGCCCCAATCACCTGCACCACAAGAGTGAGCAGGTGGCGCAGCCAGAGCTGGTTGTCCTGGAAGGCATAGGCTGTGATGGTGTCCGGGCCACCGAGGTGAAGCAGGAGGAAGGGAGCCCAGAATGGCATGATCTGGTGATCGCCTGACCTGCTGCTGATGGACATATGGCCGAGGGCATAGATGGCGGTGTAGTCAGACATTAGGTATGCCAGCCAGAGGAGGATCCTTAACAAAGCCGCGCTTTCATGCCGGCGAATCCCTGCAGACAAGAGGAGGATGACTTGCAGGGTGAAGCTCAGGACCACCAGAATTTGGATGTCCCATTTTTCCCAAAACAAAGCTAGCTCTCCAGCCATTGCTCCCCTGCCTGGAATTGGACACAATATGTAAATTAGTCATTGTTTATTATCTCACTCTGACTGCATATCAAATACTCCTACATAGAAAGCACTTTTACGGATGAGCTTTGCATTTTGCAACCTCATCGGCTCACATATGGAGTGCAAAGGGTTTCCTCCTTGCATAGCTGCAAAAGAATAGGTTAATCTGCTTGGTTGATGCAATCATATGTTACAAGTAGTATTGAAAGAGGTATATGGAAATTTTGGTGGACAGGTATAAGAATGTGCCGCTAGAAATGTGGTCAGCATCAAAAGAGAAAACCCATCAGCAAATGAAAATGCCAAAAAAAAAAGGAAAAAATGGTCTGAAAACTGAAGAAAAAAAAAATGTCAGCAAAGGTCCAAAAACCAGCAGGAATGTGAAACCCTTCATGGTAAAACTGATTTGGGGGTATTGTTTACAGTACTTATTTTTTCTAAAAATTTCCATCCTAGAAATACTTTCTTAACATCCTAGTTATTTCAGTTTAAAAATAACTTACATGTAGAACTCTATGTAGTACACCAACTTTCACTTTACAAATACCTTACGTGTAGAACTCTATGTACTGCATAACTTCCTATGTACCATGCCTAGGGTTAGTACACTATCTTTGTATGCACCACTCTTTGAGAGTCAAGTAAATATTATTTACTGATTTCTTCAATATTTATCAACGTTTTAGTGCGATTTCTGTAATCTATTAATGAAACACGATACTCCTATTTGCCTTAAAATTTTTGATTAAAATATACAGAATACGAACCATAGCATCTCCAGCTGGTCAGGTATAATGGGATCGGAACTTCCTATAATAACAATGGGGATTAAGTATTTAAGGGTATGGAAAATTTAACATAGCATTTCCTATCCCGTGTCTTTTAAGTTGATTGAGAAATTCGCCTATTTTCAAGTAGAGTAAATTCTCGCGGTAGCGACTCTTGGCCACCCCCAATTCCATGGAAGAGAGAGGGCTAGCTAGCACTAGCAGCTGGAACTTGGAAGGAGACAGACCTCACCTCGAGTTCTCAGGTGGCGGAGAAGTTGAGGGCTGTGGCTGCTAGCTGGAGCAACAGCTGGCCTGGATTGGCGGCGGTCAACGGCAAGGGCCTTCTTCTTTGCGGATCTGGCAAATCGTCCCGGCGGCGAGCAATGGGGTGGCAGAGTGACCGGCGATCTCCCCAGCGAGGCGGCGGGCAATGGGGTGGCAGGGTTGCCGGCGATTTCCCCAGCGACGAGGACCAAGACAATGACTTGCTACAGAGAGGTCAACGGACGGTCTTGTTGTGGGTGCACCGTGCAGTGTGCACGTGCATATATGGAATCTGGTGCTTTGATCAGGAAAGGAATAACCCAAAGCCTTTGCCGTGGTTCGTTAACCACTTTTAATCTTATATTTGCTCTGTTCGTTTGTTTTTATCAGTGAAGCTTAGCAACCGTTCAAATAGCATTTTTTATTATATAAAAACAAAAGTGGCTCGTTAACCACTTTTTATTTAATAAAAACAAACTGAAATATGAAAAATCGGTCATGAAAACAGAATCTGTATGTCTCGGGATGATACAAAGTATTAAGAAATTCTACTGGAAAGAAATTATACTGGAAACCTCGTGAGTGCTAGGGAAACAGCAACTACTGAATGTGCACGTGGTGGTCTCTCTGCTACAATATATGCTAGTATCACACGCTTGCTTGAAGTCTCTTGGGAACACAGGATCCCGCAAGGGAAAAAAAAAAACTCAGGAAACAGAAAAAAATAAAATCTAGCAGAAAAAAATTGTTTCCTGTGATGGAGGGACACACTATATCAAAATCTGAGAACTTGAAAGATTATTAAAGCCACAATTGGGCATTTTTTTTCTGCAATTGGGCAAAAAGTCATAGTACACCAGAAGCAAGAATGAACAAGACATAATTCTCAAAAGATTATTAAAGCCACAATTTCCCTGTTAAAGAAAAAACACAAGCACACAATGTTCTCATGCCATGGGCTTCTCCAGCAGCGCCGACACGTACCACCGGTCCTTCTCCTTTCCCCGGCCGGTGTTCCACCGCAGCTTCCTGAACCCGACGCGATCCAGCATCGGCGCGAACGTCGCGTTGAGCTGCGCGGCGGCGCAGGCGAAGTGGTCCAGCCAGAACAAGCCGCCCGGCCTGAGCACCCTGTACACGTCGTACAGCGCGAACTCCAGCATCACTCCGCCGCCGTCGCCACGGCCGCCGAGCTCGTGCCCGGCGTGCACGATGTCCATGGTGCCGTCGAACAGGGGCAGCCGGTGCGCGGCGGTGACGTGCAGCGGCACCAGCCCGCGCGACGCGACGAAGCTGCCGAACGGCGCGCCGGAGTTGACGGCCGCGGTGAGCACGGTGGCGCCCGCGCGCTCCAGCATCCGCGCCGCGAACGTGCCGGACGGGAGCCGCCGCCGAGGTCCAGCCCGATGCGCACCGTGCCGTTGGGCCGTGACCGGAGCACGGCGTCGATGGAGTAGGACAGCGCGCCGTCGTCGCGCGCCCATCTGTCGGCGGCGGCCTGCTTCTTGCCCCGCCGGCGCCGCAGGTCGAAGCATGATCCGCCGTCGCCGTCGCCACCGCAGCCGCCGCGGGAGGAGGACGCGAGGCAGGAGTAGTTCTTGCAGGCGTACGCGTCCCACACGACGGTGGTGTCCGGCGGCGTGGTCCATAGGCTGTTGGGCAGCGGCGTCGGCTGCGGGTACCCCTTGGGCGACCGCGGGCGGCACCGGCGGCGCGGCAGCGGCTCGCAGCCGCTGAGCATGAGGCGGTGCGCGAGCGGCTCGTCGGACGGGCACTCCCCGCCGGGCGCGTAGTCCATGTAGCGCTCGAGGTCGTCCTGGACGCGGACGCACGCGTGGCCCAGCGCCGGGAACACGGCCTCCCCCCTGCCCCGGCGACCTCGGCCACCTTGTGGTGCGGGCCGACGGCGAGCCTGAGCTCGCCGGCGGGCTCGCGCTTCCACCCACCGTCAGTGGTGGTGGTGGTGGTGGTGGGCGTCGCGCGGGGCTCCTGCATTGCGCGGAGGAGCGTCTGGAGCAGCTCGTTGGCGGTGCGGACGCGCGCGTGGAGGTCGGCGAGGTCGGCTTGGCCGGCGGCGAGCGCGGCCTGCGTGGCGTTGAGGTCCGCGTGGAGCGCCGCGGAGCTGTCCCAGAGGTGGACGATGGTGGCGGCCGGCTTGTAGCCGCCGCTGTAGCGGCGGAGGAGGGAGAGGGAGGGCCCGGCGCCCGACGAGACGACGGCGACGGTGATCGCGTTGGTCAGCAGGAACATCAGCAGCGTCGCCGCCGTCGTGCCGCTGCAGCAGGAGCACTGGCGCCGCCGAGGCTTGTTCTTGCCGTTGCCGTGGAGGTCGTCGTCGTCCATCGTCGTCGATGCCTCGATCGGTGCGGGGTAGCTAGTGGCTCGAAGTCGAAGCTCGATCGATCTCACTTGCAAGCAAGCAAGCAGGATCAGAGGAGAGGGAGAGGCAATGCAGAGCTAGCTACTCCTTGAAGACTAACAGTAGATCACATCGAAGCTCGCGATCGCCTGCGTTGACTCCCGATCGTACGTTTGCAGTTTGGCATGCATGCGTGGTTGTTGCTTGCGATTGCGAGTGCGACACGGAAAAAGGGGAGGGTAGCTTCATTTGGAAACTTGTGCTTGCTTCGAGATGAGAGGCGCCGCCATGGATGCAGCATGCTAGATTGCTTTTGTTAGTGGACCAGTGCTACTCTTGTGTACGCAAAGTGCCTGACGAGTGACGACGACGACCTGAGCTGCTGCTGTGCTGACCAAAGTGAATGAAGTCCAGGAAGGGAAGGGGAGGAAGGAAAACAGTTGGGGCGGGCAGGGAGGCCCAGCCCAACAGAGGTATTATATTATGGGCTGTAACTGTAAGCTCCTCGCGGTTTTGGACCAGCTGTGGAGTACGTGGACTTCAACAACCCAGGCCGGTTGGCCTGCTAGAGGAGGAATTTTTTAGAATTATTGCGATGACAACGCAGACGCTCACAACACGCACGCACACTCATCCCTATGAACACACGCACGCAAACCCTATCCCTATGAGCACCTCCGAAGAACTGAGCCGGCACGTTTAGAGATTCCCAAAGTCACCACTGGTGCCTCGTCGTCGATAGGAACGTCGCTACCACTTAAAGCATAACGCCGATAAATCGAGTAATTTATGTGCACTGGATAGGCTAAACTTTCCCTAGTGATTCCAGCTTCAGCTAGAGCTGCTTTCTTCTTCTTCTTCTTCTCTCTCTCTCAAAAAAAAAAGAAAAGAAAAGTTGTACTAAGCTCCGTTTCAAAATACTTGGCATTATTTACTTTTACTGTTCACACTTTGACTAACAATATTTCTATACATACTCCCTCCGGTCCCATTTATAAGGCGTAGTTAAGCGTGACACGGTCACCTAAATTACTAGTTGACCATTTATTTATTGTACATTATAACTTTTATGATTATAAAATTATGATCATTGGATAGTAAATTTGATCATGAATTTGACCATATTAAGTTTGCATTATATTATCTAAAATTGTCCACCAAATTATTGGTCAAAGATTATGAAGTTTGAATCTTGTTTTATGTTTTCGCCTTATAAACAGGACCGGAGGGAGTATTAAATTGCATAAGATGACAAAAGTATTACTTATTAGACTTACTTTATTAAGCATGTAAATTTTGATACAAATGACGAATGGCCAAACTGCGCAGTGGCTGTGCACCAACTGGACCGCCACACTTGATATGATTGGCGGCAGATTGCCTTGCCAGATTGGAATAGGAAGAAGCACCGCACACCGCACAGGCACCCAACCACCGCACGCTTTTATTTACTTCGATTCGACGCGTACGTGTACATGCATTGCATGTATTGGGCCTCCTACTACTACCAGAGTGAGCAAACCGCGTTACTGCGTGCCTGCGCATCCTGGGCCATTCCTGGCGTGCAAGCCGGCCTGCTTTGGGCTACAATACAGTTCAAATAACATTATCTATCATGTACAAACGTACGTGACGACTTTTATATATTCTATTCTAAATTTAGAACAAACATACTTTCATTTTAAAACCTATATATATATATATATATATATATATATATATATATATCTCCTTATTTTAAATTTAGAACAGACATAATTTCATTTTAAAATTTAGTAAATCCATACAAAAGTTATCTCGAGAAAACACTGCATTAAGCCCTTTTCTTAAACATTTTCACCGAGATAGATTTCTTTTTCTAAAATAATTTTTGCAAAATAAATTTGCAACTCATCACACCACTCAATTGACTCCTTCCGTTGTTTTATAAATGTCGCATTAGCTTTGTCCTAAGTCAAATATTACTATCTTTTACCAACTAATTTAAAAAATTATTGTTTCACGATGTATATATGAAATATAAATTAAGAAAGTTGTCTGCCTAAGAGGGAGAGGGCACTAGAGTCTTTGCTCACGTGCCAGGTGGAGACAAGTGAAATGACTCTGGCTCCACCTGGTCATCTCACTAAGCTCCTTTCAATTTGTTGTTGGGTATATATATAGTTTTGGCAAGAATCGGAGCTAACATCTTTGGAGTCCCCTAAAGATGGCATGTTTGGGACTGCTCTGCTCCACCAACTCTATTATAGAGTAGCTGCACTTTAAAGTTGTTTAATCCTAGAGCAGATGGGTCCGCTTGGCACGCAGCCTAGCACCGACTCCAAAACAAAAAAAAAAAATTACTACGAAAGGTATACCCTTGGATGTTGTTTGAGGTAGATGTTTGTAAGTCCATGTGTGTGACTGTTTTCATTGTACCTAACCAAATTTGGTGTAAAATATTATAATTGTAAATAATTTAGTAAAAAGGCAAAAAATATAATTTGACAAAAATCCGATCTTTCTTGGTGACAACAAACTATCAAATCTGATTTTTTTTTTCCGAAGAAGCTTCGCATGTCATTATTGTGTGAGTGCAAGCGCATGCATGCACTCCAATGGAATCTATAGCATCGCGCGCATATGCATTGCCCGCATTCATGTAGGTATACACCTGAATAACAAACATTACATCAGCAAAATTTATAGATTAGACCTGGTCTAACTAAGACTGGGATTATACTATCTATAGACTGCGTCAATAATCGATCTTCAGCGCGGAGAGAAGCATCGGTAAGACGGTAACAACTGTGAATGACGAATAGGAAAAAGACATGACAATGAGCAGTCCCTGCCTGACAATGAGAGACGACGGATGCGCAGCAAAGCATGCGATGACAGCATTAAAACCATCTCTATCAAGGGCAAGGGGTGGACCAATAAGAACACTCTTCCTCAGAGCTAGGGCATCCATCCCTTCCTTCTTCCACGCAGCATGCATGCGGTGCCACATTAAAATCAAACGCAAGCGTCTCCCTCCTGCTTGTTTGCGTGTGGGACCTAGTCACCGAACTCACTAAATTGCCACCACCGACTGATCGGCCGGCCAGCCGCCCACAGATCGACGCCGCTTCTCTATACTGTACATACGTATATATGATATATATATACACACATATATATTTATTATATATACATATATATACATATGTCTAGTACACCTCCGCTTCTTTATGCCATGCTGCTGCGCTTTATTTGCATTGCATTACCCAACCTATCAGATGTCCATGATCATCTATGTATATATATTTCAGTTTTTCCTTCCTCACATTTTACCGGCACGTGTAATGATTAAATTAAAGAGTGCAACACAATGCTACACATCTTTTCTGCAGTAGTACCTAACACTTGCTGATATACATATGCTCTTCTTAGTAAGTTCTAGTGTAGTGTCATGGAAGGTCTTAGTGGAAAGGGAAGATTTGGCAAGAAAAATGAAGTTAGGCGTGCACAAACCTAGCTAGTATAGTTTGATACTTGTACACATCAATTGGGGAAAATGGTCATGACTGCACATTTTTTCTTGCCTGTAATTAATTAAGCTGCGATTATCAAGTGTTCTAGTATATTTTCTGAACTTGACCAGGTGCATAGCTAGCTAGAATCACTTAGAATGGAAGTAGTAGTTGCACTTTTTATGCATGTACTATCGTGAGCAAAATTTATCCATATATGTTACATCACGTGTATGTCGGCACATTGCTACTCTTTTTTAGTAATCCAATGTACACAAGATTACTACCTACAATAATGGCTATCTTTATCCATACAATGTAAGGCTCAATTACTAGGTCACATCGATCGATCTCAAGTAAATTAAGATTACTATGACATCGTATTCGATTAGTCAAAATACTAACACATACATTGAACATTTCATACACATTTATGGTTTGTCAAAGAAACTAATTACATTTCCAAGGCTACAAACTGTTCTCATGATTTCCTCTAAAGAATCTATAACAATCTAGTAAAATCTACGCCACCCATATATTTTGTCCCATTCATGCTTCCTAGCATATCGTGAGCGAGTGGCGACTATTCTTGCCGTATGCAGCCCGTTTGACGAATTCATTGAAAGGTGCATAATGTGGAAGAAGGAACAAGAATTTATCATCCATTAATGTCTTCGATCTAGCTAGTGATTGGTATGCAACTTGCTTGATCAACAATGTTATTATTTTCTTTAGAAAGAATGGCAATTCTTTTTTGGATTCTACACTTTTTAGATACATGAAAACTAGCCAAATTCATGTGTTGAAAATGAATGCATGCATGTAGCCATCATAATTTGTAACAAATTAAGGGACAATTCCATGTTGGATTCATAAAAAAGTATGAAATTAATTAAGATACAACTACCCTATCATGGCATTGTTATTGAGATCGAACGAGTTACCCACTACATTCATTGACTTCAGCCTTGATGCAATAAAAGTATCTGGCCTTAAAACTTGGGCTATTATGTTTTGGATAATAGTTTAACCACTGGGAAGAACATGTTTACGTTGTGGTTTTCATTTAATCTTGCATGGAATAGTATATGTGCTACCACAGGTGCTTGCATTTGTTGCTACTATTATTCATTTTATTGGTTGCCAACATGCCCATTGACAATTAATATATAACTTACAAGATACCTTTAGTGATCTCTATCAATCTCAAGATCTGCTAGCCTAGTTTTTCAAATGTATTTGTATATATGTGTAGGACATTTGTGTGTGTTTGTGAGTGTCTCTGTTTATAGTAGAAAGGAGAAGCTTCTTGATGAAAAGATGTTAAAAATAGGTTCTTTCAAGAAGCTTCAAGTGATGTAGGGAATCCTCTAAATGCTTCTTATAGAAGTGTCTAGCTAGTTGTCTTCGATTTAGATCCATGTTTTGATTAAAATAAACAAGAATATATTATATACTACCTATCAATAACCAGGACATATCATAAAAGTGCCCAAGAAAAGGCGCTCAGCAAAAGCCCCTTTGCTGATCAGTTTTTTTCCAAGCGCTCTTTGCCGAGTGTTGCGCTCGGCAAAGGCTTTGCCGTGTGTAAAGGGCCCTTTGCCGAGTGCTTGGGACACTCGGCAAAGAGCCTGAATCCAGTAGTGAATTCATGAATGTAAACATATATATGGTTTAAGAAGATGGTCATACGCACATCTATCTAGAATAGGTGATTAATACATGTGCACCCAAACAAGATGTTTTATGATTTGACTCATGATTAAGTTGAGTAAGTATTCATGTCTAGGAAATGGAGGCATATATGTACACGCATAATTGATCATGAAAAACCTACTTCCTTCCCTGCCGATGCACACATATGCACCTGACAAATATGAGAGAGAGAGAGAGAGAGAGAGAGAGAGAGAGACCGTACAAGTCACGGGTATCCCTTGACTGATATGCATGCTCGTACAACAAAGATTATTGAGATGTTCTAACCTCCTCCAAATAAAGGAAATCCCAAAAGGACACTCTACTAATAGTCTAATAATACTACTCTACGCACATACAGGTGTTGTTTTGATTGTGTGCTACGACGCACTAGTAGCTGTAGCAAACAGCGGCACATGCCTTAAATTACCGACATGCATGGCAAGAATTCCCCACAAGGACATCCTAGGTGTAAATGCCAACCTGTGTCCACAGCCCAGCAACCATGCATGCATACGTGCAAACCCTAGCTAGCTATGTGTGTGTGTGTGTGTGCGTGTATGTGTGTGTGTGTGTGTGTGTGTGTGTGTGTGTGTGTGTGTGTGTGTGTAGTGTACGTGCAGATCAAGTCTCAAAGTGAAAACAGTTAAATGTTGGGTTCAAAATATGTTGCAAATGCTCTCCTCTATTAGTTTCATTCACCCCATGTTTGGGAATGTTGCACTGCACTTGATGTTGTCCTGGAGCACGATACAGGCCCATGAGCTTCATGGTTGTGTAAGGGTCTATTTGGATCACCTTTGCTAAAGTTTAAGGACTAAAGTTTAGTCCCATTTAGTCCCTAAACATCCAAACAACCTTTGCTTTTGCTAGAACTAAACTTTAGTAGCTCTAGTTAACAAGGAGGGCCTAAAGGGGACTAAAAGCCTAAGTTGTGAGAGCATATCCTCTCTTTAATGCGCTTTCAGTTTCTTTTAGTCCCTAGAACCAAACACACAAGGACTAAAGTTTAGTCCGTAAAGTTTAGTCCCTAAGTCCTGTTTGCCACCCATGTTCATCTTGCCAATATTCTTGACTACTGTCAAAAATAAGTTCAGCAAACAAATATCCGCAATAGATAAAATTATCTTGCTCACAGCTTGTATTACTAATCATGAGGGATTGAGGTGAAAATTTTAAGATGGATTGAGTCTAAATCCACCTGGCTGGCATGTTCGTTTCATGTCAAAACCATGGGAAACCCCCTCAATCTCCTCCAATTTCTATGATTTTAAGATCAAACAAACAAGGCCGACCCATGTAAATTGGGGTGTGTTGGAGACTTGGAGTGCAGCCAAACAAGTAATTAGAGTAGCAATTCAGCAGTACGCGCGCCGATAATTCTTAGTAGCATGGGGGACAATCAATAATCAAGTCAAAATTTCTTGTTGCATATCTATAGCTTAGGTTTTGCAGGTGGTACGTATGAATCTATTGAGATAGACAGGAATTGAAGGATTAATTGGGCCAGCATCATGATTTGAGATTTTGTGTTGTCGGCCGGCCAAAGAATATATGTACTGTTCGTAGGAGGGAGCACGAGGCGAAGACACGACATTCAGATTAGATTCCAGTAGCATACATGCATGCACGCGTGAACACAAGAGGACAACTTGAACAAGTCCGAGCGTGCTTCTTTATATACGTGGAGCATTTTTAAGCATACAAAACTAGCTTTCACCTCTTGATTAACTCGAAGGATCGGCCACGCAATTAATTATACAGCTATACATAGTATCAATATTCTGCACGTTTTTTTTTTTTTAAATTTAGCAGGAGCACTGCTATATCAGATAAGAAGAAGAGAAAAACAGAGTCTTACTGATTGATGTTACATATAAGAAAGCCACACATACAAAACCTAAGGACGATCACTGGGGTACTACAGGACCCGGTATAGCTCTCGCTGCATGTATTATTATTACATCATCTCAACTTTCTCATACATTTGATCTTACCCACACTAGTACATAAATCATTTCTCTTGGCGGTGCTAGTTTATTTTTATTGGCGGTTTCAATTACTAGACGACTATAGAAATAAACGCGTGGACCTAGCTTAATAACCAACAGTGGAAACTCATTTGCACTGGCTGCAAATGTACCATTTACACTGGCGGTTTGCTAAGAACTATTAGTGCAAATGAGTTTCCACTGACGGTTTTCTTAGCAAACTGTTAGTGCTAAATCTCCTATAAATACCCTTTCTTCCTCTCCAACTAGAACTATAGCTCGTGGCCAACATTTCATTGGAGACGATTTAGAGGTTGAGATTTCATAAATTACAAGGGAAAAGGTTTTGATCTTTATTTTTTGGAGGAAGGTTGCTAAGAAAGGTTAGTTTTGTCTCTCTTATCTTTTTTAATCATTCTTGCTCAATTAAGCCACTTTTTGGATCTAGGATTTCACCATGAGTTAGAGAGAAGAATAGCTAGGTTTTTCTCTTTATTTTGTTAAATGAGGTTGCTTAAGATGGATATATGATGTCTCTCCTATCTCTTTTATCATGATTGCGTTTCAATTTAGTTTATCCACTATAGATTTAGATGTTTCATGAATAGGTTTATTTAGAGAGATGAATATTGTTTTTCTTTATGAAATTGATATTCAATAGGGTTTAATTAATTAGTTAGTTTTATTTCATTAGTAGGTTATAATTGATTTGTAAAGTTTAATTAATTAGTAGGGTTTAATTAATTAGTAGAGTTCAATTAATTAGTAGGGTTTAATAATTAATTAGTAGAGTTCAATTAATTAGTAGGTTATAATTAATTAGTAGTATATAATTAATTAGGTTTGTTTAAGTAGTTAGTATTGTTTAATTAATTAAGATGGTTATGTTCAAAATAAATTAAGATGGTTTGTTTATTGGTAGCAAAATATGAGTAGAGTTTAATTGATTAGTTGGGTTATTTTTTTTAATGTGGTTACTTAATAATAGGGTTTCATGCCTCTCTCCAATACTCTAGGGAGCTTAGCCTCGAGGTCTATAATTTAGAAAATATACAAGTAGGAGGTTTTTATCTTTATTTCTCCGAAGAAGATTGCTGATCATCAAAAGGTTAGTTAATTAATATCTTTAGACAATCATGTTTATTTTTTATTGATTACAATAAATTTATTATATTTACATGTAACTAATGGAGAGGTCATTCTAGATACTCGAGGTTCATAGGTTTATTGATACCGCTAAGATGCATGCTTGGAGAATCCAGACGAAGCACATATCTTGTCCTTGCATAGACTATAAAAATATTATTGTATTTGATGACATAGAACCAATCATTTCTCATCTGGTGTGCCGAAGATTTATGAAAGATTACTTGATTTGGATAAAATATGGAGAGGGTAGCTCTGCACCTTATATAACTACAAACCCTACGAATAACGATGTGAATATTGTTCATTGTATCACTATTATATATACTCCATCATAGATACTCTAGAGTGTCATTAATCTAGTTTGTTCTAAGTCATAATCTTAAATTTAAATTTGTCTACTAGCAATAATTATATATGATACTGAATAAATAGTATTGGATTAATCAATGCATGCTTTCATAGTAGATCTATTTAGTATTATAAATGCTAACAATTTTCTCTGTAAAATTGGTCAAATATAATATAACATGACTTAGGAAAAGCTAGAATGTCACCGGGATGGGGGTGGCACAATTTAAATCTGGCCTACCATAATGACATTTGCATTTTGTATGCGTGGTAACTATACTTTCACTATGCCCTATTTTATATACTCCTTCCCATGCGCTTGTTCTTTTTTTTTTCTATTCCAATTGCATGACTTTTGTTTAAGTCGTGACTTGACATTCCATCAACTTTGCCATTTCGTTGTCTCCTTCCTAATGTCATAATCTTGAGCTGCATATTTGAAGACATGCAACTTTTGATCATGTGAATTGCGCGTAGCTGTGTTGCAAGATCAGTGGATATCCTCTTTACCCGCAAAAAAAAAAAGCAAGATCAGTGGATATTTATTATATAAATATGATTTACTTTTCGTCATATGATGCATGTTTGAAGCATGGACGACTATTTATCTTTTAGTTATTTTTCTTAACAGCAAAAAATTGTTCATTTGTAATTAGGTATAAAGTCAAATATATTACTATTTTAATAAGGTAAATGGTGTGTAATTTATAAATAGGTATAGGGGTATTTTGGATTAAGTTTTCATTATGGAAGTTGGTGTTGTAATAAGTAAATTTGTGTTTCTTTTGCCTCCATTCTAGGTTTGAGAGTGAAGGTGGAGGCTTTCTTTTGTTTACAAATACAAGGATAATATTTTAAATTTTGTTGGTAAATCCTCCTCGTAATGTGGATTTTTTTTTTCACTTGTAGTGTAACGCATGCATAGACAGGTCCTTCCCTAAAGATGACCGCGAGATAAACTACTTTATTATTATTATTTCATATCATTGCTGCATCTCAGCAGATTCAGAAAAGGATGATGTCTTTTTGAGCTAAAAATACTTCCTAACGAGATTCAGAATGGTGCATGTAAACGATGCTTCTCAGGAGCCAGGAAAATTTACGAGAATCTATCGTCTCACGCGCCGTGTATGGAATTGGGACCATTGCATGTATACATGCAGCACCGCCACACTGTCCCACTCCGCCGATGTGCAGTAGATTGAACTGGCTGCTTCGAATTATGTTCCTTATTTTAACCCAAAACCAATATTTTTCTAGAAGCATGCATGTTCAGAAACTATCCCTTACTTATTTTAACCCAAAAACCAATATTTTAATAAAACCAATATTTCCAAAGTGTGAATTTAGATGGTTTTTCCAGATTTTGGAAACCATTTTGGGGGCTAAAATATAGCTTAACCAAAAACTCAAGTATAGTATTCTGAGAAAAAATAAAATTTAAAAAATTAAAATTGTTATGTCAAATCCAAGTAAAATAGGTGTGGCTTTTTTTCACGGTCATGCTCAACAAGCACGTACTTCATTAAGAGGGTAGCAAACCGCACACTGAGCAAGCCAAGGCTTACAACTTGAAGGAAAAAATAGAAGTGGAAATGAAAAGCGGTGGGGAAACAGTGGGTCTAATTACAAAACTTGAAGTAAAATAGGTTGGGCTTGATTTTAAAACTTTAAATGCTCTTTGGTTCTTCATTTGATCAGGCTCTTTGGTTCTTCATTTGATCAGGCTCTTTGGTTCTTCATTTGGATCAACAAGAAAGTATCGAGAAAAGAAAGTTTGGAATGGTTAGAAATGCATGTCACACCATGCTAAAATGGCATGCATGACTCAGTTTATTGTTCACGATACGAAAAATGGCGTGACCTATCAATTGGTCATGACAAATAAAAGGCAACATATCTGGTGCAAACCAGCGTCTCCGTGCAACCCTACAAACTTCTAATCTGGGCCACATGACATTGATCCGAGGGCACATGGGGATTAGGTAATTTTGTGCTTAACCGTGTACTTCTAATCACACTTTTGCGAATTGCCTCCCTAGCTCATTCCCTTTACATCCCCTTGGATCAACATCATGTAGCTCAAATTAAAAGTTTGCATGGTTGCACGAGAGATTGGTTTGCACCAGATATGTTCTCTAAATAAAATGGTACTCCCTCCATATTCATATTAGTTGACGTTTTTGGACAAGGACACGGTCTCCAAGATCTAACTTTATCCATCATTTTTATTAAAATATATAAGAAAAAAAAAAATAAAATTACTTTTTATAAAAATAGGCTTCAAGGTGAATCTATACATATAAGTTTCATCTTTTCAAACTAAATATTTTAAAAGTTATTGCTAGTTTATGTTCCCAATGTTTGACTCAAACCTTGTCCAAAAACGTCAACTAATATGAGTATGGAGTAGTATTACTTAAGCTCCATACCACGTCAATGGCACACAAGTGGAAAGTGTCCGCAACGATGCCAGCGTGCTCATTTGGTCATAACAATATATGTGGTGTGGTCATGTTCATTATTTGTCACGCATGTCGTCAATCTAATTCCTGAAGATTAAATTCAGCGTGTGCTTTTCTTAAAATATTTGTTTCAAGGTTAAAAGATAAAAAAGATCCCTGTGGCTTCTAGCTACGCACACAAAAAATAGAAACATTTTTATAGCTGAACTGAACATGCATGTACATGCATGCGATTCCTCCAACTCTCTCAAAGGCTCAGCCACACATTATAACAGCAGCACTGTAGCCATGCCCTTGCCCTCTCCTTTTCTGTAGCCAGGTCCTTCCTAGCTGTAGGCAGTAGCTACAGTATATATACATACAAGAACCTCCCAGCAGTTCTCTCCTTTTACCTGGTCAGGCTCTGTGACTATTGATTACTATGGCAGCACCATACCATGTAGCTGGAGCTAGGAAATGTGGCTCCTGTTCTCTTCTTTCCAGTTTATTTTTAATGTCGAAAACTGAAATAACTTCACATGAAAGTTTCACACAGTACCGCTACATTATTTTTCACGAGGAGCTGGTCACCTTAGAAGCTATACCAAACATGGTCTTACAAGCTAGGATGACACATATGTAGAGATACATGAGAGAGTACTTAGAGTACATGTATAGCTACAGAAACTGTGATGTGATCTCACTCTCTCTCTTTCTCTCTCTCTCTCTCTCCAGTTCTTGGGCGTAGTATGTAGAGATGGCTTAGCTAAAAGTAACAGCCATTAATACCTGCACATATCAATAGGACGACACGGCCAGTCCTCATCTCAGTCATCACAATTGGCGTGCTGTCTTATTTGAGCTTTAATTAGGAAAATAATCTTCTCTTATCTCTCTCTCCTCTTCACCACCAGTAGCACCACCACTTGCAAGCTGCAATCAACCTCATTCGTCCGTCCACCAAAAGAGCTAGCGAGAAGAATACCGCACCGCACAACCGTATAGGCCGGTCGGCCATCCATCCTCTTGTACATGTTTAGCTGGGTCTCCATCGATCTGTCTCTGTGTGTGGCGTGTGGGTGTAGTTAGGGCTGGTGGTCTTGTACTAGTCGTCCTCCTCCTCCTCCTCTGGTCCTGCTACTTCGTGCTATAAAGAAGCTAGCTAGGCTGGCTGCGTGGAAGGGAGGTAATGACACAAGCAGCAGGCCGCCGTCGATCGAGCTCGAGCATGGGGGGAGCATCTGGAGACCACCACCAGCAGCACGGCGGAGGCGGAAGCGGAGGCGACGATGGGCACCTGCAGCAAGGTGGAGGCGACATGGTGATGCCGGGGTTCCGATTCCACCCCACGGAGGAGGAGCTCATCGACTTCTACCTCCGCCGTAGGGTGGAGGGCAAGCGCTTCAACATCGAGCTCATCAACCTTGTCGACCTCTACCGCTACGACCCATGGGATCTCCCTGGTAAGCAAGCAAGCAAGCAGCATGTGAACTGCTACCATACCATACCAGCTAGCTCCTGCTAATAAGGAGTAATATCCAAGGGGATCTGGCACATATGATTTCATGCATGTGACCAACGCCCTTTATTTTCCTTTCTTTCCATCTCATGTGAGCCTTTATTTTTAGCCTGCTTTTTGCTTGCTTACTTTACTTTTCATGCATGAGATGATGGTGTATATTTTCTCTTTTTGTGTCTACTAACTACATGGATGCTCAACATCGTCTCATGCTCTACATAAACCACCGCAGCTTTGGCTTCAATTGGGGACAAGGAGTGGTATTTCTACGTGCCAAGAGACCGCAAGTACCGCAACGGTGACCGCCCCAACCGAGTCACGCCATCGGGCTACTGGAAGGCCACGGGAGCCGACCGGACGGTGTACGTCGAGGTCAAGCGGCCGATCGGGCTCAAGAAGACGCTGGTGTTCTATGTGGGGAAGGCGCCCAAGGGCCTCAGGAGCAGCTGGATCATGAACGAGTACCGCCTTCCTTCGGGCGAGGCCGACCGCTACCAAAAGGTAAAACTTGTAAGCTTTTCTGTGCATCTGTTAACAAGTAGTATTAGTTGTTGTATAAATAAAGATGATTTCTCTTTTTGAGAAATTTTTGCTCTGATCTGGATCCTCACAGCTATATGGCTGCTTTAATTTGTTTCCCCTTAATTATTGATTGAGTTGTTTTCCATTTTGAGTTCTTTGAGATCTTGGCAAAGCTAGCTAGCACACAAAGTTGAAAGATGCCTCCACTGCTTAAAATTCCCCACTTTTGGGACTTGAGGTTCTTAATTGATTGATGATTGCTAACTTCGTCCGGTTCGTGATCGCCGGCTGGCATATATATATTTGTATATATGCAAACACTACTCTTGCTTGTTTAATTAAAGCAAGTGCACCGTGTGAATTGCAAGTGCAAGATCTGGCTAAGTTAATTAGATTATTCCCTTCAATTACAAAAAGTACATCAATTTTTCTTCACTTATCCGAGAGTTTTTAGAACTAAAACAGAGAAGGAAGTTGAAAACTTTTCCAACTTTCTGTGTACAGATCGGTTACTCTTTTCTTCTTGTTTTCCTTTTCCAAAGACTGGTCCCTCCTTTTTGGATGTATGAATCATCACAGCCTTCATATGTAAAAGGTTTTTGAATCTTACTTTTCAAGACCAGATCTGTACATATCTGGGATAATAGCTACTCAAAAGGGAAAGCTACGTACTTCATGGTTCTAAAATAATAGTAGTAGAGAACTGTAGAAAGGGCACACCATCAGATCTAAGAACGAAATTTAATTAATATTTTGGAGTACAGTTATGTGCCTATTTGTTTAGTGTAGCATGAAGCACAACCTAGCTCCTTTACATAAAAAACTTTTCAACTGACATTTTTAATGCTGGCTGGCTGAAAATTCCTCTCTTTCAATAATTAACCAGCATGGTGTACATATATACTTAAATCACTTGCGAAGAAAAATTTCAGTCTCTCTTCCAATTACATGACTTAATACCTTTTTAGGGTTTATTATGAATGCCAATTTAAATTTTGTATTAATCTTGATTAATTTCCTTCATATCATATATAGGAAATTTCTCTTTGCAAAGTTTATAAACGACCAGGGATTGAGGACAACTTTCATCTCAGCACCACCACAACAAGATCATCCAGCTCAAAGGCTGCAGCGACCATGGAAAAGAAGCACCACCGGACTTCAGCGTCACCCCGCCTAGCACCAATGTTCGACGGTGGCCACTCATCAGCTCACATGAACAAGACATACAGTGGAGCAAACACCACCATGACCATGACATCATCAGCTGCAGCTCGAGCAGCAACAATGGTGCCACAGACGTCAATGTTCCTATCAACCCCCTCACTTAGCTCCACCACGTCGACGGAAGAGGACGGTACATCACTCTACCACATGAAAGGTGCTAACCCACCGATGCTGCCTTCTTCCACACATGCCCTGCTTAATGCAAACTCCGCTACAATGGCAACAATTCCAATAGATGAGCTGAGTAGGGCAATTGGATCATATAATAGCCAAGGAAACCCTAACCAGCCCTTGCCATCACAAGGTCCATTGCTTCCATTTCCTAGCATGGAAAAGATTTGGGATTGGAATCCTCTCCTAGAATCTCCCAAGGTTTGCACAAGCTTCAAGTGACTTTCAGGTGGCTCGAAGCATTTATATGCATGCTTGCATGCGTGCACGTATTATATATGAATACAAGTGTGTATATGTGCAGACACATAATTATTATTTGGGCTAGAACATGGTTAAGAGATGTAATGGAATATATAGGATGAGTTAGTTCTAGTCCTATGCAATGCTCCACTATATTAATCAGTTCACCATTCACATGAATAGCTGGTGTAACAATATGTCAATTTCTGTTATTTGATAATGCAGACCTTGTAGCATAACTCAATTAGAGATGGAATAAATTTGATCTGGTGGTTATCTGGTCTTAGGCTTATAATATGTATGTTTCAGTGATCACTTCATCTTAATTTATTGTCCCCGAGCATTTAGTTTACAGATTTATGTTTACATGAAATGACAAAAAGACATGCAAAATACGTCCATATATTGTATATATTGATATTTGTACATGTACCCTGTTGAGAAAATGCTATTGTGTGATTGTCATGTTCTAGCTAGGTTCTTAAAGTATAAGTGTTTTTGCATGATCATATGTATGTTAGGTTCCTAGTTCTGAAATCCAGAAGTCTAGTTATATAGTTGGACCTAGCTAGCTATCCATCCCCATTGATACATGTATTAGAAATTAAATGATGATCATGTACTTCACTCCCCTACAATACTGTGGAATAATTAATGTGGATGTATGTGATGTTTGGAACCAAAAGTATTAACGACGTGGTGCAGGACATATCCATTCTTCGTCATGATCTGCGCCAATAATCATAAGTTAGACTTCGAAGCATTGTTGAGAGACAGTAGCTGCAATAAGAATGTCTTTTTTTCTCTCCAATAAATAAAATTTGATTGAGGAACAACCATAAAACATAGTGCTTCAGGATCTTTGTCCTCCTAGCATAAATACACAGGAGCAATATTTATAGAAGCTGGCATTATTAGTTCACTCCATTATCCAATCTAAAAAGGAAAAGAGAGACTGGAGAGATTGATCTGCCCCATATAAGTTTTGGACATACATGATACTCCCTCCGTCCTGAAATGTAAGATTTTCAAGTTTGTCCTAAGTCAAACTAAGCTAATTAAGTTTGACCAGTTATAGATAAAAGTATTTACAATTGCTGGAGAGGAGCAGTCAAGTGTGTGGCGGTCCAGTTGGTGCACATACACGCGCCGCCGCATGTAAGATGCAGACCTTGCCGTTGCCGACCGTGTTTACTAGCTCCGCAGTCTGCACTGCACAGTCCACACGCGGCACCTTGCTCCACATGCATGCGTGCAGCTGCACCTTGCTCTTGCTGTCAACGCACTTAAGAGTATGACCTTGCTGGTAGCCATACATGCATACTTCATACAAGTATATGTCAAACTTATCTAATGTCTAATTTATTTGGTTTAAATTTGTAGTAAAAATATATTAGAACATTTAAAATAACAGCACACTATCGAAATATATTCCATGCATGCTGTATCTTGTTAATCTTATTTTGGTAAAGTAGATGTCTGTGCACTTTCCAATAAATTTGATAAAAATTAGAGAAGGTTGACTTAGGAGAAAATTAAAATGATTTACAGTATGCAATTGCTGGAAATACATATGAGCGGAGCATATATTTGTACTTATTGATTCGTATATAGCAACACCATTCACTAATATAACCAGTGTCGTTCTCTCTATGTGCTCCATTTGTTCCTTTTTCATGCATGTTGCATTAGCTTTGTCCTAAATCAAACATTACTATATACTTTCTTCGTTCCAAATTATAAATCATCTTAACTTTTTCTGTACATCTATTTTGCTATGCGTCTAGTCTAGATATAGTATGCCTAGAGATACGTAGCAACTTTTATGTACCAAAAAGTCAAAGTGACTTATAATTTTGAAAGGAGTGACTATATTTTATCATCCACTCGAAATCTTTATTATAGTTTTATGACATACAAATCATAGGTTATATATGAAAAGTATTTCTCATAGTAAATCTAGAAACATAAACCTTATGTCATGAATCTATATATTTTTTTGGAATCGATGGATATAAATATATGTTTATAAGTTAAAAGCTAATATGACATGTAAAAACGGAGTACCTGCAGCTAGCTGGAGCTGAAGCATTATGGAAGTTTTACATGTTAATTGCACGCCACTTTTTTTTGTTGAGAAAAGCACGCTAGTTACTTTTACAGTGATAAATTTCTCTCTAGTGGGCCCTATGGCCTAGGTTGAAAGCCCACTCCACAGTTGGTTCGAAATTAGGAAGCTTATGGTTACGGCCCACGTATCTTATTAGGCAAGACCACCTGCCCACTGCTTGTCTTTCCTTCCTAAATTGACCAATTGTAGCCTTGCTGACGTTACAGATTGTAGCTACACCGGGAGTTTGGCCCATTGGAGCTGTGTGTCGAGTAGGTCTCGTTTGAGTACAAAGTATTTTTTAGATTTTACAAAAAAAAAAAGCCATGGCTTTGTAAAATACTTTGGTTTTAGAGTGTAAAGTGTTTGGGTGCAACAAACTTTAAGGTTTTGAATACATGTTATTGCTGAAATTGTAGTGTTTTGGAGTTTTAAAAACTCCATGCTCTAAACCTCTTTTCTAAACCACGCTTTTGCACATCAGTGGTTCTAAAACTATAATTTCTTGACATTATGGTTTCTTAATATATACTACAATATCCAAACAAGGCCTTAGTTGTAAATGGTCTTTGTATGGGATAAGACCATCACGAACATTTCTAATATTGTGCGATGGAAAAAATAGACGTCTATGAAGATTGTTGGCCGCCATTCGTGCCACACAGACAACACCTCCATTGCCACACAGATGACACCTCCATTGCCGCCATCAACCAGCCCAAAGGCAGCTCAACTAAATACATTCTAAACATGGATAGATTAGGAATTAGGATAGAGAACCGTTGGTGGAGGGTTCTTTTCATAGGTTCAAAGAAATCAAGATTAGAAGTTGCTTTACTTTGCTCATATGTACTCTTTCCTTCAATTACAAACCAAGATTGGAGTACTAACTATAGGAGATTGTACTAAATACAGTATGATGAAATTAAGAGAAAAAACACATGGACGTCACGAGAGAGAAAATGATACTCTCTCTGAATAAATAGATTCATAGCTTAAAAATATGTCTACAAATAAATCAATCTCTAGAATGTTGAATGGTCTATTGACCTATTTATTTTTCTCAAAATCTCCTCGCGTTTCCTGCATTCCCTCCCATCTTCCAATCTAGTGTTGAGTTTCTGCAGTTGATATGTGCAGTAAATGCTATAATTAGTTCTGATTGGATCAATCACCAATCGATGTGCAAGTACTAAGGGTAGTTTGTCTTTTCCTTGTCCCACTAATTTGTCCTGGATTGACTAGGTATTATACATTTATTTAGGAACAGAAGACAGAGTATGAAGAGTATGGAGTTATGACCATTGGCGGCATGAGAAAACCGCCGTGACACCCAAGCACCCAACCGCCGCATGCTTTTATTTACTTTCACGCGTCCATGAATGCACTGGGCCTACTCGTGCGTGCGTTCGCACGCAGATGCATGCTGGGCCATATTCGCTCGCGTTCACACCGGCCTGCTTTATTAAATGAGCGGCATCGCAGGTTGGGCTACAATACAAATAACGGAAAAAGTTCATGCCTATAAAAGTCTTTTTTTTTCTCTCTAAACTCTAAAACTAGGTAAACCACCTTCCTAAATTTCTAAAACCATTCATTTTACCTCCTTAACCTGGTTATAAGGGGTTTTTTGAGGAACCTGGTTATAAGCGGTTTTGAGGGTGGTTTTGTCCTTTTTTTTTCTTTTATTTATTTCTACTAAATCTTTAAAAAATCTTTGTAAATCACAAGAAAATCATAAAATAGAAAATCTAATTTTTTTTGGGCTCTATATGAGTGGATCTATACAGTGAACATATAATATTGTATGCTTTAGTATAATATTTTTGTTGTTTTTATTATAGCTTTAGATCTATACTTTTTTATAATTAATTCATAACTGCAGTTTCTATGGTCTAATTGTGATAAAATTTTTATAGTGGGATAATTTTTATATACTTGAACTATAGCAAAAAATTTCATACTCATTGGATCATGTATAATTTATTTATAAATATATTTACATTTAATAAGTATAAACCTAAAAAAAATTAACTACGTTGTACATTTCACCATGATTGGACTATAGAAACTTTAGTTATGAATTAATTAAAAAAGGATAAGTTACAGTAAAAACAACAAAAATTTTATACTAAAGCATGCCATATTATATGTTGACATCTACTCATTTGGAGTATAACAAAATTGAGTTTTTTATTTTATGAATTTTTCTATGATTTATTATGATTTTTCAAAGAATCAGTCAAAATAAATAAAAAAAGATAAAAATGCCTTTGAAACCACTTATAACCAGGTCGGGGAGATAAAACGAACGGTTTTGAAAAGTTTAAGGAGGTGATTTACTCGTTTTGAAGTTGAGGGAGGAAAAAACAGACTTTTACAAAAGTTGAAGAGATAATATGGACTTTTTATTACAAATAACCATGCCATATTATGTTGTATGCATACATGATGATTTTTAATTTTACATATTTTTCAACATTTCAAAATTTATTAGAACAAACATGCTATCATTTAAGTTTTATGTACAAAAGTGTACGACATATATATATGCGGATCTCCCATGGCACTTAAAGGGTGAAAATGATAAGAACACAGCAATGCTAGACATCGCCGATTTTGGGAGTGTGACAAATATTTCAGGCCCACTAAGATCTTGTTTAAATACACTTATATTCACCTTAACTCACATATATTAGAGTTGATGAAAAAAAACTAAATATTACATCGATTCACTACAACATACGTGGATAGAGACGAATACAAGTGTACCCAAACAAGACCAAATAGATTTGGTGTTTGCAGTCCTTAAGATGGGCTATCTTATTATTACAGAAATAATTTGTAGAGGTGGTTGTGGGGGGGGGGGCACCTCTACTCATATGGCTCTAGAAGTCGTGGATTTTTATAAACATGTATCCGATCCGGGCACGGCACCTCCTAGAGTGCG
Organism: Chrysopogon serrulatus; assembly: GCA_015844335.1. NCBI lineage: Eukaryota > Viridiplantae > Streptophyta > Magnoliopsida > Poales > Poaceae > Chrysopogon > Chrysopogon serrulatus. Next base: position 227,814 of record JADLZL010004024.1, read on the forward strand.
GTTCTTCTTCCGACTGACTCTGCATGACTGTTGCTGGACGACGGAAAGGAGGTTCCGGCATGGTTTGCAAACCGATGGCGCTTGTATCATGTGTGACCAGGCGTCAAAGACAATGGATCACATCTTGTTGGGATGCTGCTTCAGCCGGGAAGTCTGGTACATTTGGTTGGGCGGGCTACACCTCCAGGATGCCATTGTCGTAGCAAAGGAGCCATCGTTGCAATGGTGGTTGTGCAATAGGAAGCTAGGGCCCAAGCCAGTTCATCGTTCCTCATTGGGTGGCCGCTCTGGAAAGAGGGAAATTAGAACTTTCAACCGGGCTATGTCTACCGCTCCTCATCTGGCAGATAAAATTCAGAAGGAGATCGACAGCTAGTGCACGGCGGGTTTCAAGCACCTCAGAGCGCTGATGGCGCTGTAGTGAACTCTCGAACAATTCTTGCTGTTCTCGGGTCGCCAATTTGCATCATCCATGTAATCTATCGTGCGTAGGAGTGGGGGTGGGGAGGGTCGATAACCATGGTGTTACTGTCCACTTCCTGTTGTTTCAAAACTCTTCTCTGCTTAATGAAAAACACGCTTAAGCATGATCGAAAAAAAAAATCCGGGCACCCCTAAAAAATGGGTGAAATGGGTCCAACTTAAGAAAAATGACTTCTTGAAATTAAAAAAAAAAGAGAGAGAGGGATAGATGTACATTTTAGGGATTTTAGGGTGAGTTTTTTTTTTTTGAGAAATACATTTTAGGGTGAGTGAGTACAGCATAGTACGTATAAGACAGCCACATACACCTCTTCTGCTCCTGTCTAAAGGCAGCCCATATACATGTTGTGCTCGACTTGAGACGTACGTACTCATTAAATCTGTGACCATTTTATGGGCCGGAAGTCCAGCAATGAGGCCCTTAAACTTTTCCCTTTGAAAAGGAAAGGGAAAAAAATGGGGGGGCCCATCCATAATGATGATTGCTCAATGCTCATCTCCCCCATCCCCCGAGTTCCAGAGGCGACGATTGTGTACGTGTTGGGTAAAGAAGCCGCCACCATTTTGATTAACGTAACCTAAACTAGCGTCTCCCGAGAAATAGTAATTAGTTTCATTTTTCTTTTCTTGCAAGTGTGAGGAAATCGTGTGGAGGACGCTGCTGTGCACGGGCGTGTGTACATGGAGTGGCTGAGATGGATCTCTCTCTCGGCATCGCATCAGGTGCAAGTGTCGTCGCAAAAAAAAAAAAAAAAGGTGCAAGTGCAGGCAGGAGGAACACGACGGACGGACGGCTGGTACGGAGTACCCAGACACCCTCCCCTCGATCGGCGGTTGGGACTGAAGAAATCTCTGAATCGGATATCCTATCATCCCATCACTCAGGTTGGCTATCGTCGGGGTTCAGTGAACCCGATTCAATGGTACTCTCTCTCTCTTAAAAATGAAAAAATGTCGTTGGGTTTTCGTACCATAGCATTGATTTGATTTATAGATCTCTAAATAAATTTATTAGAAAACTAGATTTAAAGATCTTTTTAATAATTTTTGTAAGTCCAAGTGAAATTTGGTGGATGCAAACTGCAACCAATTTGGTAAGGTAACTAACTGTACGAGTAGTGAGATTGCTGTACCGAGGAGGAGGAGAAGAGAAGGAGATGCATGCGAAGAATGAAGCAAAGGAACTGAGCCAAAATACCGCCGATCTCTCGATTAGAATAGAAGACGACTACGCGTTGGATTTTATTTACAATTAATTCCACGCTAAAACCTAGTATTACTCACTGTATGTAATCAGCTACTAGCAGTAGCTACATAATCTCTAATCTACTTGGAGTAGGAGGAGGAGGAGGAGGAGGAGGTGGTGGTGGGCATGGTGGCGACTGTGGCGACGGCGGCGCGTGCGTCGGAGGGACGAGGACGAGGAGCAGGAGCACGGCGAAGATGGCGACGGGCACGAGGAGGAACAGCGGCGGAGGCGGCGGCAGGGGCGGGAGCAGCAGGGGCAGCACCAGCAGCGTGGCCGTCACGCACGCCAGCAGCGCCGCCGCCTCCGCGCCCAGGTACGTGGCCGAGGTCGAGGTCGAGGTCGAGGTCCCGCCGCCGTCCGCGCTGAGCCTCCTCGCCGGGACCCCCGGGCCGCGAGCGGCGACCGCGACCGCGACGGGTCGCCCGGGCTGGCGATGTGGCTGCCGTGGTGGTCTTGTCGGCGGTGGTCGAGGTCGAGCATGTGCATCTTACTAGACGGGAACGCCGGGCGTGGCCGGGGCAAATCACAAAATGGGTTTGAGGCGGAGGTGGTTGGCGCGATCCCTGTCCTGCCTGACCCGGCTGGCTGCTGGTGGCGGAGCGGTGGTGCTTGGATGATTTGGATTCGCCGGCGGGCGGCGGGATTGGAGCAGCAGGACGGAACGGAGCGGAGGGGGGGATCGGTGGGCGGTGCGGGGTTAATTTGTGAGCATTCTTTCGGGGACATTTTTATAGGATGGGAGGATGAGTTGGAGCAGAGAAGGCCAGCAGGGCAGGGCGGTGGGGGAGGTGGGCCCCGCGGGGCAGTAGCCAGTAGGCACCAGCCCAGTAGCAGGCAGTGGAGGGCCCAGGCGCACGGGATGCATGCATGCATTGCAAGCATCCCAATCCCACCCACCCAGTTGGAGCGGACACTGGGTGGCTGGACGTCCACATGGGCAGGCCCACTGGCTGAGGCTGCATGCATGCAATTGGGGGCCCATGCAACTTGGACGCAACAGAGACAGCGATGCGTGGCATGCCTGGGTGGGATCGCCTCGAGAGAGTTGAGAACCATGCATGCATTATGCATACGCACTGATTTTTTGCTTGGAACGTACCCTAAGAATTTATTCCGTATCTAGATATAATAATAATATATTTAGATATATAATAAAATAGATAAATAAAAAAAATTTAAAACAACTTATAATTTCGAATAGAGTGAATAGTATAGTTTGAAGCAACCAACGCAACGCACCGCACCGTGTGATGCCGATGGCAAGTGCACTGGTCATGCACAGGGAGAGCACAGCGGTCTGTATGTCCCAGTGTCCATGTCCGGTGCTCCTCCCGTCTCGGGCTTTCGGTCCTGCTCCTCGTCGTCGTCGAGGCAAAACCAAAACCAAAACCAGCAGCAGCTAGCTGCGGCTGCCCCCGGTATTGCTGCCGTCCCAATCTGCATGGTGGTGGTGGCCTGCTCTGCTCTGCTCTGCTGCCGCCGGTGCATGAACCTACTAGGCCTCGCCTCCTGTCCTCGTGGGTCGTCTCCGATCCATGCCCGGCCACGGATGATGACGGGTCCACCAGTGTTCTCCTTGCATCCTGTCAGAGTCAGTGTCAGTGCAGGAAAAGAAAGGAAAAGCGCGCCAGCCGTGCCGTCGTCGAGTCATTCTCTCATTCCTCACGCACCCGGCCGCACGTGCCGTCGACCTCATCACCTGATAATGTCACAAAGCGGTTGCCAGCTGGCACTACTCCAGCACTCTCGTAGCGCTCGTCACCCATCGACTCACTAACGGACGGACGGACGGCTACGAGTACTCCTAAGCTGCATGCGGGGCCCGGCTGGCAGCTGCAGATGATGATCTTTCATGACAAATTAAGCTTCGTTTGCTTCGATCGACGGCCAGGGAGGGATCGGAAGCATCCGCAGCAACACGTGCCAGGCATCGACCTCGGTTGCATTATTGGTCACGCGCGCTCAACCAAATCAGGTCTCTGGAGAGTACGTCTGGACCCGATCGGATCGGCCTTACCGTACGTAACTACACCTAGGTTATTACTAGTGCGTACTCTTCTCTCCCTCCATTCAACGTTTTATTCCCCTTATCTGGCAGAATCACTAAACCGTTTTGCCATAGAATCAGGATCATGGCAAAATCAAGTTTTCACCGTGTTTTGGATTATTATGGATTTATGGGTGTCATCCCAACGGCCGAGGATAGAGGAGGCCTCCGCTTGATGACAGAGAGGTTCACGCAGTAAAGATAGAACGTAATACAGAACTGTTATCAATGTTTCATTACTATAACCCACCTAACATTTATATGGGGTCCGTGCACCATTTTTATAGTGCACGGAACCAACCTAAGTTATTGTACAAAAATACCCATGTGCCCTAAAGGTATATTCTTGGAATTTTCTACATTCCTTGTGATTAACCTCCACAAGAGCACTTTTGGTATTCTTGCTTCACGTCGTAGGCCTTCCTCCCTGGCTCGTACACCGGCCCATGAGCGCTCCACCCCTCATGGCTTAAGGTTGCTTGGGTACGCCTCCGCTCGGCATCGAGATGCGCCTCACCTCATTCAAGCTTTCGAGTCAGGCTTAACTAGCACGAAGGTCCCATCCACCCATTCTGCAAGGGGCCATGAAGTTTGCGCTCAGCCTTCGCCTCTGCGCCCTGGGAAGGCGGAGGTTCCGCACTTGTGACCTGCATAAACAGAACCATTAGCCCACGCCAGGGCCTCCGCCTCCGCGCCTTGGGGAGGCGGAGGTCCCGCGCTCGTGTCCTACATAAAAAGAACCATTAGCATTATTCTTAGCACGTGGTGTTTGGAACTAAGGAAAGGAGATTGTGCCAGTGGAACGGTACAGCGACTCTAGGGAAGGCCTTTGCAGCTGCTCGTGGAGTGGTCCCACCACACCAATTCACACTCGTAGGCAGAAAATGAAGAACCACTTTGAACCAAACGTTTCACTTTTGTGTGGTTTTGCATGGATTAATTCTAGGGTTTTCCAAACATGAATCTTGAATGTTTCAAACTACGTATCCAAATGGCCCCCTTAATATTAAGGGTGTGTTTGGTAGGGATCTAGATTTGTATAGAAATACTTCATACGATGAATCGGAATTACTTCATGAAACCGTTTAGCTCACTTGGCTAACTCTTTAACTAAGACTATAATCGAATTACTTCATGAAACCGTTTAGCTCACTTGGCTAACTCTTTAACTAGGACTATAATCAGGACAAGCTAGGTTCTCTAAGCGTTGTGGACTAGTATAAAAACGAGAATCGGCACTTCACGTGACGATTCTTCATGAAAAACGTTTCTCTCTTTGAAACTCGATCATCGAAACGTTTCTTTCTGTCAAACGCACGCGTGGAAAAATAAGTAGGAGTAATAATAAGTAGCTACTGATGACATTACCTTTTGCATAATAAACGACGTCATATAGCGCAACCTTGCTACTAGCTACGTAACTGTCAAAAACCCGCTAGGAGCTGCTCGCAGCAGTAACTAGGAGAAGTTCATGCAAGTAGATTAATCAACAAATGCCTCAAGTACTAGACAATGTATGTATGCTTTTTAATTTATTCCTAATAAAGCGAACTATAAAGAAATGTCAAATTGAGGAAGTGGGCGCTACTACGCAACTAAATTGTACTGCCAACAGCACTCAAAGCCATCCATCATGATGGGTACATGCATGCACTTATCTCTGAATATTTCTCCAAGCAAATAGGAGACAAAAGCTGTTCAAGTTGGTATTATATATACCGTCAACAATGCCTGGCCTGAATTATATATAGAAATTACTAGTAGTCCACAAGCGACGATGTAAGCATTGTACTGTTTTATATTTATATCATATCAGGAGAGCGAGAATCTCGGAAGGTAGCTTGGCGTTATGCAAAGATTGAGCAGACCAACCACTGGCACTTCTTAATCCGGCAAGGAGGCCGACCATATACCATTATATACTACTAGCTTTCAAGGACGATCGAGATCGTCGTCAGATGCAATGCAGCAAATCGTGATCGCATTCCATCTCCAGCCGATAAAATACATGCAAGTTGAGTACAATTAGACTACTAATATCCTAGTGGAGTTGCGTACTGCACGGCGCCGCGCGCCCAATACAGGGCACAGGAACCAAATCGATTTCGCATAGGTAACTGCAAATCCCATCGCTCTCATTGAAATCCCATCTAGCAGTAGTACTGCCTCTGCCCTCCCTTCCCTCCTTGGTCTAAAAAATAATAATACAAATCCATCTTTATTCTTAGTTAAATTATATAAAATTTGACTCAATGTACACTACTACAGAAACTATTTGTAGTAACGCCTCTCTTTTTTTGTAGGGGCGGCTCTATATTAAACCGCCCCTATAAATGGTGGCCAAACGAACCGCCCCTACAAATCCATTTGTAGGGGCGGTTGGTGTTATGAGCCGCCTCTACAATTGTCTAGATTTGTAAGGGCGGTTCTATATCTAACACCCCTACAAATCGGATTTGTAGGGGCGGTTCTATATTGAGGCGCCCCTACAAATGAATGCCGAATATAAAAAATAAAGCACTAAAATTTAATTTTTTAAAATGATCTCGGATGGAAAAATGACTAAAATAAAAGTTGTAGATCTCAAAAAGTTACGTAACTTTGCTATTTATAACTTTTTTATTCAAAATCATTTTATACTCCAAAATTTACACTTTGAAAATATTGTTTGAAGTAGTTAAATTTTGAAATTCAAATTTTGAGTTAATAAAACAAACTCGCATGAAAAGATGACCAAAATAAAAGTTGTAGATCTAAAAAAATTAAGCAACTTTGTAGTTAACAATATTTCATTTGAATTTTTTTCACATGGTAAATTGTGTATGAATGTCTTAGGTTTGAACTTTAAATTTTTGAAATGAATTTTTTTTAAATAACCTCAGACAGAGAAACAACCAAAATAAAAGTAGTAGATCTCGAAAAATTACGAAACTTTGTAGTTGACAACTTTTTGATTTGAACTCATCTTGCTAAATAAAATTACATTGACTTTCTCAAATGTAAAATTTGACTTTTTTTCAAATGACCTCGGATGGAGAAATGATCAATATGAAAGTTGTAGGTCTCGAAAAGTTATGAAACTTTGTAGTTGACAACTTTTTGATTTGAACTCATCTTGTTAAACAAAATTACATTGACTTTCTCAAATGTAAAATTTAACTTTTTTTTTCAAATGACCTCGGATGGAGAAATGATCAACATGAAAGTTGTAGGTCTCGAAAAGTTATGAAACTTTGTATTTGACAACTTTTTAATTTGAAATCATCTTGTTAAACAAAATTACATTGACTTTCTCAAATGTAAAATTTGACTTTTTTTTCAAATGACCTCGGATGGAGAAATGATCAACATAAAAATTGTAGGTCTTAAAAAATTATAAAACTTTGTAGTTGAAAACTTTTTGATTTGGATCCGTTTAGGGTCTCAAACAATCAATTTAATCTTATTTTAGGATAATATATAAGGAAAGAAAATACAATATGGACACATGTGACGGTGAGGTGTAGTGGTAGAGGAGGGAGTGCACGAGGGTGAGGTTGTGAGTTCGAATCACGGCCAACGCAAAGTCTCTAAAAATCACGGAAAAAAGGCTGGTGTGAGCCCTGGGTGGGGGCTGTCTAGTGGGGATTTTCTCGGATTAAAAAAAGTTTTTTTTACTATTTTTTTGATAATTTTTCGTAATATCTAGAAATTGATTTGTAGGGGCGGTTGGATATAGAACCGCCCCTACAAATCGCCAACCGTCTCTACAAATTGATTTGTAGGGGCGGTTGGCCAACCGCCCCTACAAATCGGGCATTTGTAGCCACGGTTGCGTAGGGGCGGTTGGCAAAACCGCGGCTACAAATGCTCATAAACCGCCCCTACAAATCATTACTGTGGTAGTGGTAGTGAAATTTTGATATTCATGATGCCAAATATATGTTACTAGATTAATATTTTCATGATAACTATGTTCAGAAATATAAATGTTGATACTGTTTTTATATAAAATAATCGGTCAAGTTTGACTCAAACATATACTATTCTCTTTTGAGACGGAGCCAATCGTGTGATCTTTTGCTCTCCGATGAGCGGTGTGTGATCTTTGCTGACTCCGAGGAGCTAGCTGTGTGTGGTCTTTGCTGACTCTCTGAAATGTTTGTCGCCATGCCAAGACCAAGATGGGTCGGCGAGAGCATCTGCATCTCTGCCGCCGCATGCATGCGATCGAGAAGAACGACCACCGCCCAAGTTTTGCAGGTCGATCGGCGCATCCATATATGATTCCATCCATCTGCTCTCAATGCAAATATAATCCATCCATAATCCTTGCAACAGCGGTGCAGGTTCAGGTGCAGCTCACCTGGACTGCATGCGCATGACTAGGAAATTATCCCCAAGTCCATTTCCATCCTCATCAGCAGGTCTACTACTAGTAGATGACCATACTAGTACCAGATTTTGATTGTCAGTGGGCCGTGCATGTACCTGCTCCGTGCGACAAGCAAGGGATCATTTATTTGTAAGCTAGGCCGGGGGCATAAAATAATCTCTCGTTGAGTGCACCACGTCCTGACACGTAGACCTTCGCAGTGCCACACGCTGCATGACATGATACTAAAGGTCTAAATTAAAGCAGGCGCTAATTGTTGTCAATCGGTGCACAGTAACAGTGGTGTGGTTAAATGCATGCTTTCCCCTGTTGTTCCTTCCCTGTCATTTGCATTGCTTTCAGTTCTCCTACTAGTAGCTTGCTTCGCTTGGACGACGTCGTTCGCAATATCACCCATCTTCCGCAAGCAAGCAAGGAACCTAACACGACGAAGACATTGCAGTACACATACATGGCCGCCTTTAAAAAAAACGTAATTTATTTATTGCATCTTCAGTTTAACTCTGTAAAAGATGTGCACTAGTGGGACCGAGTTGTAGCTCGGTTGGTGAGCGTTCCGATTGTGGAAGCCACCAGTCCAGCGTTCAAGCGTTGCTTAGCGCTGGATTTTCCCACCGGAAACGGTGTTCTCTAGTAAATTCCGTTCCCTCCTACGCGTGAAGCCATAAAGGGATTCGTCGCCTACGGACGTGGTCTAGTGATCTAAGTGCAATTGTAGGTTTGTCTGTGTACGCGTAGTGTGAGTGTGGTATATGTGGGTTGGGTTGGTATGAGTTGTACATGAGCACGGAGTCATCCAGTGATCTCACGAAGGATGCGGTCTAGTGTTCTGAGTGTAGTTGTAGATTTGCTTCTGTACGCGTGGTGTAAATGTTGTGTGTTTGAGTTAGGTTGGTGTGATCATACTATTGTTGTACCCAGGTATGAAGCGTCAAAAAGATGTGCATTAGTTTCATTTTTTTTTCTCTCTTTCTTTTTTTTTATCAAAAAGCGTACCAGAATTTGGACAATGTGTATCAGAGTTTGGGCCAGGCCCCTGCCGTGAACTCATCTACCATCCGCGCGCGTGGAGGCCTGGGCCTGAGTGTCATGTCATACTTCCATTTTTCCAAAGGCGAGAAAAAAGAGGATCCACGGACCACGGCAACGCCCACACTTTGGATGACACGCACAAAAGGCCAGAACAAAGAGGATCCCATGCCTATCAAACCAGGGGTCACATGGTTGGCAAAGTTATTTGTGCAAAACTTTGCACGGTGTTATCATTCGCGTCCTGAAATTTTGAATTTCGATATAGGAATCGCCAAACTTTTATGGCATTGACGTGGAACAGGACGGGTTCATTTGAATTTAACGGTATTCGGTCCATTATTTTTTGCAAAAAATCTTAGATATAGTTATGTACCATGTATATTGCACAAATAAAAAGTATAAATACCTTCAAATCATAGTTTTTTTAGAGAAACTTCAAATCATAGGTATTCAAAGAATTCAACGTACAAAACATACCTCACTCATTCTTGTATCACATATGGCCCAACATGGCCCAACAGCCGATGGCCCAACAATATCCACTATCATCAAGTGTGCCGGCTGCCTGAATCCAGCTTCTGTGGTGGAGTTGCGCGGCCTGCGCGCTGAACCAACCACGGTGGCACGCACACAAGTCAGATTGTTCTTCCCCTTTCCGTAGTACGTATATTTGATAGAATTCAAGCACATATCGGTCCTAACACTCAAATGGTAGTCTCACTTGTTATTACGTTTACATTTTTATGTTACTTCCTCTGTCCCTAAAAAACTTTAACTCATAAAATCCGTGCTAGATAATTTTTTTTTTTAAGTTTAACCAATTTTATAGAAAGTAGCATCAATATCTATGACATAAAATAAGGATCTTATTAAAATATATTATATAATAAATTTAATGGTATTAATTTGATTCCATAAATCTTAGCTTTTTTAGAAGTTCAATCAAAGTTTGAAAAATTTAACCTTAAGACAACTCTAGAATTTGAAGCTTAATTTCAGAGACAGAGGGAGTATGAAAGATCTTATTTATTTCTAAAAACAACAAAATAGTAAACACAAATCTTATTTATCCTTTATATGGAAACACACGTGCACTAAACACGTTGTAGATCGTCAAATAGACAACACACTATACAAGTAGTCTATTTAACTATTTATATGCAAGGCGATAAGGACTTGCAGGTAGCGTTTGTAGGATTATACATGCCCTACAACATGACATATGGATGGGTGGCCTACTTCAAGTGGATCAGTAGGACACTTGTCCAATTAGTTAACCTTTGATCATCGAGGCACAAGGTGAGCACATAATGGGCCCTTTATAAAATTAAACATATCGATTTTGGGGTCCGTCTGAAGTTGGATGGTTTGCTCACCCTCCACTTCATCCCACTTGAACTCCCTCAGAAGGTTTGCCATAAAGTAGCTAATGTGGAGCAATGACATGCTTATAGCAGGGCACATCCTTCGCCCTGTCCCAAAAGGCATCATCTTCATCTCCCCTGCCATCGACGACAACAAGTTCTTAGTGCTTTCTTCGCATGCTTGGAAACGTTCTGGCTTGAACTCCTCGGAGTCAGCCCACACTGTCTTGTCTCGACCTAGAGCCTCCAACATGAAGACCATCGTGGTACCGATAGGAATTTGTTGACCATCATGATCAACCATATGGTCTTCCTGCATCACCTATTTTTTTTTTCATATTCATGATATTGGTTAGATAATCTTATAAAAATTATATATCAAATATGTCCGTGCATTGCAATTGAATGAAACAAAACAGTTAATTGAAATAACTATACCATCTATCTATTTTATTGAATGGATATAATGACAAAACATAACCAATGAATGCTTGTAAGGTACTAGTTGCATAGAATACTAATTAGATTACACAAATTGAGAAATTTGAGGGCTATTAGGATTTTTCTCTAAAATTATAAAGTGTAATTTCACCCTATCTATTGACCACATGGCATTATTCTCTAGGTATGGTCACCCTATCTAAAATTATAAGTTACTAGTTGCATATTTTGTTATTGTATCCATTCAATAGGAATCCCCGCATGTCAATGAACCTAATCCAAATCCAATAAGACAATTCTACCCTATCTACACTCTCTGCGTGTTCCGTATGTGACCCTAACTCACAATTTATATTCAAGTTAGAACAACTCACATCTAACAATAATATAAAGTGTATGAATTATCAATTTCTGTTGGAAGGACCGACATGTTTGCTAGTACTATATATTCCTCAATCCCAATTTGTAAGATGTTTGATTTTTTATACTAATTTGACCACCCGTCTTATTCAAAAATTCTTTACGAAATATTTTTTTTTTTTTGCCGTGGCTTGCTTTATCAATAAAAGTTCTTTAAGAATGACTTAAATTTGACTCAGTTTGTACAAATTTTTTGAATGGGACGAGTGGTCAAACTTAGAGAGAAAATAGTCAAACGTCTTGTAATTTAGGATGAAGGATGTGTAGTTAAAAAAATTGACAAGGATATATATATATTACTGCATCTAGCTACGTTTTTACTTAGGCGATTTGCCTTACCTGCCTAAATACCTTCATGGTGGTGGGATACAGCCTCAGCGCCTCCAAGATGACAGCGTTGAGAAGGTCTAGCTTCGAAAGAACCTCCTCCCCGACCTCCTCAGCATCGGCGTCCACAGCAGCTTCGATTTCCCTCCTGACGGCCTCCTGCGTGTCTGGGCGTTTCATCAGGTTCGCCATGATCCACTGCAGTGATGCAACTGTGGTTTCAGTTCCTGAACCAAGGAACTCGGAGCAGAGTCCCACGAGTTCACCGTCCTCGAGCCTCCGCTGCTGCCGTTGTTGCTTGCCTCCGCTGCTGCTATGGTCCTGCTCGTCCGCATCTACCGGGACACGGAGGTCGAGGAGCGTGTGCACGTATGTCGGCGCCTCGTCGGGCTTCCGGCGATGGCTGCGGCGGGCGTTGATGAGCGAGAGGTACAGCTCCTCCTGCTTCTGCCGTATCGCGACCAGCTTGTTCCACTGCTTGCGGTAGATCAGCCTGGACGCCGCCAGGAACGGTGCGGACGCGAACATGCGCACGGCAGATAGCGAAAGGACGAGCTCCATCTGGACGTCGTCCATGGCGCGGACCACGGCCGCGTCGACGCCGTCGCCGAAGCACATGGTGGAGACGAGGCCAAACAACGCGCCGCGGATGCTCTCCGCGGCGAGCGCCACGCCGTTGGTGAGCTGCTGCTCCCTGAGGTCCGCGACGAGGCGCCGTAGCGCCTGGCGTCGTGCGGCGGCGAAGCGCTGCTGGTTCGTCGGGTGGAGGACTCCGGAGGTGAGGTTTTGCCGGAGGGCGCGCCAGTGCTGGCCGTAGGGTGCCGAGGTGATGTTGTGGTAGTCGCGGCCGGAGAGGAAGGCGCTGGGTGACATGGACGTCATGCGGTTGGAGAAAGAGCCGCCGCCGCTGCCTCCGCCGCCGCCGGCGGCGGCTCTGCTGCCTCGCACAAGAAGGTGATGTGCCGTGGCGCAGTCTGTGACGACAATATATCGTGGCTTGGTTGGTAGAACGGAGTTGATGAGGGTGACCAGGCGTGCCTTGATCGGCGTTGCTGCACGCCGGACGATCATGGTGACCACCGGGAGAACCAACAGGAGCAGTAGAAGGAGTTGCATGATTGCTTGATGATGCTTGGCCGCAGAAGCCCTTAGCTGCTTGCAGCTGCTATATTATATAGAGTGCTATACGTGCCTTCCACCTGGCACTTGCTACCTTGTTGTGTGTATATGCCACATTATTTATAAATAAATTAATCTCATCAATTTTTTCACCAACTGAGGATATATATGATTTTTATCTGATGTCTCCGAAGAAACGAGGAGATGTTTTTTAGTTTTAGATAACCTACTCCCTCTATCTTATAAAATTTGTCACTTAAAAACCATGTTCGTGAGAAGGAACGATATTCTCTATGGAACGGAGGAAGTATATATCATTTGCATTGGTTACTTAGGCATGATGGGCCCTTGTCATGCATCAATTTTAACCTCAGGTAACTTCATTTGGTTACTTCGGCATGATTGGTCCTTACCATCAATTGTCACTTGAGGATATGACTTTTAGGGCACCGGTCATTTGGGACTTTTACACCTGTCATTTCGGCATGGCGTGGGTGATTATCATCAATTTTCACGTGAGGATATGACGTTTAGGGCTCCTGTCATTTGGGACTTTAAGGTGACCTGTCATTTTGGCTCCAACTAAGTACTATATATAATAATATAATATGGGAGCCTTTGAGATCGTCATGTTTTGAGTCTTGAAAAATTATACAATAATCATGTCGTCTATTTCAATGTGCTTGTCTTGAAAATTATTATGTCATCTATTTCAATATATTGCATCATGATCGCATCATGGGTTCCAATGCATTTATCATTGGACTCTGCACCATATCTGAACAGTACCACCATGTTCAAAATATGATGATCGGTCACGACTTTATTACAATTTTTTTTATGGATTGTAATCTGTACCGTATCTGAACCGTAAGACCCCACGTCTAAAATTTGCTTATATGATTGACTTTCACGTGGAACGAGTTCGCATACACATAGCATTCTCTCACATTCCGTTCTTATTTCGTGCAAAAGGATTAACTCAGAGGTGTCATGTCTAGAACAACAATGATTATAAGCCACTACTGGAATCCGGCTCTTTGTTGATTGTCAAATGGTTTGTCGAGTATTTTTCTTCAGCCACTGAGCAATGGAGCTCTTTGCCGAAAGTGCCAAATAAAAAAACACTTGAAAGTTAAATAAAAAAACACTCGTTGTCGAGTGTTTTTTTTTTGCGGAGAAAGTGTTTTTTACACTCGGCAAAGACATATTTCAAAGCACATTTTAAATTAATTCAAATAAAAAGTTTTCAACTACAAGGTTGTATAACTCATCAAGATGTACAATTTTTATTTTTGTCATTTGTTCATATAAAAAAAAAAAAGTAAATTTGTTCACAAATCTTATATATCTCAAGAGAGATATATAAGATTTGTGAACAATGTTTGTACCACTATATTGGATGAACAAATGATCAAAATGAAAGAGGTAGGTCTTGAAAAAATATACAACTTTGTAGTTGAACATTTTTTTAAATTTTAATTAATTTTTCTAAAGAAAAGTACATTCAAATTTTTCAATTTGAAATTTAAATGTTTCAAAGGATCACAGATGGGAAACAACCAAAATAAGAGTTACAGATCTCAAAAAGTTATGAAAATTTATAGTTAATAATTTTTTATTTGATATTATTTTGTCAACGAAAAAGACATTTGAATATGCAAAAATTTAAAATTTATTTTTTAGAAGTATCTTGGATAGAGAAACACCTGAAATGAAAGTTGTAAATCTCAAAAAATAACGAAACTTCATAGTTGATAACTTTTTAAATTAAAATCATCTTATCAATGAAAATAGACAATGTTTTATAAAAGTTGTTTATTTTGTAAATGACCTCAAATGGGAAAACACCAAAAAGTTATAGATCTCGAAAAGTGAAACTTTGTAGTTGACAATGTTTTGATTTGAATTCGTTTAGAGTCTCAAATAAACAATTTATACTCGGTTTAATATAATACGTGGGGAGTAAATTAGACATGAGTGATAACGTGGTGCAGTGGTAGATAGTGGTACACGTGAGGGAGAGGTCATGGGTTCGAATCCCACCAGCCATATAACACGTGAATTCTATGCGAAAAATGCTACAAGGTTGGGGGCTCCTCCCAATTAAAAAAATGTGCTATTTTTTGTATTTTTTGGTTTAAATTTTGCTAAGTGTTTTTTTTGCTGAGGCTTTGCCGAGTGCTCTACAAAAAGCACTCGGCAAAAAGCTCTTTGTCGACATTTTTTATACCGAGTGGCCGACAAATTGTTTGCCGAGTGTATTTAGACCTTTGCAGAATGCCTACCACCAAGTGAGTTGTCTTTTAGCTCTCTAAACTTAGGTGGTATACTTAACTCATCAACCATAACTACACATGCCATGTGGATCGACAACACATCTAATGCAAGCTTTAATAGGCTGGAGTGTTACATAAAAACTTTGTTTTTACTCGTGATGAATTGTGATATGTGTTGTGAGGCAAAACAGGCAATGGTGAACTATAGGAACACACCGTATTCTAATTCACTTGTAATAATCGGGCTCTGCTATCTTCTTGGACACGCTACTCTATCTCGAATCTCATCGGTCGGTTGGTGAGTGATAACGAACCAAAAGATGTACTTACATGCATCTTTGCTAGTGCCATGCGAGTCGACCCTGTTTGCCACTCAGCTAGTGGAAGGGATTGAATCAGACTCAGACCCTGACACGATTGGTCGGTGTTGGATTGATGGATGCTGTTTACTGTATATGCTTTAGGGGTGCCAATCACACTGGCTAGCCATGTTCCTAATAGCACCGTGTCACCCTTAGTAGGCCTTTGTCCGCACTATACAATAATTAAATTTTTAACCCGCATCGTAGCTTTGTTTAGATTCTAGATTTTTCACTCCCTCTCCATCACATCAAATTTTAACTCGCGTGTATGAAGCATTAAATGTAAGTAAAAAATATAACTAATTACACAGTTTAGCTGTACATCATGAGACGAATCTTTTGAGTCTAGTTGATCCATGATTAGACAATATTTGCCACATACAAACGAAACGTACTACAGTTGTAAAGTTGAAATTTTTTCACTTTTTTACGCAATCTAAATAAGGGAGATGTGCGCGCTTCGCCGCACTGTTTGGTCTTGTTAAAAATGACGAAGTGATGGAGGTTGGGACGGATTGGCCAAGTGGACTGCCTGTGTGCGTGTGCGTGTACGTGTGGGTTTGGGAGAGGATGAAGAGGGCAGCCAAAATGGAAACCTTGGTAAGTCCAACAGAAGAACCTGGAGACCGAAAAAATCACAGGCAGAGGCTAAGAAGAACAATGACTGAGCAATACACCGGCGAACAGCGATTGAAGGCAAACCAGCTACGATGAGCAGCGCAGTAAAGGAATCGAAGAGCATACCAGATCGAGGAAGCAGAGCCAGCGGAGAAGACGGCTTGCTCCGGCGGAGCAAGCCAGAAGAATGCTGACCGGCGGCGTACGGAGCACGCGAGGCCGCATAAAAGGTCCGTACGCCGACACCTGTGTAGTGTGTACGCGACCAATTTCTCTTTTTTTTTAGCGACACTGACCCTTTTCTGGTGAGAGAGACAGAGCCACAGAGGAGGAGAGTCTAGCAGGACAGATGATGCAGGCCCATTCGATGAGCCCACCAAGACGCCAAGGAAACGGATTTACGTGTCAGGAAGTGCACCGGCCAGCGGGTACGGAGATAAGATAGCTCTACTAATCACGCGCACACATGCGTGCGTGCGTTCATAGGGGTGAGTGTGCGCTCGTGTATATGAGTGTCTGAGTCTGTAACTGGGTCTTCGCAAAAAAAAAAAATCACGCGCACACATGCTTCAGTTCCTCTCTCGAATCAAAAACAGGACGGAAAGCTCCTGCCGGTGCTGAAAAAAAAAACAGGGAAAACAAGTCGCTTACGTTGGACGTTCCTCCCTCGGCTCCGGCTCCGCGTCGGTCGCTCGAATCCGACTGTCCGTCGTCTCCGAGTTCGCCTCTCGCATGTGGCATTGAAACTAGTTTCGCCTGTCTTCTTCGTCTGTCTACAAAAGGCGACAAAAAGACCCGGACGGTCACATCATCGTCCATGGCGTTCGAGGAGGTGCTGCAGCTGCTGTCGGAGGTCGAGGCGTTGGCCGCGAAGCAGGACGGGGCGATGTCCCTCTTTATGCTGGCCACGGCCGAGAGCCTCTCGTCGGAGGAGCTCACGCCGGGGACCCGGAGTGGAAGGCCATCGCGGCGCGCGCGGAGGCGGTCGGGCGCGAGGTGGTCGCCAAGGCGGCGGGACGGGTGGAGGCGTTCACGCGGAGGGCGACCGAGTTCGCGGCGAGGCCCGGCGGGGAGGCAGTGGCGGAGGCAAATCGGAGGATAGCCGGACGCGCGGCGGCGCTGTGCGCACGCGCCGAGGAGTTCGCCGTCTACATGCGCGACGTCGGCGAGCTCACGCTGGACGACTCGGACTCGGACTCAGAAGGGCAACGCGCCACGAGCGCGAGGAGGTCCAGGAGGCCCAATACTACATATTTTGGGCCGGAGTGGACCAACTGATGGGTCCAACCCAAGTGTCCAAAAGTATTGTTAGCAGATATTTGTGATGGGCCTTGATTCGGATAATACGCCATCCATCCGTAGGGGTTTCACAGTTTTTTGCAACTTTCTCCTCTCGGTTGTTCAGCCATGTTGGAGAAGGTTTTTCTTAGTAGCAGGAAATTGAAATTGTTCGGTTGCAGTTGAATATTTGTATGTATTGTTGATGCAAAACCCATTTTTTTTCTTTTTGTGTTGTAGGAGGAGGAGGATTTCATCTTTCGTTGTAATTCAATCCTATATTTCTATATCAATTATTAAATATAATGTCATGAACTGGTTTCTTCGGTGGAATCGTCTATTTGATTCATACTCTTATTTTGGCTTACTATTTGTAATTATATTATATGATTAAAGGTGTGACTTTGCTTATGCTGACTTATTCTTTTCAAATCAAAGTTGTTCGCTGAAATATAGCAATTGCTAGAGAAGAGTGAGACGATGGATGTGAAGCATGGAGAGAGAGAGAGAGAGAGAGAGAGAGAGAGAGAGAGAGAGAGAGAGAGTTGATTTCTCATTTGTAACTGTAAGCTATAAAGTCATCCATTTTGTTTATTTATTTATGCAGCAGACAGGTGGATAGAATCATAGTTAGGTACATCCTCCATCCATCCCTTAAAAGTGAAGTTTTGGGTGTTCGTATTATAAATTTAATTCGATTTGTAAAAATACGCGTAATATTTATATCTTCAAATAAACTTGTTAGAAAACTAGATTTAAAGATTTTTTTGATAATACTAGTTGTGTACTATAAATATTAATATTTTTAATATAAAATTAGTCAAAATTATTTTTCGAGAAGCGAGAACAACACTTTTTTTAAGTGCTAGAGGGACTGAGGGAGTAGTTAAGGGCTAATTTAGATTCATCTATCGGAAATTCAGAATTGAAGAGGATTGAAAGGTATTTTTTGAATTAATTTTCTCTCCAATATTCTCCAATCTCCAAGTAGAATGGTGGATCCAAAGAGCCATAAGTGGAGAAATATTACATCAAGATTTGTGCTGTACTCAGAGGAAGAGAGATCAATGGTCAGTGCGGTCATCACACGCCCACGCGCCTTTCAGCTAAGCAGGTCGAGGACCCGAGGTCCTCCCCCCCCCCCCCCCCTCCCGTCCGTTCTTCGTTTCAGTTGTGGCCGAAGCGCTGGTCAGAAACATCACCCATTGTGTCGGTGAGTGCCAGCAGCGGAGCATCCCCTCCCCCATCTCCCATGCGTGGCATTTCCGCCTGAGGCTCTGACGTCCTCCGCACACAAGCGAGTGCGAGGCGAAATCCAAGCCGGCAGCCGTGGCGGCGCAGCCAAATACGCGGACGAGGCAGACGACAAGCGGGCGGCGGCGCGGGAAAATCGAGAAAGGATGTGGCGGCGTCAGTCACGGCCAGCTCTCCTGGCTCCTGCACGCGCGCACCGGGGCCCAAATCGAGGAGAGGTGGACGCCCGACGACGGCGCAGCCATGGGGCAAATCGAAGGAAGAAGTGACCGCCTGGGCGGCGGCGCGATCTACTGTGCTGGATGCCCATAAGTGGGGGCCCCCAGCCAGCGGACACGCGACTAACTCGGCAACTCCTGCAGCCTGCACAGTCCTAAAGAGAAGCAGGTGCTCCTTTGTTGTTTGTTTTCCATCAGCTCTCTGTTTTATTTTTTTCAGATGACTGAATTTCTGACGTGAATGCTCTCTGCCTGAACTTCATGTAGAGTTATTGTTGTTTCGCAAATGCCTTTGCTGGCCTATTGTAGATTTCTATCATTACGCTATAATAATGTACTACAGCAATAAATTAGCTCAAATTTGAGAAGCTCAGCCATACTAGTGCTTTATGGTCTTGTTTTCATGTGGGAGCTAGAAACATGCCCTGAGATCTAAGATAGTGGAAGTACAACTTGGATATTTTATTTGTTTTGCTAGTCAAAAATAGATTCGTATCCTTTTTGAGTTCTTATCGTATCAATGACATCATTGTTGTTCATACTAGGCTTGGGTAGCAGGAGAATTTAAAGATGCAGTGCAAGTGATATATAAGTTGAGTGTGACATAATAAGGTATTCCTGTTAGCTGAAATAGTCCATCAATCCATTTTACTTGAGCCATTTTAAGCACACATGACACAATTTCACTTTGGATGAAAATTGGTAAATTTATGACAACTAGATAAAAGTAGGTTGTGTTAGGAAATAAACATAGAGCGGAAGTAAAGATAATATCTAAGTTGCACTGTGTATGTTAAATTTACCCACATAACTACTTTTACTAATGTAATACAATATTTTAAGATATGTTGGAGCACGGGGTTGACGACTATTACTGTATAATATAGCACACGGTACATTAATAAGAATTAAAATGTGTGCGCAAATACTACACTTATTACACCAAACCATCTATGTAGACTGATGGTTGATACAGATGATAAACATAGGCACTCGGTGCAAATCCGTGAGCATAGGCACGACCATTATGCTCAACTACAATCATACTCAGTACAAACATGTGCAGAATACAAACATGCACACAGGCGCAGCAGACCGAAACTAATAGACAAGCAGAGCAAATGGGAAATAATCCACAAAATCACACACAAACATCACCATGGGATCAAAGGAGAGGCTTCTCCGGCGTCAAACTTCTTTCTTGCAGCAGAATAGTTTGAACCTTGCAACAGCATCCCCGTCCTCTTGTTGGTCTCCTTTTGCTTGATCTTGAATTTCTGGTTTATTATGTATGAGAGTAGGTTTGTTTTTATGATTTTTACTAGCTTCTTTCACCACATGAGGGAATTGTCCACCGTTGAACTCGAGCTCCTTCAATCTGGGAAGCTCGTTGATGCCGGAGAGAGAAGTGCTTGAGGACCAGACAATCTTCTCGAGCCTAGGAGCAGATCCACGGGTGAAGACGATGTTGGTGTTGGCTGAGCAGTTAACAACAACAAGAAGGTTGAGCCATAAGAACTCATCTTTTTTAAATACAATCTCGTTGTTTCTTCCACCAAAAGACTTCTCCAAGAGCGCCAGACAGCGTATATTTGGTTTCTTGGTGAGGATTTGTAGAGTATCTGGCTCTATTTCTGTACCACGAAGAGTCAGCTTGGCTATTTTTGCGGCATTGTCAAATGATTTGAGCAACCTGCCGCAGAAGCCGTTGTTCAACTCAAGCTCTTCCAATTTTGGAAGCAGGTCAACACCAGAAATAGAACCTGTGCTGGTGAAAGACAGTACCATCTTCTCAAGCTCACAGGCTGATCCTTCCTGAAAAGTGATATTAGTCAAGTAAGGGCCCTCAACGAGAAGGTACTTAAGATGTATGAATTCTTCCTTCTTGAAGGTGAGCATGTTCTCGGTATCGGTGCTTGTAATGTGTTGGAGCCTGACACACCGTAAGTTGGGCAGCTTTGCAAGGACTTCCAGATCATCTTGGCTCAGCAGGGTGTCACTTAGAGTTACCTTAGCAAGTTTGTTGTCAGAACCAACTTTCATGAACAATGGAAGAAGACGGCCCTTGTCTGTGGTTCCCCTGATGCTTAAACTCTGAATCTTGGGATTGTTTTTTAAGAGAGAGCCAATGCCATCAGGTAACTCACCTGCATTAGAAGGAGGAGTACCTGTGCCTGTCTCACGTGGTGTGGGTGTCGCTGGGGGATTAGTAGTGATTGACAGAGAACGGGGGCACACATGTAGGTCACTGATCGTCTGAAGCAAATTCCTGAGGTGACTATCCTTATCATCGATGACCACACCTAGCTTCCTCAGGTGGTATAGCGTTCCAATATTTTTTAAGTCATGACTGCACTGGGCGTTGACATTAGACAGTATTTCCATGTTTACCATTTTGTCAATCCTGTGAGGAATCCGGCCACTAGAGGCAAAACTGCTTGGATTATTATTCAGATTGACGTGACCAGCAAGCAGACGCTTGAGCTTCAAGAGCAGGATCTTTGCTGTTGCATGTGGAGGCACCTTAGTTTCTCGGATATCCAATACCTCTAGCTCACGGAGGTTGTTAATTTCCCCAGGTAGCTGGATAATATCTGTTCTCCTTAGGCTCAGATATTTCAGCAGTAACATCTTTCTGCAGATGTCCTTGAGGTAATTCTTCCCAGCAAAGCATGGATGACAACCTTCCAGATCTAGCACCTTGAGCAGGGATACTGGAGATGATCTAGAGAGGCCTTGGAAGAATTTATCAATCTTGTCGGAGCTGCGAAGCTGGAGATCATTGAAGACGGAGAAGTGGCGAGCCAAGTGTTGTGACAGGCGTGTCTCCAGGATGTGTTGTTTTCTGGCGATGGTGGTAATGATTCCATGAACCTGATCACCTACGACGCAGCTCTTCACATTTCCTGTGGCACTGATATCAGCAGGGTAGACAAGGCACCGGTCAACAAGTGCGTCAAAACATCTGTTGGCCTGGCGCACTGAACTGTCCCAATCTTCCTTGGAAGTTAGACCTTCTGAAACCCACCGTCCAATCAGGGTTGACCGCCTCATCTTGTGTCCCGGAGGGAAGATAGCAAGGTACAGCAAGCATGACTTGTATTCTTTGGGTAGATCATTGTAAGAGAACTTGAACATCACCTTAGCGATGTTTTTGAATGATTT
This sequence comes from Chrysopogon serrulatus, assembly GCA_015844335.1. Taxonomy (NCBI): domain Eukaryota; kingdom Viridiplantae; phylum Streptophyta; class Magnoliopsida; order Poales; family Poaceae; genus Chrysopogon; species Chrysopogon serrulatus. The sequence goes on from JADLZL010004024.1 coordinate 249,845, forward strand.
TGGCGAATTCCGCAGGGTGCTGTGCAGCTTCAGTAGCTCATCATTGCTCCTCTTGGGGTTAGCATACAAAGCACAAGTGAAGATCTTCATGCAGAATTCATGTGGCTCACACTCACCCAAGATATCATGAAAAATTTGGGGGCAGTATTTGTTGTCTGTATTATTCTGATGCTGCTGACTAGTAATAAGCTCGAGAACTCTATCATGGTAGAGGCCAGCAAGAGAATAGTCTATAGGTTCCCTAGGTGGATAGCAATATTCTTTAGCCAGATGGATATCCTCCTTCCTAGTGGTGACGACCATTATATCGGCGCTGCAATTTAACAGGCTCAGAGCATTTCTGGTGTCCTCCAATGTTGAAACATCCATCAGCTTGTCAACTTTGAGAATAAACTGGGGACATTCATATTGATTCGAGTCAGAGTGATACAAGTTGTGTTTGATCTCATCCACGAGCCCTTTGATCTTGAGCTGCTCTCTGAACAGCCGCTTCATTTCGTCCATCATCTGACCGATTTTTTGAGAAGCAGTTTCTCGGTTTTGATTGGGAACAGATTCACCACCTGTCCCTTCACTCTTGTCATATTTAGCTTCCAGTAGGTCCCGTAAGATGTCTTCTTTTGCGTCCTGGATCATTTGTTTGATTTGATCCTCACCCAATGTAGCCGCTGTGGTCTTTGTAGCTTGCTTGCCCAGTAACGATCTGTCTTGAGCCTGTAGGGGCCTGCTACTGCTGCCCCTGCTCTTGGGGATAAGCTTCTGCAGGATGCGTGCATATTGTGCCTCATCGAGGTGAATCCGTGTCGTATGCTGACTTCTGATTTCTTCACCTCCTCCTTCCCCATCCTCCATATGCTTGGTTATTTCTCCTCCCTCTTCCTTCGCCGCCGCCTTCTCCGTACGTTTAGTTACTTCTCCTTCCCCCTCCACCATATGTCGGGCTATTTCTTCTCCCCCCTGCTCCTCCTCTGCCGCCATGGCCTCCGTACGTTTGGTTACTTTTCCTTCCCCCTCCACCTCGATATGCTCAGCTATTTCTCCTTCCCCTGCAACATATCCTCATCCTTCATATTCTTGCCTGCGGCTTCATCTCCTTCCAACTCCATAGGTTTGGTCACTTTTTCCTCTTCAAGCGTCTTGTCCTTTTCCTCTGCTTCTATATGCTCCTTAAGCTTCTTGGCGATAAGAGATCGTAATCGATGCATGTCTTTCTTCTCCCCTTGGTCTTGTTGAGACGCAGCAACAGTCTCCTGGAACAGCAGCTGAAGGAGTACGTCTAGGTCTAGCTGGTCAAGCTCACCATGTAGCTTGTCACTCTTCGGTACTCCGTCGCCGTTCCCTACTCGACCCTGAATATCACTTTTGATTTTGTCAAGCTTCTCATGAACCTTCATCTCTTTGATATTCTCCTTGATTTTAAGAAGAGAAAGAGCCTTCTTTTTTTCATTGTAAATTTGCCACTTTCTTATGAAACCGACCTCACAAGGGTCAACATACCGATAATTCTCCTCCCCTTCTTGGTGTTGGGATTTGACATGCTTGAGCTCACGCAGAATGTAGAAGATAACTTCCTTGGCTCGTAGCGGCCAAGAATTGGGGTGCACGGCCGGGATATCTACCCAGACGATGCGTTCGTAGCAGAAGCCCTTCGGATTGGAAACCCAAATTTCTTCTACGAGGGCGATGAGGTCCTGATATGTATACGGTGGCGGTGCCACAGTGACCATTGACCAACTTTCGACGGCGTTTGGTTCAACTCCGTCTCCCCACTCCCGTAGCTTTGCCTTGACGTAGTCGTCCAGAGTGCGACTGCTGGTCGCCCTTGTGCTCAAGAGTTGATCGTCACCGTCGTCTTCGTCGTCGTTGTCGTCTCCCGCAGCAGCCTCAAAGCCACCTCGAGCCGATGATGATGGCGTTGCCGCTAGTCCAGCTCCAGTTGTCGACTTCCCTGGCACCTCCACGCCGTACCTCAAGCGTCGCTCGCCGACATCACGAGCCCGGTCCTTGAGCTGGCGTAGCTGGACCGCCGCGCGGTGCTGTGCGAGCAGCTTGCGCAGGAACCAGTAAGCCCACCAGAGGTAGTGCCGGAGTCTGCTCTTGGCGCGGTGGATATGGGGGTTCCCACTGTAGAGGTAGAGGTCGATGCAGTTGTGGCAGTCCTGGGCGAGCAGCCGCACCTGGTTCATCCAGGTTTGCACCTGCTCGTCGTGCTCCCCGCCGGGGGGCGTGCTCCGGGCTAGGTGCGCCAGGAAACTCCTCATGCTCTCCATCTCCTCCTTGATGAACTGGACGTCGTCCTGGACGCCGCCAAGCAGCAGCGCCTCGTCGCGGACGACGGCCAGCAGTGAGCTCACGGCGCCAGCCGCTAGCTCAGTCATAGTTTAAGTTGATGTGGCTCACTGGCTCCCTCCCTCCTCCGCGTCGGCCGGCCAGCCGGTCGGCCGGCGACAGACTGATGGCTGGTCGATCTAGCTCTCGCCGTCTCACGGGAGCAGGCTAGCTGGTTTACGGTGGCGATGCATGTTTTGTGTGCTCTCTGCTGCGCCGCACTGATATTGTGCCTTGGGCGACAGAGGATCTCAAGTTATGGCTACTGGCGCTGCTGGTTTAGTTGGACTGGGTCTCACTCTCACTGGGTTCGGGCACTAGCCGAGCTGGGTGGTGGTGAAGGACGAGGTGACTAGAGGGGTGAACGGTAGCTAGCAAATTTTTTTTTCCCCTTACAACTAAAATTTAGCTAACTAATTGCTAGAACTAAACTTTAGCTACGGATGTTTGGATCCTCTAACTAATTGAAAATCTTGACCATGCTACCTCTCATTAGTTTCATTGTTTAGTTAAACTTTAGCCGGGGTTGTTTGGATCCTCTAGCTAAACTTGCTTAGGTAGTTTGGTCACTAAGGCATTTTAGCTAGTTTTAACTGGGTTGAAACAGCTAAAGGAATTGTGTACATATTCTAGCCTTTTATTAGCTAAAATTTAGCTATGTTTAGTTAGAGCTATCTGGATCCACCACAACTAAATTTAATTAGCTAAAGTTTAACTGGTAAATCTAAAGGTCTTATTTTACTAGATGTCCTAATGGAGCTTTCGTATTAATTCTCATAAGATAAACTAAAAAAAGATAAATAGTGGAAATTTAATAATTAGAAACATTGAAAGCTCGATTTGATTTGGTAATTAATGACAACGTTTGCAAACTAATTGTTTCATGTGTGAGATAAAAGGTGAAATGTAGTCCACATGTAGGACTTGAACTACATGAAGACCATGGTGGAGATGACTCGAACCATGTGGCGCAAAGCGGGAAAAAAAAGGTGAAAATAAAGATGGGAAGGGAAAGAGTGAAAGATAAAGTGAAGGCAAAGGTATATACATAGGTTTTTACTTTCACCAGCCATAAGATGTTTAGAAAAGTGCAAATAGCTAGATTGATAGGATAGATAGTTGTACTATTAAACGGGCCAAATCAAGTCATAAATATGGTGTCACTTGGTGAGATCTATCTTTGCATATGTATTAAGATCAAGTGGCAAGTTGCGTACAAGTGAAAAATCTTTGAAAATTATTTGTAAAATGCACTCGGAGCTAAAGGTGTTGGTCATCTTGTGGGGGGACTATTGAACTTAGTGATTTAAAAATGTTTGAGAAAAGGAGCCTGTTGAAGTGTTTTTTAGTCACCTGAGTTCCCCGGTGGGTCACCGGAGCTTCAATATAAAAAATCAACATAAATCCCGAGTCCTCAAGTGCTAAGCCATTGGGACAAATGGATGACCACAAATTTATTAGTTGGCGGTACAAAACACTGACACCAAACCATCAACACTGTGAACAATCTATGTTTAATATCACCTGTGATAAACCATCCTTGTCTATCGTTTTTAAGGACCTATGCACCATATAGTATTGCTGAGCATCGATCATTTATAATCACATTGGCTCCACGCGCCTTCGAAGGTGAACAAGTTAAAACGCCTGAAAGTGAGTAGCCAGTCGGTTACATGTATGAGAGGAGAACAACTCAGACTGTGTAATTATATTCGACCAGTACATGTGTTGTCTATTAGGTACGAACTACTCTTGATCATCGCTAGCTTGTGAAGATCGATCGTGCATCTAACAGGAAATGGAACATTATTACAAGAAATTCCAGTATCAGAATTAAGCTGTGGCTGCGGCAACGGTGGCGAGCTAAGGTCGACCTTCGTTCTCAACTTGGTGATGGGCTGGAACGTGAAGCTCGATGTCTCTGTCTTCCAATTCAACTAGAGGGCAGGCCCGGCGCTTCGCGCGGGCGGCGGCCAAGAGAAGGGAAAAAACAAAAAAAGAACGGTACAGTAACGGTCTGGATGAGACGGCACTGTAGCGAGGGAATCGGGTTACTGTAGCGGGATGGGGGCACTGTAGATGAACAGGCAGGTGTGAAGTGTTCCCGTGCGATGAACAGGGCATTCCCGCTACAGTGATTTTCACCAAAAACAAAGTCTCTATAGATTCCACGGACCCGTGCCGTGAGCGGGTCAAGTCAAGTCGACGGAGAGAGAAAAATAAACAGGCGAGCTTGAACATTAATTAACGCAAATTTAGGGAGTGTTTGGATGGTGTGGAAAAAGTTCTGCGCTGGCCACATCAAAAATGTCGGGAGGGATGTCGGAAGGGGATTTTGAATACTAATAAAAAACAAATTACAGAACTCATCAGGAAAATCATGAGACAAATTTTTTAAGTATAATTAATCTGTCATTAGCAAATGTTTACTGTAGCAGCATATTGTCAAATCATGGATTAATTAGGCTTAAAAGATTCGTCTCGCAAAGTTATCGCAATCTGTGTAATTAGTTATTTTTTTTGACTACATTTAATACTCCATATATGTGTAACTAAATTCGATGGGACAGGGCAAAAGTTTTGCCCTGCCCATCCAAACATTCGTTTGGTGGTAGTACGCACTAAATGGCCGGCGCCACCCGTGTACGCTGTACAGTAGAGATACAGCAGACGCAGTGATGCACCCGGACCCACGGGTCGTCCTTTAGGTCATCACACAATAGCTGGCTCGATCTGACTGAACCTGAAGAAAATCGTTTCAGATAGCGGATACGGTCTTTAAAATATAATTTTATTTTTTTATTTTTATAAAAATATTTATCAAATAATTATATAGTATATTTTTATAGATATATTTTTTAAGATAAATCTATTTATATAGATTTTATATTTCTAAACTTAATAACTTAAAAATTATTTATAATTTATATTTCTATAATATTTGATCCAAACTTTATCAAAACCGACTTTTTCAATACAAAGGAGCACACGTCGCTGAACCTTGAGAGTACAGGCGACGCCGTGGGCGTCCGGCGCCGGGCGCTGCCTCTCTGGCAGCCACTAGTAGACCATGCATGTTCTTGTCCTATGCCACTGTGACGTGGTAGTACGACAGAGAGATGGACGTAGCAGCCAGCAGCACGCCATGTGTGAGCGCCCCCACCTCTGCTCCGTTCCGACGATGACAACTGGACCATCGACCACAGGAGGAACCATGGGTTTCTCTGCTGCTCGGCGTGGTTGTTCCCGGCTCGGCTTATAAACCGAAAACGGTTGATTGTTACCAGAGAAAAATATCGTAGAATAGTTGATAAGTTGACTGATAAGCTAAAATAAATTCTGTCCATGACACGGATAATGACTAGCTTCATCTCTATGGGCCCGGATTTCACGAATACTTGTACGTAATACTAGTATGTGGTAATTTTTATGAGTGGGGACGGACGAGGACGACTGGCTTATAAGTACTGCAATTATTTCATTAGTAATTGCTTGGTCCTATTCCTAGATGCTCAGTGCCGCTACCAGCAGCCCCACCTCAGCTTACATACGCCGGTACAAGTGGCTGTGACAATATTTTCATCTTGCGTGTCCATAATAGAAGAGCAAAGGATTCAGCGTAGAGATTAAATACTAATGTTAGTTGTCATTATGCGAACACAAGGTTTATACTTGTGGTTCAGTTGTGATGATGAGTGATTAATTCAACTACTAGCATCTCGGATGGGGTGCTTCTCGACGGTGGTGAAAAGCCACGAGTTCCACATGTGCCTTGGCTTGTGTTGTGCGGTGTCGAGCATGGAGGCGGTTGCCGACGGCGAGGTGAAGGTCAAGTGATGGCGGGCGCGCCGGAATGGACCAGAGCGGTGAAAGAGCGGGACGATCGAGACTTGACCGAGGGACCCGGAATCGCCGGGCGAGATCGCGTTGTCGGCACTTGACTTCAACAAGTGCAAGGACATGGGCGGTTTATTGGATTGGGCCTCAAAACCAACGGAGGCGGGTTTCGGTGGTTTGGGCCTCAAAACCACCTCGGGCGGGTTTATGGGTTGAGCCTCAAAACCCGGGGCGGAGGTCCCGAGGCGAGGGCCGGCACGTGGCGGCATCGGGGAGTTCGCGCGAGGCGAAGCTACCGGTGAGAAGGCGCGGTGGCCGTCGGATCAAAAAATATCTATCCCGGCTCGGTGGAGTTATACTACAATGTCCTTGGACTAGGTAGTACGCTCGGTGTCATGTAAGGGCAAAACTGGAATATAAAATAAGCCCAGTCGATAAGTAAGGTGGAGGGAGCCCCATCTCCCTCACCTCCTCGTTTGCTCATTTTTCTTATTTTTCTAGGTTTTCCTCCCTCTAGTGTGCTTGAGTGTGAGAGGTCCACTAATTCCATCAATTAGTGTGTAAGAACTCAGATTACTCATGGGAAAGGAGGTCCCGAATCCTCCTTGTCTCCTCGTGGGGTTAGATTGATGTGTTGATTCACGTTTTGATTGTTGTTCATCGCGTTCTTCGTTTCTCTTCTTCTACCCCTCTTGTTCCCGAGTTGATTTCTTGAGTTGTCATCCATCTTAGCGCATGTCACTTGTTTCTACTTGATTCTTGCTGTGAGAAGATCCTTTCCACCGAAGGATTTTATCCGATTCCTCACGAGCACATAGATCGGGTCAAATCAAGGTGCAAGGGCGTTTTTAGTGGTGTTCTTCGTTCCCCTTCGATTTCTCGCTGATTGGCTCCAAATTGGGCGATGACCTCTTAGAGGTAGCTCCCCTGCTGTCTTGTGATCATGCTCGCCAAGTTTCGTGACAGTTGGTGAAGATTTGGGCCACAAATCGAAAGATCGGGTGAGGAGGCGATTTTCGGGCGTTGTTCTTGTTTCGGGTCGCGCCAACCGGAAGTTCTGGTCATCCACCGGAAGTTCCGGTCCAAGTTTTGTTTTGGTTTTGCGTTGTTTTTGCTTGGGGCGCTTTGATCGGAAGTTCGGTCCCCCGACAGGAAGTTCTGGTCCCCTAGGAAGTTATGGTCCCCGACCAGGAAGTTACAGTGGAGGGCCGACAAGATGTTCGGTGAAACTTCCGGTCCACGACCGGAAGTTCCGATGAAACTTCCCGTCCCTCAGGAAGTTCGGTCCAACTTCTCGCTCCGTAGGTTTTTTTGTTTCTTCTCATTTCCTCGAGGGCTTGTCTTTGGTCTTTCTCGATAGTCCCATTTGTGCCTCTAGGACATCTCCTAAGGACCCCCACCACCCGTTGGCTCGTGGATTTATCGGTCGCGTGTGAGTTCATTTTGGGGTTGAATTTGGGACACTTGGTCAAAAATTTCAAAAGAAATTTTAGGCTCCCATTCACCCCCCCCTCTGGTCGTCACTCTCGGTCCTTCACATTACTTTTCTTTTGGATTCTACTCGTAGAGAGATTTAAATTCAAATATTCGTTTCATAGATTAAATATATCTTAGAGCATCTTAAAGAGTTTGCTAAAATTTACTTGATAAATCTTGTGATTTGACAACTCTCTAAAATGTATGGCAAATGAATCCCGAGACGTAAAACAAAATTAAGTGGTAGGGCAACTTCAAAAGCAGGGCCTTGGACTACCTCCAAAAATTGCAATTCTAAGAGGGAAGGTTTTGATTTTAGTTGCTTTGTGGAGGAGGCTTTAGAAGGCAAGTAAATTATGTTCCAAGGATCTTTTTGAAGTCCTAGTGGTACATTAGTGTGTAATTAGGTTTTGTTTTTTTCTCTTGCAAGGTGGTTGAGTCATTTATGAATGAAAATTATATCAAATCTTTGAAGGTACTAGGTGAATTTAATAGGGAACAAGATTACTCTTATTTAGTGGTCAATGTCTTGATTTTACTGGTATAGTTGTTAGTTTTTAGGTAGGGATTGATTTAGATCTAGATCTAGATTCAGAACTAGGTTTGGGATTAGTTTTTTATTGTCAATATTTATATTATTTAGTAAACGGAATTCTGCTTTTTTTTTGAAAGTGGATTTTTTTTTTTTTTTTTTTGAGAATCACAGAACTTTCATTCATCTGAAGCAGGATTACAATCAATGGCTGCTAAATTAATGAGCCAATCTGGAACCGAGTCTAACCAAAAATGGAGCAAACAGTAGCCGTGACCATACTAGCACAACAGTGTGCCACTGAATTTGCTTCCCTAAATACCCACTTGATTCTAAAATCTATAAAGCTTCTGCAAGTTCTATAATGTCTGAACACAGCCCTCCAACAGAAGACCTCAAGCCACGTGTTTTGGCATTGGGAGCTCACAGTGTTGACGGTTGGCGTGTGCCTATGGTGTATGATGTGTGTTGTTGTTTGCCCACCGGCCACTGAGTTCAGTATAGTTGTTCTTCCCACCATCTATTTAGGGGAAAAAAAAACCCGGTGAAGACCATCCCCACGGAAACAGTGTGGATGTATGGCTGACATATAGCTCATGAGGTATATATATATATATATATATATATATATATATATATATAAATATAAACTCTCAACCTCCAATAAATTGGAGGCCGGAGAAGCCCTGCTACTTGTTCGGCACTGTTCATGCAGGGCCACCTGCGCTGTTCGGCACTGTTCATGCGGGCCCTACACATACTGTTCACCGTCTCTTTTTTTTTTTGCTTAGGTTTGTTTTTTTCCCCTCTCTAAACCGGCGCAGCGGAGCGCGCCCATCGACCGAGTCTGATTTAGCATGCAGACGCAAAGTGGCTCATGTACCAACTGCATAAGTAACTCTTTATCGCGGGAAGTTTCCGCGGCTCCTCAGCCCTCCGGCTACTGTATATATACTGTTCACATGGGCCCGCACTGTTCATGCGGGCCCCATGTGCACTGTTCGGTTTTCTTTTTTTTTTTCTTTTTTTTGCTCAGCTTGGTTTCTTTGGCTCCTCTTTAAGCCGGCGCTAACTACGAATATCTACGTCCTAATTGTAGAAAGAATCCCTAGAATTCTAGCGCCCCATGAGTAGGTGTGGTATATTGCTTATTTAATGTTTACCATAATTTATCTTTACTCAAGTAGGTGTGTAAGGTATCCCACCACTGTTCACGTGGGGCCTCAATGCACAGTTCGATTTTTTGTTGTCAGCTTTATTTTTTTCCCTTCCTCTTTAATTCGGCGCACTAGCATCTAATCCACCACACAACCATGTGCGACTGTTAACAAAAGTCCTTCATATGCATAGGATGAATTCACCGTACCAAACTTCCACGCGTCTATCTTTTGCCGCCACTACCAAAGTCCTATTAGTGAAACCATATTTTGTAATGTCTCGACTCAATGATTTTATAGAATCTACCATTATAAAAAAGGATATATATATTGTCTTAAAATGCAAAAGGCTATCCATCGTAAAAATCACTAGCTACTATCATTCCATCGTGAATTTCCTAATTTGGCGTCAGTCGTTCTTAGAGATAACCTTGAGTACTTATTGCTGTCTTTTACATGCACATACTATATACCATACCATGTTCAAGAAAAAAGGCACAACCATATACACAGCTTTAGGCCCATTACGCTACAAATAAACGAAGCCCACAAAAATACTAATTCACCACAACACACAAGCGCGACCATCAACTGCACGCACGGCATCGCGCGCGTACCCTCCTTGTAGTCCCAACCTCCAATAAATTGGAGGCCGGAGAAGCCCCTGCTAATGTTCAGCATTGTTCATGTGGGCCCACCTGCGCTGTTAAACCTTTGTTTAGAGCATCTCCAAGGGACTTGCCAAATTGACTTTGCATTTCTTGTTGTTTGCAAACTCCCAAAACCAAATGCAAATTGTTTAAATGGGCCATCTCCAATGGAATTTGCAAATTGACTTGGCATACTAAAGATGTGGACCCAGTTTGTTGATGGTCCCAGGTCGGTTGGTCGTCGTTGCTCGCGTCGGCGCGGTTCGCTGATACCCGCCACTTCTTCGCTGTCATCGTCGATGATGCCCTAGCGCTGGATAGAGGAGGCCACCGATCGCTGGTTCCTTCTGGACGCGGAGCGCGGGAAGCAAGAGGCCGCCAGCTACTTCGTTTTGTGCCGCAAGGTTGTCGTCGTCCAGGAGCTTATTGGCCACGATGCCGCCGATGAGTCGATCAAGCAGGGTTTCTGTTCGGTTGTGCAAGGTAAATCGTCGTTGATGCTTTGTTGCGCGGGTTTTGCGGCAGATCGGGGTATGCAAAGGATCCCTGGGGTTGGCAATTTTGCCAACTCTACACCCTCATATGCAAACTTCCCAAAAATGCAAACCCCAATTGCAAAACCCTTGGACACTACTTTTCACCATTCTTTTGCAAATTATCAAATGCCAACTCCAATTGCAAATCCCTTGGAGATGCTCTTATACGGGCCCCGCCACTGTTTATGCGGGCCCTACATACACTGTTCACCGTTTTTTTTTGCTCAGGTTTTTTTCCCCTCTCTAAACCGGCGTAGCAGAGCGCGCACATCGACCTAGTCTGATTTAGCATGCAGACGCAAAGTGGCTCATGTACCAACTGCATAGTCCGCACCATGTTATGGTAGGGATGATCCTCACTGATTTTTTTCCCTACTAGTAGCTACTAGCTAGCCTAGCAGAAATATCTGCTACATTAATAAAAATTTGCACTGTAAAGCCGGTTTCGTCGAAAAAAAATATGCTCCCTCCGTTTCCAATTATGTCATTCCTAACCTTCTTGAAAGTCAAAGGATCTTAAATTTTATCAAAATTATAGAAAATTACAAATCTTATGACATCAAACAGATATGTTATGAAAATATAGTTAATAAATATCTAATAATACTTATTTGATATCATAAATATTATTGTTTTATTATATAAATTTGGTCAAATTTAAAGTGCTTTGATTCTCAAAAAAACTAGAATGAAATTTAGGATGGAGGAAGTATAATGTAACCTTACGTAGTTTAACTGTGCGTCAACAAGGAAGGAAAGAATTTAGAGGATTATAGGTGCATGCATGAGCTATTGGAATTATTAATGCTGATGGCCCACTGGTGTCCATATATATACTACGATGCCGTGTTGGTGTTCTGTAGTACTCTACCTACACCCTTTATTCATAGATAACTTACCTTTTTGACTTTTAATAACTGTGTTTGACTATTTATTTTATTCAAATTTTTTTATATAAATATCATGTATCTTATTATAATTTATATTATTATTAGAGATATTTTAATAATAATTTATTTATTTTATAATGTATATTAAATTTTTGATTAAATGAATGGTTAAATTTAGTTGTTGAAAGTAAAAAAAATAAGTTATTTATAAACGGAGGGAGTATGTTTATTCAAAAGCGTCCAAAATACTTTTATGAGCCTTGCACGGAGGTCGTTGGAGTCGCTGGGCTTGTGGGAACGGAGTAGTACTACGATAAAGGTACACACGCACTGTTACATTGTGATTGTCATGGCCATGGCCTGCTGCCCTGCTGGCTGCTTCGTCCATCTCTCCGTCGACGCAGTGACACACATGAGCAGCAGCAGCCAGAGCCCAGAGATCGAGGCAGCGCCAGCGCGTGTCGCCGGCGGACGCCCAACGTTTGTTCCGGCAAGCTGGTCGCGACGTGACTTGACCCCGGGAGGACAGGGCCAGGGCCATGTGATGATGGAGTGATGAGTGATGATGACTGTTCGGCAACAAAGGACACGCAGATGACACTGCGGCCTTGTTTAGTTCCACGGAACTTTTCGAGGAGAGAGAGATTGAAAGTCCCGCACCACTTCGTTTTTATTTGATAAATATTGTCTAATCGTGGCCCAACCAGCCAAAAAGATTCGTCTCGTGATTTACAACAAAACTATGTAATTAGTTATTTTTTATTTATATTTAATACTCTTTACATGCGGCAACAAATTTGTGAGAGGAGAGAGATTGGAAAGTCCTGTAGCATTTCGTTTGTTTGTGGTAAATATTGTCCAATTGTGGCCCAACTAGGCTCAAAAGATTCGTCTCGTGATTTACAACCAAACTGTGCAATTAGTTAGTTTTTTTTATTTATATTTAATGCTATTTACATGCGGGAAATAATTAATGTGATGGAGAGAGAGTGAAAAAACTTACAATTTCAATTAAGTTGCATGGAATTAAACAAGGACTGCGTTCGTCTACCTGGACACGGACAGTGCCGGCCACCAATCGAAGTAATGGCGTCGTCCCCCTGCCGACAAGGTTCAGCGTCGACTTGACTTGACCGGCTCACGGCACTAGTCCATGGAATTGGAAGGTTTAGCGTCGACTTGACTTGACCGGCTCACGGCACTGGTCTAGGAATTGGAAGGCTGCTGAGCTCGCCTTCAGGGGTGGACGACGACACAGCTGGGCAGGCAGCCAGGCACACGGGTTACAGACTTGAAGTTCCAGCCCCAACGACACTTTTTTTTAAGGGGCGGAGGAAGAACGTTCGAAGAATGAGGTTATTAATATCTTCACAACGACGTGATCACGCTCTTGTTTTGTTCTTGTTACACATCGAATGATGACGGTGACAAATTACGGAGCTGATGGGACCCAAAAAGGACACAGACGCCGCTAGCGGGCCCCACGGCCCGCCCTAGATAGGGGCGGCGTGGGAGCACCGCATGAGGAGGGGGGCTGCCCTAGCCACCGCCACCTGTGCCGCACGCTTGGGGAGCCGGGGGCCCGCGGCCGCCCCGCCGTCGCCGCCAATTGCCTTATTACTATTATTAATTAAAAAATTAAGATTAGATTGGAAAGTCCGTGTTCGATAAGGACTTTTCCGTTAGAAATCCACTTTCGGGACTATAATGTTAGACCATTATAAACGGATTGAATCAAGAAGTAATTGGACGAAAGTCCTTTATTCCAATCTCCCGCGCTCCCTCTCTCCTTCCACCTCTCCCCTGCACCGGCCTCGCATCTTTGCGCCGCCGCCGCCGCCCAACCCTAGGGCTGCAAGCCCAAGGGCGTCGCCGCCCCTAGCGCCGCCCCCTCCCTTCTCCTCTCCTCCCAACCCACTAGCCCAAATCCACCCTTCCGCTGCGTGTGTTACAACTGGTATCAACAGTCCAGGAGTAATCCATGGCTTCCACCACCACCATAGCTGCGTTCAAGAAAATCCTCGACGCCTTCAGCAACACCTTCGACGAGCACGTGGATAAAGTGCACCGCCGCCTCGACGACCTCAGCGATCGCCTCCGTATCGTGGAGGAACGTCGTGCCGCGAGGAACGGATCTACACCGACATCGCCGACCCCTACAGCACCCATCAATGGCATTGGCATAGATGGGAATTCGCACGTCATGCGAACTCAGGAGCTTCCTATGGCGATCCCGGCGCCGGCAGTAGCACTACGCAAAGAGGCGCAGGCAGCAGAGGAGAAAGCAGCGAGACGATCATGGAATGCGTTGTTCCGGAGACTCTACTTTGGCGTCCGCCATACAGTGTCAGCATGGTTGCGCCGACTTACAACGGCGCTTCAGATCTGTTGCCATGGATGTCCAGGATGCAGCTTCTGTTTTATTTGTACAATTTCCGGAGGAGGAAAAGGTAACCTATGCAGCTTTTCATCTGACAGATATCGTATCTGCTTGGTTTATAAAAATCTCAGCAGCCAAGCCTATTGATGATTGAGAGTTGTTCATGTGGATCTTTCGACGTGAATTTGGTCACCTCCGAACACCTGAGTTTGCAAAATGGCCGCGGCAGATTGACTCAATGGATGACTATATCCACTAGTGTCAGTAAGTTTGAGGGACTTCACATACTCCCTCCGTCTCACGATAGAAGGCGCAACTCCCTCGCATCAAGACCAAGAAGCAAATTACTCCTAAGCATTAAAGGTGGTTTGGTTCTCCGTCCAATTTAATGTGAGGTTGCATGCGTGCTTGCAGAAACAGCCTCTAGCCAATTAGCTTCCAGCATTCACGCATGCATGCTGCACAAATGCATTGGCGTAGGAGCCCAGGAGTCGATTTGGTCCTGCATTAGATGCTGCATGCGGTAGCTGAAGTGCAGGCGCCTTGTATCACGGGACTAAAGAAAAAAAACAGTTACGCCTTCTATTGTGACACGGAGGAAGTATTTCTTTCGAGATTATCACCTGTACTACGCCACCTTCTGGATTCTTCTTCTCTGACATCACTAGAGACAGCCAAGCAGTTGGCCCTTGACCTAGAGCAGCAGCAGGGACTTCGGCCATGGTCGATGAGGCGTGAGACACGAGCTTCCCCGACTTCTCTCTTGTCAGCAGCTGATCTCTCAGATTCAGACACCGTAGTTGGACGACACTAGAGGCATATGTCAGCGATGGTGACAACCAGGAGGACCGGGCGACCCGCCAAGTGATATAAGCATTGCCGGCCACTCAGCCGAATGGCACGGACTTCGACATCTTGGCCACACTACGTCAGGCAGCACTAGATGACAGAGAGCTACAGTTGATTGGCGCCACCATCAAAGTTCATGGAGCAGCACTAGTCTGGTCGGTACGTGATGGGATTGTCTATTATGATAATCGCTTTTACATTCCAGCTACATCCACATTGCTTCGGAAGATTTTTGCAGTATTTGAGTTATTTTTCTTAAAGCAGTTAACAGTGGGATTTCATTTGCCTACCTCGGCACCATCCGTTCAGATATTTCCCTCTAGCATTCTATTTCTACAGCACTGGCCAACTCATGAGATAGGCACAGCCACAGCCATTTTCCATGATGATAATGGGCAGTTAATTATCCAGGTGGACAGGGTCAGATTGGGAGTGGCAGAGGATGGAGTACATGTGATGTCCCACAGAGATCATACTTCAAGGGAGCTTCTTTTCGTGAGATGCATCACCTTTACGTGGCACCCGCTGTAGTGATTCACTCGACTATGTACAAATATATTAGGGGATAGGTGGACGTGGGACAGACATATGAAATTGCTAGCCCACCACAGATTATGTAGAATGTATACTTGTCCGGTGTTCTCTCTGATTCAGGTTTTGATAACAACAGAGACAATACAGTTGATAGCTTTGGCAGATTCGAGAGATATGTTAGTGGTTCCTGTGGGAATCTCAAATACTGTTTCTTCTTCGCAGCAGACTACGATGTAGGTTCTGGACGAGCTTTGAGATACTTCCTTCTTTAGCTGTGGAGCGGAATTTGAAGCAGCAACCACCCCCTTATGGCACGGCTGATTGGACTGAGATTCAGCGTGAGGACGCGCTGATCAGAGAAGGGGAAAGTTCTGTCACACGTCGCATGACGACGGTGACAAATTATAGAGCTGACGGGCCAAAAGAGGGGCCTAAAGAGGACACGGACGCCGCTAGCGAGCCCCATGGCCCACCCTAGGGAGGGGCGGCATGGGAGCTTCTGCATGAGGAGGGGGGGCCAAGGTGGGGGGTGGGGCCGGGGCCCTGCCCCGCCGCCCCCGCCGTCGTCGCTGCCGGTTACCTTATTATGATTATTAATTAAAAATTAAGATTAGATAAACTGAAAAGTCCGTGTTCGATAAGAGCATCTTCAAGAATTTGCTAAAATTTACTTGGCAAATCTTGTGATTTGGCAACTCTCTAAAATATATGGCAAGAAAAAAAAGCAGAGCCCCTCTCTAATAGTTTAGCATAATTCACTTGTCAAACCCAGATCAAACTTACATCAGGAACCCTGAGACAGAAACAAAATTATGTTTATACCCTTCTACCTCTTAAAAACTTACATCAGGAACCTTGAGACAGAAACAAAATTATTTTTATACCCTTTCACCTTTTCTAATACGGTCGGATGCCATGCTGAGTCGAGCACGCATATATGCGCACGCGGAGGCTCTTTTTCCCAACTTGGGATGAATAGCAACCTAGGATAGGAAACTGTTGGAGAAGGTTTTTTCTGTTTTTGCCAAAAAAATTAAGAATAGCAACCTAAGATGGGGAACTGTTGGAGATGCTCTAAGGACTTTCCTGTTAGAGTCCACTCGGGACTATAAATATTAGACCATTGTAATCGGATTGAATCAAGAAGTAATTAGACGAAAGTCATTTATTCCAATCTCCCGCACTCCCTCTCTCCTTCCACCTCTCCCTACGCCGCCCCTACTACCGCTGCTGCTGCTGCCCCTGCCTCCGCGCCGCCGCCCAACCCTATGGCTGCAAGCCCTAGGGCGCCGCCCCCTCTCTCCTCTCCTCCCAATCCACTAGCCTAAATCCACCTTCCCGCTGCGTGTGTTACAGTTCCTTTTTTAAATAAAATTTATTAGGAAGCTTCTTTCGTCCTTAATTTCAAGAGAAAAGAAAGACCAGAAATCTGGCCAAAGGAATTAATGCAAGATCTCTTTAATGGCCTAGAGCTCTTTTTTCAGTTAGTCAGAATTGAGACCTTTCCTCTAGCTATCCAATGTAAGAGAGCTTGCGAGTAGAGATGATACATCCATTTAGTATCTGCATTAGAAATTGATACAAATATTGAAATCCATGTTAGAAGGTTTAAACGGACACAAATATCGTATGATAATTCAGATATCCTTTTCTTTTTATCCCTACTTGCGTGGTTTTGACTTTGCCTTTCCAAAGAGAATGAAGATCCACTGCAAATGCTTTACACCCAATCATTCCATATAATGTTTGCATCCTCGGTCTTATCGTAGCCGTAGGTATAGAAGTTAGCCAATACTTATTGCTCAGATACTATCATTATTTTTTGTCTGAAAAAAGAAGTTGACACCCATAGATCTTCCATCTCCATAGGCAACATTGCTCCGTTAGGTTTTTGCCCTATCATAGACCAAACCCCAAGGCTAGGGAATCTAAAAGCAAGGTTAAAGCCTTAGACAAGTTGCATACAGACACGGTTTAGGACTGATTATGAGATCCACAGGGTAGCCCAGTCACATGCTTCAACATATATAGAAGAGCCTGAGAAGCAACAAACAAACTGAATGAAAAGAAAACTAAATTGTTAAGGCATTTCTCCTAGCCTGTGTTGTGCCTAATAACTTGACACAAAAAGTGGATAGAATCATAGTTAGATAGGGCGTCTCCAACTGTCTTCAAATAGCTAGTCTAGGAGAAATTCTATTGACTATTAAGACATCTTTGCAAATAGCTAGCCAGATGAGACATAGAAATAAGAAAAAATAAACACTATAATGAAGAGTTATGTGAGAGAGAGATTTCTAGGAGGCTGTGTTAGACTAGCTATTTAGAAGTCGCTAGCTATTTGATCTCTCTCTTAAATGACCAATGGGAGTGTTACTTTTTTATTATTTTTATGTCTCATCTAGCTAGCTATTTGTAAAGATGTTCCGATAGCCAATAAAATTCCTTCTAGCCTAACCAATAAACATTAATAAGTGGAGAAATACTACATCAAGATTTGTGCTGTATAGAGAGGAAGAGAGATTAATGGTCAGTGCCTTTCAGCTACAGCAGGTGGACTCCTCGAGGTCCTCTTCCTCTTCCTCCCTCCCGTCCGTTCGTCATTTCAGTTGGAGAAAATTCCTTATCACCAAAGAAATTTGTTGTTTCTAATTTAGCATCTAAATTTAAAAATCTTTCTTATCTAGACTCTTTAAAATTTTTGTTCGCAAACTGACACTACCGTCACTTTAGACATCTAACAGTGTTAACTCTAATGTGAAAAGACAATTGTGCTCCTCCTTCAATTTCTCTTGCCCAGACATGTTTTGGCACTACTTTTCTTTTCTTTTTCACATGCTTGCTGTTGTTCCCTGGCTTCATTTTTTTTTTTTTTTTTTTTTTTTTTTGAGGAAGTTGTTCCCTGGCTGCCCACCTCCTTTTGTGCATGGGCCGTGGCGACTGTGTATAAGGTCCATTATAATCTATGGGCCTGATTGGTACATAACACTGCTAGATGTCTAAAGTAACGATAGTGTCAGTTTGAGGGAAAAATTCAAAAGAGGCTAGATAAAAAAGATTTGAAGTTTAGATACTCACTCCATACCAAATTATAAGTCATTCAAAAGAGGCGAAATCCTAGCCGGCAGCGTGGCGGCGCAGCCAAATCGCGGACGAGGCAGACGACAAGCGGACGGCAGCGTCGGAAAATCGAGAGAGGAGGTGGCGGCGTCAGTCACGACCAGCTCTTTTGGCTCCTGCACGCGTGAGCGCGGGGCCAAATCAAGGAGAGGGGGGATGCCCGACGGCGCAGCCACGGGGCCAATCGAAGAAGGAGGTGACCACCTGGGTGGCGGCGCGGCTAGTATCTACTGTGCTGCGTAAGTGGGGAGTAGGAGCGGTCAGCCGCTGCAACCGCGGCCAGCGGACACGGGACCAACTCGGCAACTCCTGCAGCCTGCACAGTCCTACAGACAAGCAGGTGCTCCTTTCTTGTTTGTTTTCCATCAGCTCTCTGTTTGACTTTTTCAGATGACTGAATTTCTGACGTGAACGCTCTCGGCCTGAACTTCATGTAAAGTTATTGTTGTTTGGCCAATGCCTTTGCTCACCTATAGTACATTTCTATCATTATGCTATGATGTGGCTCAAATTTGAGAAGCTCAGACATACTAGTGCTTTATGATCTTGTTTCCATGTGTGAGACATGCCGTGAAATCTAAGCTAGTGGAAGCACAACTTAGATATTTTCCATCCTTTTTGAGTTCTTATTGTATCAATGACACCATCGTTGTTTATACTAGGCTTGGGTAGTAGGAGTACTGTAAGATACAGTGCAAGTGATTATATAAGCCGAGTGTGACATACTGTTAACTGAACTAGTCCATCAATCCATTTCACTGGAGCCACCGGGCCTCAATTCTAAGCACACATGGCAACATTTCACTTTGGATGAAAACACATACAGATTAATTGGTAAATTTATCACAACCAGATAAAAGTAGTTATGTAGGAAATAAACAGAGAGAGGAAGTAAAGATAATATCTAAGTTGTACTGTAATTTATCCACACAACTACTTTTAATAACTATGTGATATAATATTTTAAGATATGCTGGAGCATGGGGTTGATGGGCTATTACTGTATAACAAAGCACACAGTACATTAATAAGAATTCAAATGTGCGCGAAAACATCGCACTTATTACAGCAAACCATCTATGTAGACTGATGGTTGATACAGACAATAAACTTAGGCACTCGGTGCAAATCTGTGAGCATAGGCATAACCATTATGCTCAACTACAATCAATGGGCACTCAGTACAAACATGTGCAGAGCACAAACATGCGCGCAGGCATAGCAGACAGAAACTAATAGACAAGCAGAACAAATGGGAATTATTCCACAAAATCACACACAAACCACACCATGGGATCAAAGGAGAGGCGTCTCCAGCATCAAACTTGTTTCTTGCAGCAGAACAGTGGGAACCTTGCAGCATCGTCGTCATCGTCGTCGCTCACTTGGTCGTCTCCTTTTGCAGGGTCTTGGATTTCTGGTTTATTATGTTTGAGAATAGGTTTCTTTTTATGTTTTTTAATGGCTTCTTCCACTACATCAGGGACAGTGTCACCATTGAACTCGAGTTCTTTCAAGCTTGGCAGGCTATCGACACCAGAAAGAGAAGTGGATGAGGCCGAGATGATTTTCTCGAGCTTAGGAGCAGATCCATTGGTGAAGACAACCTTGGTGGTGGCAAACGTGCATGGGGAGCAAACGATTTTCTCGAGCTTAGGAACAGATCCGCTGCTGAAGACAACCTCGGTGGGGGCAGAGCAGTCAACAGTAAGAAGTTTGAGCTTCCGGAACTTACCTCTGTTAAAGGTAATCATGTTCTGGGTTTCTTGATCACCTTGCTCAGGCGATGTACGGACAATTGTCAGCTTGGCCATCTTTTGTTTGCCATTGTTAAATGATGATAGCAGCCTGTCGTTCTTCTTCTTGTTGCTGTTGCTCATACTCAACTCGACCTCTTCAAAATTTTGAAGCCCGCCAACTCCAGAAACAGAATCTATGTTGGTGAAAGACAAAGCCATCTTCTCAAGCATACAGGCTGCTCCATCCATAAAGCTAATATTAGTGATGCTGGATCCCTCAACAAGAAGGTACTTGAGATATTTGAATTCTTCCATCTTGAAGACGAGTGACTCTATGTCGGTGAATGCAATGTGGTGGAGCCTGATGGCCTGTAATTTAGGCAACTTGGCAAGGACGTCAAGATTATTCTGGCTCAGTGAAGTGCAACTCAAAGTAAGCTTGTTGAGGAGGTTCTTATCAACATCTTTGATAAACAATGGAAGCAGATGCCCCTTCTGTGTGGTTCCACTAATGCTTAGACTCTCAAGAAGCTTGGGAGGATATTTGAATGGTTGTGGGAACTCTTCACTGGTAGCAGTAGCTTCGCTTGTAGCTTTGGGAATAGTGATTGACAGAGAGCAAAGGCACTCGTGTAGATCATTGATTGCTCTAAACAAATTCTTGAGGTAACTGGAGTTGTCATCGACAACCACTCCAAGCTTCCTTAGCTGCCATAGCTTTCTAATACCTTTCAAATCTCGACCACTCCGGACACTAACATTAGATAGTACCTCCATGTTTACCATTTTCTCAATTTTATGAGGAATCTGGACAGCATTATAGATTGATTCCTCATCTCTGAGGGTTGGTCTTGGAGTTCGATTCGTGTTACCAGCAAGCAGACGCTTCAGCTTCAGGAGCAGGACATTTGCTGTTGCATTCCTAGGCACCTTGGTATCTCGGATATCCAATACCTCCAGCTCACGGAGATTGTTGATTTTACTGGGCAACTGAGTAACCTCTGTTCCTCTTAGGCTCAAATACTTGAGCAATAACATCTTGCTACAGATGTCCTCCAGATAGTGTTGGTTCTTCCCACCAAAGCACTGACAATCTTCTAGATCTAGCACCTTGAGCAGGGATACTCGAGATGTCTTAGAGAGCCTTTGGAAGAATCCATCAATTTTGTCAGAGCTGCAGAGTTGCAGATCATTGAAAATGGAGAAGTGGCGAGCCAAGTGACGTGACAGACGTGTCTCCACAATATGTTGTTTTCTGGCGATCTTGGTAACGAATCCATGAACAAGATCACCTACCACACAGCTCTTGACTTTTCCTGCAGCACCAGTTTCAGCAGGATCAGCAAACCACCGGTTGATAAGCTCATCAAAACATCGGTTGGCCCACTGCACAGAACTGGGCCAATCTTCCCTGGATATCAGGCCTTCTGCTACCCACCGTCCAATCAAAGTTGATCGCCTGATTTTGTATCGAGGAGGGAAGATAGCTAGGTACAGCAAGCAGGCCTTGTATTCTTTAGGCATATCGGTGTAAGAGAACTTGAACATCTTCTTAGCAATGACGTTGGATGATTTTGGTGAAGTTTGTAGGATCTGAAGCAGCTTGTTTAACTCCTCATTGCTCCTCTTGGGATTAACATACAAAGCATGAGTGAATATCTTCATGGAGAATTCATTTGGCTCACATTGCTCCAGGATGTTGCGAAAAATCTGGGGGTTGTAGTTGTCATCCTTCTCTTGCTGCTTAGTAATCTCGAGCATTGTATCATAGTAGAGTCCAGCAAGAGAATAGTCTATAGGCTCATTCTCTGGTGGATAGCAATATTCTTTTGCTTGCTGGATGTCCTTTGAGGTGGTTACAATCAGTACATCAGCGCTGCATTTTAACAGGCTCAAAGCATTTCTGGTATCCTCCCATCTGGGTAAATCCACTGTCTCATCAATTTTGAGGATAAACAGGGGACATTTTTTCTTCAGTTGACGTCTAATATCGTCCAAGAGCCCTTTGATCTTCAGCTGCTCTTTGAATTCATGCTTGATTTTATCCATTTTCTGGTCCAATATTTCTTTGAATATAGCTTCTGTGTTTTGACCTGTCTGATCTTGTATCTTGTCATCTTTGCCCCCCTGCAGCTCCCTTAAGATCCCTTGCTTTGACACATCAATCATTTGATTTTTATCCTCTCCAATTATAGTATTTGTAGCTTGCATTGCTGACGATTTGTTGTTGCTGCTGCTGCTGCTTCGGCTCATCGGGAACACTTGCCGCAGGATGTGTACATACTGCTTTTTATGGAGATAAATCCTTTCGTCTTCTGGACCTTCACTTGCTTCTACATTTTGTTTTCCTCCTTCACGACCTTCTTGGAGTGCTCCATTTTGTACTTCTCCCCCAACCCCCCCTTCTCCTTGTTCTATTGCTTCCATATGATCCTTAAGCTTCTCGGCTACAAAATTGATGGTATTGTCCGACGCTGATAATTTATTAGGCTTGTCTTTGTCCTTCATCAATTGGTCTGCTTGTTGAGACACAGGAAGAGATGACCGGAGTAGCTGCTTAAGAAGTACATGTACGTCTGGGTCCTGATTCATGTCCTCCTCTTGGCCCTTTGATGGCTGATTTTGAAGGCCACTCTTGATCTTGTCAAGCTTTTCACAAATCCTCATCCTTTTTATACTTTCCTTGATTTTATGAAGCACCCTCTTTTTTTCATAATAAATACGGATTTTTGGGGAGTGTAGTTGCCGAAGACCAAAACCCTCCTCCCCTTTGCCTTGATCTGTGCGTTGCTTTAAATTGTGCAAGATGTAGAAGAGAACCTCCTTCGGTCGCAGTGGTAAAATTTCCCAGTGGAGTGCCCGAATGTCGATGACGACAGCCAGATCGTAGCCGCGGAAAGCCATTTCACGTACAAGAGTGATTTCATCCTCTCTATCTGGGGCCATGATGACGAGGGACATCGTCTCGCGGTCGCTGAAGAAGGCGTCGCTGAAGAAGGCGTCGCCTGCAGCAAGAGCCAAAAAATTTATCCTCTCCCGTATCTTTTCCTTGTAGTCGTCCAGAGTGCGAGAAAAGGCTCTCTGGGAAGAATGATCGGTCGTCGCCAGCGTCGACCGATAATCGCCGCCGTCTTCGTCTTCGTCTTCGTCATCTCCGGCAGCAGAGCCACCTGCTACCGCCGCCATTAGCCTAGTCACAGAAGGCGACTGCCCTGCTGCCGACTTGGACGGGACCTCCACGCCATACCTCAATCGTCGCTCACCGACATCGCGAGCCCGGTCCTTGAGCTGGCGTAGCTGGACCGCCGCGCGGTGCTGCGCGAGCAGCTTGCGCAGGAACCAGTAAGCCCACCAGAGGTAGCGCCGGAGTCTGCTCTTGGCGCGGTGGATGTGGGGGTTCCCGCTGTACAGGTAGAGGTCGATGCAGTTGTGGCAGTCCTGGGCGAGCAGGCGCACCTGGGTCATCCAGGTGCGCACCTGCTCGTCGTGCTCCCCGCCGGGCGGCGTGCTCCGGGCTAGATGCGCCAGGAAACTCTTCATGCTCTCCATCTCCTCCTTGATGAACTGCACATCGTCCTGGACGCCGCCAAGAAGCTGCGCCTCGTCGCGGACGACGGCCAGCAGTGAGCTGACGGCGCCAGACGCCAGCTCAGTCATGGTGTACGTTGATGTGGCTCCCTGGCGCCGCTGGCAGGCCTGGCTCCCTTACTCTTCCTCCCCGTCGGCCGGCCGGCGACAGCCGCCGACGGTTTGCATGGTCTCGACGCGCGCGGGAGCAAGCTAGCTGGGCTACGTTGGCGATGTTCTCTGTGTGTGTGCAGCACTGAGAGTTTGCCTTGGGAGAGAGACGAATTATGGCTGTTGGCTGTTGGTTTCTAGCTAGTTGGACTAAGGATCTTGGGTTATTTTCCAAAAGGAACCAAGACCCAACTACGGTTGGATATATATTGATGCGCTATTTGTTTGATACCCATAATGCCAGATATCATATAGGCTTTGTATTTGTATTTCTATTTGGAGAAGTGGTAATCTCGTACAAGTCATCTAAACTTAACATAATCTGGTGGCAACCTCTACAACTTATTCTAAAATAATTGTATATATCAAGATTCCGTTTGGCACAACTCAACTTTACCAATAAAGCTGTTTTTTTTAGAAAAAATAGCTCTATAAGTAGCTTTTGTTAACGAAGCTGAGAAATTTGAAAAAGAGTGTTTGACGAAACAGTTTCATCATATAGGATGAAAAAAGGAAATAAGTGAGAGAGCTGTAAAAAGCTACTTTTAAAAACTACTCACAATAACTCATGAAGCTGTTGGTGAACTTGTGTCAAATAGGCTCGAAGCATGCCAAGCAAACATCTATAAGATAATGTTGCATATGTTCTGAAATGACATATTAGTAATATAGTGGAATTGGCTCCATTCAATCACCACAGTTATCTATGAAGGTAATGCTGTATGTGTTACATGCAAACATGTATATTAAAGCAATATAACCAAACGTATTGCTCCTAAGTAGTTCTATCCTAAATATGTTGCATTTAGGCTTTTTACTCTTGTACCAAAAGGTAGAGCATGGGCTCTGTTGGGGGCTTTTATTCTCTTGTACCAAAAAGTAGAGTGTGGACTGCTTCCTAACAAACTATAGGAGGACGGATACAATGGAAGCTATTTCATTTAATCGTATTATAGAAAACATAAAAATATTTTAAAATTAATTATGAAGAAAAAACATGTGGAATTTTATATGAATATTCTAAAAATATCCCTAGAAACATGTTTCTGATCAATTACTTAATATTCATTAAAATAACCAACACACTCATGGTAACAACCAACGTTGATATTCTTTCAACATTTAAAACCAACAGTTCAATAATTACTCAATAGTTCTCTGTATATAGTTTTTTTTTCTTATATATAGGTATGTCGTAAAAGTTATGCATCAAGAAAATCATAATAACTTACAATTTGAAATGTAGAGGTCAAGAGGGTATTTATTACTAGTAAGTTTTATATATTTTGTCAATCTTAAAATAAATGACTTCTTTAAATTAACATGTGTATTCTTATCCGAGACAGAGGGCACATTGGCAGAAAAGCAAAGTCAGGTTCTCAATGGGAAAGATCTTATCTTCTACACATTCGATTCCTCAAAGCAGCCTTCATAAAGCAGGGACTTGAGTAGAGGACATGTCACTAAAAAGTAGAGTATGAGTTCTATTTCGATCTCTGTTGAAGATGCTCTCTAACAAACTATGGACGGATATAGCAGAAGTTATTTTATTTAGTAATTCCACATAAAACATAAAAATTCTAAATTAATTATGAAGGAAAACATGTGAAATTTTATATGAACATAAATACTCAAATATATGTGTACCCTAAATGCCTAAAAACATGTTTCAAGGTTCATTACATAAAATTCATTAAAATAATCAAAAGTAGAGTATGACCACTGTTTAGAGTTTTTATTGGAGACGCTCCCTAACAAACTATGGATGGGCGGATACAACGGAAGCTATTTCATTTAATGGTATTATATAGAAAACATAAAAATATTCTAAAATTAATATGAAGGAAAACATGTGGAATTTTATATGAATATTCTAAAAATACCCCTAAAAACATGTTTCTGATCATTACTTAATATTCATTAAAATAACCAACACACTCATGGTAACAACCAACGTTTATATTCTTTCAACATTTTAAACTAATAGTTCAATAATTACTCAATAGTTCTTTGTATATAGTTTTTCTTATATATAGGTATGTCACAAAAGTTATGCATCAAGAAAACCATAATGACCTACAATTCGAAATGTAGAGGTCAAGATGGTATTTATTACTAGTAAGTTTTATATATTTTGTCAATCTTAAAATAAATGATTTCTTCAAATTAACATGTGTATTCTTATCCAAGACAGAGGGCACATTGGCAGAAAAGTAAAGTCGGGTTCTCAACGGGAAAGATCTTATCTTTCACACATTTGATTCCTCAAAGCAGCCTTCATAAAGTAGGGACCTAAGTAGAGAACATGTCACTAAAAAGTAGAGTAGGGGTTCTATTTCGATATCTGTTGAAGATGCTCTCTAACAAACTATAGATGCATATATATATAGCAGAAGTTATTTTATTTAGTAATTCCATAGAAAACATAAAAATTCTAGATTAATTATGACGGAAAACCTGTGAAATTTTATATGAACATAAATACTCAAATACATGTGTACCCTAAAAACATGTTTCTAGGTTCATTACATAATATTCATTAAATTAATCAATATACTCATGGCGACAATCAACATTCATATTCTATCAATGTTTAAAAATCCAAACGATTCGAAAATTACTCGATAGTTCCTTGTATATATTTTTTGGAAAAAGTCTAAATTCCCCCCTGAACTATCGGCACTAGTCTAACCTAGGCCCCGAACTATAAAACTAGGTATTTTACATCTGAACTTTCGAAACCAGTGTAAATAACCCCACGGGGGGGCAGTTTTGAAGGGTGGTTTTGCTACAATAACGAGGTTTTATCTTTTTCTTTTTTTATTTATTTTGGCTGAATTTTTGAAAAATCATAGTAAATCATAAAATAGAAAATCTAATTTTGTTGGACTCCACATCAATAGATCTACACAGTGAACATATAATATAGTATATTTTAGTACAAAGTTTTTTCTTGTAATTTTAGACTTATATTTTTTTGTAATTAAATGGAATAATTCATAGCTGTAATTTCTATGGTCGAATTGTGGTGAAATTTTTATGGTGATCTTATTATGATATGTTTGAACTATAGTAAAAATTTCATACTTATTGAATCATTTATAACTTAGTTATAGATTTATTTAGATTCATACTTAGGTTTATGCTTGTTAAATATAAATAAATCTATAAATGATCCAATAAATATAAAATTTTTACTACAGTTCAAGCATATCATAATAAGCTTACCATAAAAATTTCACCATAATTCGACCATAGAAATTATGGTTATGAATTATTCCATTTAATTAAAAAAAATATAGGTCTAAAATTACAGCAAAAGCTTTGTACTAAAATATACTATATTATATGTTCACTGTGTAGATCTACTGATGTGGAGTCCAACAAAATTAGATTTTCTATTTTATGATTTTTCTGTGATTTACTATGATTTTTTAAAGATTCAGCCAAAATAAATAAAGAAAGAAAAAGACAAAACCGTGTTACTGTAGTAAAACAACCCTCCAAAACCGCCCCAGGGGGTTATTTGCACTAGTTTTAAAAGTTTAGGGTGTTAAATACCTGGTTTTGTAGTTCAGGGTCTAGGTTAGACTTGTGCTGATAGTTCAGGGGAGAATTTAGACTTTTTCCATATTTTTTTCTTATATACATACCTATATATATATATAGGTGCATTGCATGTAGCAAAAGTTATGCATCTAAAATAACCATAACGACTTACTTATATAATATATTGAATGGAAAGACGAGTAAGAGAGTACTATTTATGTACATACGCTAAATATTCTTTTGAAAAAATACTATTAGTCTTTTTATATAATGTTGTCAATCTTAGAAAAATTGGTTTCTTGAAACCAAGACGTGTGTATTCTTTTCCAAAGTAAAGTCAGATTCTTAGACGGGAAAGATCTTTATCTCCTCCACATCCGATTCCTGAAGAGCATACCATAATTGTTGCGCATTTGATTCCTCACAGAGCATATATCCATGCTGCTTTCCTTCACCTTTTCTTACCGTGTGGTGGGGTGGTCCAGGACCGGGACAGACCACCGGCAGATTGCATGATGCCCGTGTGTTTTCCAATCTGCGACGCACAGTTCGATAGACCCGTGTGCCACCCCTTCGCGTATCAACCTCACGGAGTCACGGTCCTTGTAAGACCATCTGCACCGGTGCCGCTAAAGGCAGCCGGTAAAGCCATATACCGTGTTTTGGAGCTGCAGCGCAGCACGCCAAGGTCTCCGGTACCTGTGTCAGACCGCCAGATTTAACGAGATAGCTATCTGATAGCGCACATACGCTACAAGGAGAGAGAGTGAATGTATGGTGGGCCCTACTATTTTTTTAACTAAAAATGTATTATAACTCACAAACCAAAAAGTCAAATCAAATTTCGATTGTACCATTAAATTCGTTGTAATAAATCCCTTAAAACTAGATCTCACATGGATATATTTGAATAAAATTTATAGAAAATAACAAGTAGGATCATTTGTGATAGGTGATATAGAGGTGAGATATAGAGGTTGTATGGGTACGGAAGAATGAACTGTAAAGCAGAGAATCTTGATGACTAGGCTTTTTAGAGGTCGAATATAGAGTTTCATGAGTGCGGATGGTCTAAAAAAAAACACACACAAACAAAAAACTAAACTAAACTAAACTCTGTCACCCGTCTTTCGTCAAGCAAGTGGCCTCGATACATGTACACAGAATTTGGCAACCTTCAATTTCAACAAAATTTTCGAAAAAAAAATACTATCCTACGACTACAACTCCTGAATCCTGATATGCTGCGCGATTCACCAGTGAGATACTGGCATGCTGCAAAATCTCTCTCAAGTTTTAACTGTAGTGTAAAGCCTTAGGTGTCTCAAGTTCCTACAAACTAACGGGTATTCTGCCGAGTGTGCTTTCTCCAACCTCCTCAACATATGAATGCAGCCCCCAGCACCTAACAGGCCATATAGGTCGCAAGACTCAGGATGGTTGAATTTGACACGCGTCGATGCTGAGCGCCCTTCAGACAAAAAGAAATGATCTCGGCATTGTGCGAACATTTGCAGAAAAAACGTTCGCTCAGTCACAAGGATTACATAAGGATACCTGTGTAAGAGGAAAACGAAGATAGCGGCGTTTGCCAGTGACAGTGAAAAGCTCATCATGCCCCCACGCAGCTCATTTGGCAGGTTCCTACAGTGATGCCGGCTTTGTAAACAGAAACCACTGGACTGTACTGTATGCTTAATCGTACTTGCACCAAATACTTACACTCTTCTCAATCTTGCTAGTGAAGGCAAAATAAAGCCCACACATGCATGGAAGATGCAGAACACTATCACCAGTGGTCCAATATCCTGTTGGATGTATATAACTTCTCATTAGACTTTCAAGACCCAGTGCATATGTTATAAACAGCTCAACAGAAACAAGGTGTTCCACATTTACTCAAAACCACCTCAACCATCATGTTATTTATTATGGGGCCAAAACTGATGAACAATCTGGTATTTACATGGCACAAAAATATGTCCAACAAGAATTTTTGCATCTTGGTCAAGGTATACTGAAAGAAAAATTTCTGCCTTCTTCACATGTATACAGAATGTGTCACCCTTCAATTTCAGTGATTTCTTCGAACAAAAAACAATATCATGCATCTAACTCCTAATATGCTGCACGTGTCACCAGTGACTAATGGTGTTACCATGAGTTTCCTATTTTCCGATGAGGAGTCCACAAAGAGGTGGAGATACTAGCATGCTACATGCAACAAAATCGCTCTCAATTCGACCTGCTGTGTATAACCTTAGGTGCCCCAAGTTCCTACAAACTACGGGTATTCTGCCGAGTGTGCTTTCTCCACCTCCTCAGCATATGAATGCAGCCCCCAGCTCCTAACAAACCATAGGTCGCAAGACTCAGGATGGTTGAATTTGCGACGCGTCGATGGTGGGCACCCTGCAGACGAAGGAAATGATCTCAGCATTGTG
Source organism: Chrysopogon serrulatus (assembly GCA_015844335.1). NCBI lineage: Eukaryota > Viridiplantae > Streptophyta > Magnoliopsida > Poales > Poaceae > Chrysopogon > Chrysopogon serrulatus. The sequence continues at coordinate 279,604 of JADLZL010004024.1, forward strand.
CAAACATCTTAATGTACGCGTCACTCAAAAGAGGACTTCAGATGGATACCTGTAACAAGAAAATGAAGATAGCAGCATTTGCCAGCGACAGTGAAAAGCTCATCATGCCCCCACGCAGCTCATTTGGTAGGTACCTACAGTGATGCCAGCATTGTCAACAGAAAGTACTTGACTGTAATTTAAGCTTGATGATAGTATCATACTTGCACCAGTAACTTAAATTGTTCTCAATCTTGCTAGTGAAGGCAAAATAAAGCCCACACATGCATGGAAGATGCAGAACACTATCACCAGTGGTCCAATATCCTGTTGGATGAATATAACTTCTCATTAGACTGTGAATGCCAATTTCCATCTACATGTTGTTGCGTTAGAGATATGCACAGTATACCTGGTAATCTTAAGCCACAATAGACAAAGCTAGTCCAGCTCCAATGTAAGCTATTGTCAAGCTGTCTTCATTCCGGAAGGGAGCTGTAGCTCCATAAAACCATGGGAAACCAGCACTTCCAAGCATTCTTGATGCCAGGAAACAGGGGTAAATTAGTGACAGTTGAGCATACCTTCCGTCAGCCTGTGTCAATCAACAGATCTATGAGAACGGTAACAGAATCTCAGACTCAAGGAAGAACTGAGACTCATACCACTATGGTTGGTGCCCAGAGAAACCAAAAGGTTGAGACAGCAAAATGGATGCTTGCTTGAGCTAAGACGAGGATCTGTACTCTTTTGTCTGAAACACAATAATTGTGGTCAGAAATGGAAATGGAACATGCAACCACTAAAAAGCTTAACCTGCAATAATAATGACACACAAGTTTATATTGTGACTTGTGAGAGATGGAAAAGCTGCTTCCTTTTATGCATTTTTCACATCAGAATTCAGAAACATCTCTTAAATTTGCCTAAAGCAATTCCTCATACGCTAAATATTCTAACACACTCAAAAATATCTAGCAGTGCGCCATGCAGTCCTGGTCATATTTTATTTTCAACTGTGTCTCATGTCAAAATATTCGTGGTCAATATTCAACAAAGTCAAATGGCTATATATTTAAGAAGGTTACAAACTGCAAATGTTTTATAATGAAATCGTGAAGATTACTACAGATCAAATACAATGCCATCAAACATTGGTCAAGCTAAATATGGCAAAATTTGCTCCTGGGCACTATTTATGGAATATAGAGCTTTATTGTCAATAGAAATGAGAAAGAAAGCACTGGATCAAGCAAGATGACTCACCACTCACCTCTGAGGACATGGGCAAAAAATGATTTTTGGTAGCTCCCAATGGCAGATGCATGCTGACTGGTACTCTGACTGGTATTTGATGGATTTCTGATGTACAGAATCCCCACTACCGATAGTGTGGCTGCAAATGCATAGGGAAGCAAGAATCTACTGTTGTCATCACTAACCAATACATTTGTGATTTCTTGACTTCCAACCAGAGACACTGATTCAAAGAATGTCATCAGCCAGAAGGTATCAAACAGCAGATCTTGCTTCTGGTCTTGCTGAAAAGTCAGGATCAAGCATTTAAAGATTAATACAACATAGAGAACACAGTAATAACACATGTATTCAAAAAACAAAATACACAAACCTTCTCATGCTCCAGCACAAGCCACGTCTCAAAACAGAAAGAGAACACTGAAGAGGCAAAAGTCAGAATGAAATTGTTGATCCATGAACAACGAAGCGCACTGAAACTCTTCACAACACCTACTGCAAGCTGAAGTACCCAGTACAATATGCAAGCCCTTTGTGGTCCTCTATAATCATCAGTGAAAAATTTGTAAGTTATAGCTACTACTGGAAGGATACAAAAACATAGACCGCTCACAGCTGCATCACATACATGCTGCAAAGGATACGTGTAGCAAACCACACACAGAAAGAGAAGAAAAAACATGAATCATACAAAGGTGTAGATTGTACTTTGCAATTCCTACCAGCCTAATATATCATCCAAACTTCATCAAGAGGCACACAATTTTAGGTCCCATAGTTGTTGTGGGGGCACAACGGTCATATGACAACAAAAATAATAGCTACTCCCTCCGTCCCAAAATAGATGACGTTTTGATTGTTCGTGCCATTAGTTTGACTTAATTTACAGAAAATATGTATAATATTTATATCTCTAAATAAATTTGTTAAAAAACTAGATCTAAAGATCTTTCCAATAATACTAATTATGATACTAATGGATAATATTTAATATTTATAAAAATTGCTGGCATCCGTTTCTCGGGAAGTGAGAACGTCATCTATTTTGGGACGGAGGGAGTAGTAATTAGGTGGTATAAGAACAGGAAATTTACACCACTGCTGGATTCAGAAACACAGGTGCAGGTGTTGGTTCTCAATCACTCTCCATCACAAAATGAAAATGGTAAGCCTACTCCAGTACAAGACCATGAAGAGATCTCTAGGCTATGGTCATTCAGTTGGCATCTGCAAACTGAAATTTGCAAACAGAAAAAGGTACCATACCAAGTACTACTTTTCATGAAGTGGCTTCAAGCCTTTAACCCAAAAACTGAGGCTCATTAACAGCACCTTATTAGTCATTTGCTCCATTTAAACACCGGAATCAGATCTCTGATCATAGAATTTGAAATGCACTGCTATATGACACCAAAAAGAGGTGGGATTTTAACAGGCTATGCAAAATGTTTCACCACCTAACATAAATTCGTACTCTAAACTCCAAATGAGGACTCGTACTCACACAACTGACAAGAGCAAAATCATCCATCCCCAAACCTTACATTTTGTCAGAGATGACGCCGGAAATGGCACCGGGGAAGAGCGCAGCTGCAGTGGTAGAGGCAAGGCGCGCGGCCATCTGCTCCCTGCCAAGCCCACACCGCACGAACTCATCCTCCCCGAACACGGAATGGATCCCTTCAACCACTGCACAACAAAAACCAACACCGCCCGATTAGGCGCGGCACGGCGGCTCGACAAAGGCAGGGGATCGGAGGAGCGCGCTAGCTGCTCACCGGACGCGAGGGAGAAGAGGACGAGGAAGGCGCGGCGGAACCGGAGGAAGGGGCCAGTGCCCACGTCGAAGGGGGAAGAGGACCCCATGGCGTGCGCCGCAGTCCTCGCGGAGAAGTAAGGGAGGAGGAGCACCGCGGCGAGGGCGGCGGCGGAGAGGAACGGGTAGGCGAGGGGGGTGAGCGTCCACTCCTCCCGCTCGACCACCACCCCCATCGCCGGACGGATTCAGTTCGTCTCCTCGGGATCCGTGGCTGGTTCGCAGGAGTTGGAGGAGTGGGGGTGGGAGCGGACGGCGAGGTAGTGGTGTCGCCGTCGCCGACGAGATCGACGGGGAAGGACAAATTTCAATATTTAGGACTCAGTTCGCGCGCCTCTCAACATTTAGGACTCGATTCATCTGCCTTTCAAAATTTAGAACTCAACACGCGAATTGCTTCAAGAATCTAGGATTCCAATATTTTTCTCATCTTTTCCTTTTCATGAACCTCTCCAGCCCCCTAAAGTGACCAAACTACCCCTCCCCACAGCCGTCGCTGCTCCTGTTCTTCCCGTCCTCCTGTGTCCCGTCTGTCTGCTCGAGTGCTCCCATGGCGAACTCCCTATGGCGGCACGGTGACCTCGGCACACCGGCGCAGACGAGGTGGAGCAGCATCAAGGTGCTCTCGCGCGGCCAGGGGCGTGTCCTGCGGCAGCACTCGGCCGGGGCGCATCCCCACGGTGGCTCCTCGTCCCGTCCTTGGCCATGAACTGTAGAGCGGAGCGGCGGCGCAATGAACTCCTCACGGCGCAGGATGGGGTCCTCGGGAGGCAAATGATGGGAGGGGAGGGAGGGGAGGGAGAGAGGAGGCGGCGGAGGGGCGGAGGGCACTCGCCGGCGGTGGAGCACCGGCGCAGGGCCAGCGGGCGGGCGTCGCCCTTGCTGCTGGTGCGAGTCGCGACGGCGACGGGAAGTCCGCGTACGAACGGAACCAGGGAGAGATCGATGCAAGGGGTAGTTTCATCTTTTAGAAAACAGAGAGAGGTGAAATCGTTTCAGGAAAAAGAGAAATAATAGAAAATGCCTGGAATCCTAAATCTTGAAGCAATTCGCGTGTTGGGTCCTAAATTTTGAAAGGCAGACGAATCGAGTCCTAAATGTTGAGAGGCGCGCGAACTGAGTCCCAAATATTGAAATTTCTCACGGGGAAGGGGAGGGGAGGAAAGATGGGAGTGGGGACCACGAGAAGTTGGGCTGTTGGGCCAAGGCCGAAGGACGTTTCTGGGCCTGACCAATCTATCTCTCTCTCTCGTAAAAAGAACTCCCACTACAACGTCTATCTAATCCCGCAGCAATCTTAGCCCTGCTAATGGTTTGGGTTGAAATAGGTTTTATGGATTGAGTTCTCATATGGATATATCTTTAATAGATAGAAATGAGTTGATTTACTTAATGAGGTGGGTTGAATTGGATTCAATAGAAAATTAGATTGGATAGATTGGGATTTTGATTCTTTTTTTCTAGGTTTGAATGGATTGAACCCGGTTATTATTGTGTTGATTCTTATTTTTCTAGGGTCCGGCTCTTGATGTGGGGATCACATGCAAATCTCATTGTGTTAACCAGCACAGATTATCTTAATAACATTTTAAATCTAATTTAAGAAATTTCAGTCAATTTTGATGAGATTTTAAGGCGTGAACGCGAGCTTTTATTTCTAGGGCCCGGCTTTGACGTGGGGTCCACGTACAGATCTTGATGTGCTTACTGGCACAGATTATCTTCATAACATTTTGAAACATATTTAAAAATTTCAGTCAATTTCGATAAAAATTTAAGATGTGAACGCAAGATTTTATTTCTAGAGTCCGGCTTTGATATGGGGCCCACATGCAGGTCTTGATGTGCTAACTGCCACAGATTATCTTCATGACATTTTAAAACATATTTAAAAATTTTAATCAATTTCGATAAAATTTTAGTTGGGTTGAAACTATAAGAATTTGGAGTGGGGTGGATTAAAAAAGAAAGGTAATTTATTATGGATTGGATTAGGTAAAGGGTGGATTCTAACCCATTAGCAGGGTGAACAATCTACGGCATCTAATACTAAGACCCATCAGATCATCATCAATCAGTTTCATCTGGCCGTTCATAATAACAAGCCATCCTCACGAATTACGGAGAGGAGGAACGCCGGCCAGCCCGTCACCTTCCTCCACTCACGTTGAAATTAGAAAACTGCCCCACACCGTACCTCCATGGGCCAATATCCAATCCCTTTCAGTGCCCCGGATCATCCATGAGTTCTCACTGGAGCAAACGAACAGATAACAACCTTTTCTCTTCCTCTTCTTCCCTGTATGTATAGCATATTTTCTCATTCAGGAGAGTGTTTGAAGCGGCTAGATAGGTGCAGCTACTATATGTGATTTCTGATTGGTAAGACTCAGTTCAATCGTGCCTCACACAATTTTAGTGTGGGCATCCCTACAGGCTACAGCCTCCTTCGGTTCTTGGTACTTCAGCATTGCGTCTGGTTGTTTCTAAACGTAGTTGTGCCTTCCATATTGCCCCATCTTCCAGAGTACTGTATTGTTTATGCTGCTGTCGTCATCCATGTATGCAATTTTTTCTCCTTTTTTTTCCCTTTCTTTATGTTTAGATGATTCACTACCAGAATGATGGACAAATTAAATTGTTTTTTTTGGCAGATGTTTAAACAATCAACCCTGAACTATTTACATAATATTAATTTCAGTTCCAGATTTGAATGTCAACGACAGTCAGAACAGCTATATTACGATCTAGATTCTGCTATTCTTTTTTTTTTTCATTGTTTCATTTTTGGATAATATTCCTGCGACCTGACACGGAATTGAAGCACTTTAATTAATTGACATGCTTTCATGCACCTTTTTTTTTTCATATGCTTTACATTAATCATTAGTTGTTACATCTTATCATAAAAATGAAATTTACCAAGCATCAGCTATATTCAATTTAATAATTTTTTCTTTGTTCATCATAAAAATACTTTTTTAGTTCCCTTGCAATGCTGGGAATCTATCTAGTTATTAACACATCTACCTCCCCTAAATTTTGAACTAAATTTCAGCGACCAAAGCCAAAAACAGAATGTTTCCGGTTTCTTGGAATTTAGTTCATTGTTAAGGACGATTGTTGCTTAAATTGAAACTAAACATTCCCCTTCAAATGTATATCATTTTAGTTTTGTTGTAAGTTTTGACCAAGTTTATACAAAAGTATATTACTACATTCATTTCAAAATATAGATAATTTTAGTTTTGTCCTCAAATAAAAACTTTCTATTTTGTCCTCAATAAAAACTTTCTATTTAATTGAACATGTTTGCATAAAAATTCACCAACATCCATTTGGTATCTTGTTGTTGGTAGGTTACAATAACAAGTGGAAATCAATTGTAAATCACTAATAGAATTTAATTTATATAGGAAGAGGAAAAATCTTACAAAATTAACAGGAAGAGAAAAAAACAAGAAAGTAACCTTGCAATGGGGCTCGCATCATAAAACATTGTGATGTCTTGTTCACATGTGGGATGCAGTTTTGGCAGTATTAAAGAATGTGGTTGAAGATGCATGCCACTATTGGACAGAAAAAAGAGCACCATGGCTTTGGGTTTATTGTAGCAAATACATAATCATTGTTAAAACTAGATGATACCCTGCGCGTTGCTGCGGGGATTTTGTAGAAGGATTTGTGGATAGTTCTTTTGCATTGGAGTTGAAGTGTGAGGACTTAATGTAACAAATTGCGAAGTTAGAACTAAAACTCACACCGGATGGATTATATTTTCTATAGTATGGAACTAAACAGAATCCATCCAAAAAGAGAAGTTATATTCATGAAGATATATCACTGGATCATCATGACAGAAAGTACTAATGAGACAACTTACTGTAATAACTAACAATATTGCTAATTTTATGTAAGTAGGTACCCTAGTTTACGAGAGGGCTGCATATATTTTTGACCATGCCCTGCATGTGGTGACAAAAAAATACTCCGTAATATTTTTTTAATGGTTATTAAATCTATGTACATGTCAGGGGTCAAATACACAGTGTATAAATCCAGGCTAATCCCTCCTCACGAATAAACTAAAAGCTGCATTAAGTCAAACACACCTGGGACCTACACTAGTACATTATTTTTATTGGTGGCGGTTGAAAATGATTAACCGTGGCGGTTTTTTCAACCGCCACCAAGCATAGGTCACGGTAAATCAGCGATTAACCGTGGCGGTTGACCCAACCGCCACGGTTAATCCATTAACGATGACGGGCGTCTTAGGCCAACCGCCACGGTTAATGCGATTAACCGTGGCGGTTATCTTTAAGATGACCGCCACGTTAATTCATTAAAAAAAAAAAAACTCTGGCTGGAGCTAGCTCCGGCTTTTTCTAAGCCTGCTCTAGCTTCGGGGCTGTCATCACCAGGCCATCCTGCGGCCCCGCCCGTCGCGAGGCCCGCCCAAGACGTGGCTGCCACCTCCATGGAGCTCGGTGGAGCCACATACGCCGTCGTGGAGCTTGCCATCGGCCCTCCTAGCTGGATCCGAGGCCCGGCGGCCCAATCCGCCGCCTTTGCTACAGATCCGACACCACATCCTTTGTCGTGGCGCCACCCGCCACGGATCCGGTGCGCCTCCGTCACCGGGCAGCGGATCGGTTGTCATTACTGCGCCCAAAGTGGATCCGGCGCGCCGCGTCGCCAAAGCCGTGGATGAGCCGCCACCGCCACGCCCGCCCGCCCGTGGATTCGACGCGTCGTCGTTGCCAAGGCCGCGGATCAGCCACCAACGCTGCGTCCGCCGTGAATCCGGACGAGCTGCGAGTCGCCAGCTGTTGCGTATCGGCCGCCGCCCGCCGCCGCTGCGCCCACCGCGGATCAGGCGCTGCCGGCCGCCGATGGCCTCCCGTGCGGCCTTCGGAGCGAGATCCGCCCGCCGCCATGATGGCCCTCCACCACTGGATGTGGATCGGGATGCCTTCGTTGCCTTTTTGTGTCGGAGAGGAAGGCACGCTTGAGAGAGGGACGGATGGCCACCGCCTTGCCTTCATGCTTGAGAGAGAGGAACAGGAGAGGGAGGTGAGTAGAGAGAGGGATTTTCAAGGATGCAGGACATTTGGTCGCCAGGCGTGTATCGGCCCGCCGCCGCCGCCGCCTGCGCCCACCGCGGATCACCGCCCACGCTGGATGGCCTCCCCCGCGGCGCGCTCGGAGCAGATCCGCCGCCGCCATGATGGCCCTCCACCACCTGGATGTGGATCAGGATGCCTTCGTTGCCTTTGTGTCGGAGAGGAAGGCACGCTTGGAGAGGGACGGATGGCCACCGCCTTGCCTTCATGCTTGAGAGAGAGGAACAGGAGAGGGAGGTGAGTAGAGAGAGGGATTTTCAAGGATGCAGGACATTTGGTTTGTGCTTCTTTTGTTCTTATAACAAGTGGACCCGCAGACATGTGGCGAGCTTCTAGTGGCCACCAGCCCCGCTTCCGGATCGATGACGTGCATTTGTGCTTCTCATTGCTACTTACAACATTATTTTGGAACCCTAAACGATTTCAATTTAAAAACTTTTTAACTACAAAGTTGTAGATCTCATCGAGAGCTATAATTTTGATATAAAGTTTGTCTTTATCCGATCTCATATGAAAAAGTTACGAATTATTTTCTATTTGCAACCATTAACCGTGGCGGTTTACTTAAAAGCAACCGCCACGGTTAATCGACGATTTACCGTGGCGGTTGCCTTAAGGTGACCGCCACGGTTAATTGATTTACCGTGGCGGTTATTATTGACCGCCACGGTTAATGAAAAACGACCGCCACGGTAAATCTAAGCATTTTACGTGGCGGTTGAATTTTATGACCGTCACGGTTAATAAAATAGTACCACCTCGCAAAATCATTTTTGTACTAGTGCTACCAAGGGAACCCAGCAAAACGTTCCCGCCATCCTGACCCTGGGAAATCCCCCGGCTCGCATGACCCCACCTCTCGAAAGTTGGGGCCCGACCAAACCCACGACCCTGCATCCTCGCGCGATCCCAGCGCAGGGTCTACCACTCCGCCCCCACCTCAAAGGCTGCCCCGCTCCACACGACCCGCGGAGGGATCACGAGGAGAATAGTATGAGGAAAGGGTGCGTGCTGTAGCCACGACCGCCCATCTGGCTCATTACAGTCACTCACCATGCTTTGAAGAGCAAGTCCGGTGCACCACGCTGTCCGTAGGGCATGGCTGCTTCCTAACCCACTGTCGCCATGCTCTGACGACCAAGGGTGGACCATACACTCCTCGTACGAACACAGCAGAGCACCGTTACGCCTAACTCGACATGGTGCAGGTAACTCAACTGTAACGCCTTACCTCCACTATACGAGTATGGGAGGCCCTGCCCGAAGGCACGCGACCACGCTCCGAGCAGTCTAAGGCATGGCTCCAGCAAATCGAGCATGCCCGAACAGTACACGGCATGGCCCACCGGCCCACGAACAGAGAAGGCGACACGACCCCGGGAACGAAGACGATCCACCCATGTTCTCACTTTTTTTCTTTCTTCTTTTCCACTTTTACATATTCACCATCTCTCTCATGTTCACTAACCACAGAAATCACATCGTTGTATCCGACCCCTCCCTTCAAGCTATAAAAGGGAGGGCCAGTCCTCAAGCTAAGGCATTCACATCGCAATCGCTTAAGTCGAACACACACACAAACCACAGAGACTTGGGAGCCCTTCCCTCTCTCGAACCGTTTGTAACACCCTAATACAAACAGCACTAAGTAACATGAGCTCGCTCGAACTGGACGTAGGGCACTTCGGCCTAAACCAGTATACATCTTGTGTCCTCTTAGTAAACCATCCGGACATAAACGTGCATCTATAAATTTACTAGTTGGTGTTAGTTCGAAACACTGACAGTTGATGCGCTAGATAGGGGCCTTGCGCGTTTGATCGCTCTCCCCCACGTTCCAGATGGCCAACCCCGACATCCGTTTCACTCTTGGCTCCCACATCCTATTCGGAAGTCTCAATTTCCTTTGCATAGGGGTGGACTATGATATGGTCCTTCTTCCCCCCACCATCGAGGAAGTCACTGAATCCATGGCCAGCCTCGGCCTGCGCACCGACGAGGCGCAGCCATCGGAGGGCGCCTGGCCTGACGGCTTCAGCTACCCAAGATTGGCGCAAACCAGCACGACGCGCGCCATCAGGAAGGCCCCGCAAAAGGGCCACATCCGCCTCTCGCCAAGCTCCGTCCACAAAAGAAGTACCTATAAATCTACCGGCTTATCATGTGTAAGCCATGACCGAGGTTCTCATGACTACTGAGACGGCTTCCGCCGCCGCCTCCGACGAAGACGCCGACCGCAACGAGGGCGACTCCGATGACTCCGGGCCTGAAGACCCGGGGGCTCTATGCCACTTCCTTGACGCCTGCAACTACCTCCTTGATAGTGGCGACTCTGATGATGACGGCTAAAAGCTCACGTGGCCATCGCATAGGAGGACGCGAGGCAACATGCCCCATCAGTACGCCAAGATCGGTAGACCACCATATCCGCCTTTTACAATTTATTTCCCTCTTTTAGAAAGATTTAGACAATCTGCATGTGTGCGTTTTAAAGGCATATTCTTGCCTAAGTTTATCTTACCGTTTACATACTGAGCTAGCTTAACATGGACGGTCAAGACACGATTCAATTCTTACATGGTCCGTTACGGTCCGAAGTTCGAAAGCTGGCCCACGAAAGGTTCGACAGCCGCTCCGGGCCACCTGAGTAAGGGACGGCCCAATAAGAAGCCCACTAGCGGCCAAAATCCTGACGCGCGAAAGGTTTGGAGGTTTTTCCAAAAAAAAGGCAAACAAGCCCTGAGGAACGGTCAAACGATCTTGAGAATAGTACGAACCAATTTTCTAGATTTATTAGGCTGTTCACCTACGTGCCCCCACCGGCCAGCCCACCTTCCTACAAAAGGGATGCGCGTGGGGAGTACTAAACTTGGCCTCCTGACCGGGTGTTGATGGTCATTAATATCAATTATAGACCATCAACTATTACACAAATTGATATAAAATAAACCATAGACTATAGATATAGGGGTTTGATCTAACGAGTTTTATGAATTTTAGTGTTCTTATTTGTCTTGCAGGAATATATAATTTTCCATCAAATAAAGGTATCTTAAATAAGGAATTAGACTGCACCACTGTGACGGGCTCGTCGAGACGACCGAAATAGACCTATCATTTGCTATATTTGGAGTTCGGGATCAAAAGATATCAATTTCACGGCGAAACATACACCATTGGACTCTAGAAGGTACCAGAAGGCACCACGAGGAAGCGGGGGCCTAAAGCCCATAGTAGAGGGCCGATCGGCACCTCCCTGTGCTGTCTCACCTTCGACTTCTGGAAGCTTCCTCCACCACCTCTTAGGATGCATCTTGGCCTTACCTTAAGTCAATTTGATCTAAGGGCTCGCGCGCATCCCACTGGGCTATATAAGGAGACCCCTGCCCCCCTGTTTGGGGCAATCCCCTAAAACCCTAATTCATATTTGCTGGGATCCATTTGAGAGGCGTCTCTTGGAGGATCATACTCTCATAGAGATCAACACTCTAGAGAGATTAGGGCTAGAATCTTCAATATAATAGATTAGCAACTTGAGAGCTAGGGTTGAGAGACTTCGTTCCGAATCTTGTCGTGGAGCCTTGGAGGTCTGGTATATCTCTGTATTTTACTTTTGTAAGACTTGTGCTTTAATATAATTATCTTCTCTATTTACTTCTATGTCTTATATTTGTATGGTTAGTCTAGTTACCATACTTTAGCATTAGTCAAGTTACCATACTTTAGCATTGGATCTCTGCTCGCATCGAGTGCTCTAGTTATCACGTGTGACGAGTAGGAATCCGTAGTATAGATATAGTGTCTAGCCTATAGGTTGCCTGAGATTGCACACAACCTCACGTATAGCTATGGTAGCCTATGGTGGTGACAGCCCTGATGGCTGACGTATTCCACCTCGTTCAGTTGATGTTTGTAGGACCGTAATCAGAGCTTCCGAGCCCCATTCTCAACCTCGTCTGTGCCTAGTGTTCTGATGTCCCAAGTGCTATTGTGTGTTTGTTATATCTACCTACGCATTAATTACCTTCTAGTCTTGACTAGAATAGAACCAAAGTAATAGAGAAGTACATAGGAGCCTTGAACTCTGTTGGTATAAATTAAATGCACACAATAAATAAGATTATTCGCAAGCGCACAGATATAATGCCGTTGTAGCACTTCACCAAGATTAACACGGTTTTAATATCGAACCCAAAGGAATATAGGTGATGATGACTAAGTCTATAAACTTAATCTAATGCACAATCAAGGCAGAAAATATTGAGAACAAGAAGAATACTAAGGACTATCTAATTCTGATCTCTATAAGCTATATCTTCTATCATTCTATCATGGGTGATAACTTTATAAAATGGGAGCAGACAACAGAGTTCTCTCCTACCAAGCATCTATAAGCCTGCCAAACCTATTAACGGGAAGCGGACTACAAAGGATTCAACGAAGCTATAAAGTCACCTTCGTAAGCTACCGCTATCCGAAAAAACAAAAAACATTCATAAGTAAACCTAGCCTAAGCACCACGCTTACACTACAAAATACTACTTTAATCAAGGAGCTACCAAGATCAAAGCACTTAATAAGAGTGGCAAACTTGAATAACAATATGAACAAAGTGCTTACTTGAATCAGAAGTTGACTATCAAAGAATCTCATAATACAAGTCCCGTGTGAAGGAACTTAATTCCAAAGAATATAGCAACGAAGAAGCACCGACAGGCCAGAACTCCATCAAAACTCTACTCTCCAACTCTATATCTCTAATCTCTAAACAAGACTAGCTCTAGATTGAACTAATCCCTCTTGATTGCTAGCCTAGATCTCTACTAGATAGGAATTAGGGCTTTATGCATTTCAGCTCTTGATCTGGCGCTTATTACTAAACTTGTTGAAGAGATGAAATAGAACCAAGGTCTATCTTTTTGATCAGAGGTTAAATCGATCCTCAGAAGAAGAATTAGGCCAAAAATTAGGATACATTCTTGGAAAATGAAACTTCCATTGAAGAGAAGCAAATGAAATACTTTCATAAAAATTCTCGTAGAATCGAGAATGAAGTTTTCATTCTGTACATGCCAGATCATGAATTAGTAATTGCAGCCAATCTCTGAAAAGTCCTGATTGTTTTAATTTTTGGAATGGAATATTTATGGAATCCCCATGAATAGGATCAAACCTTATTCCATGCTATTTCCATAAGATTCCTCTCCAGGGGGTACAGGGCCATATTTATAGTCCTGTGGGATGAACGACGGCCATTGGATCAAACTGACTTCACGTAGGGCCAAGATGTATCCTTGGAGGCAGTGGAGGAATACTCTAGAAGGGTGTAAAAAATAGTGGAAGGGGGTGCCGCCCGACATCCCCACCATGTCGGTCGGCCCCACATGTCAGGTGTGGGGCCGGGCTTCGCTCCGTTGTCTTCTGGAACCTTCCTGAGTTCTCTAGCGTATGTTTCGTTGAAGATAAGTTTTGTCACTTTTATGCAATTAAATCCTCCTTTGCATGCTTTTCTGGATTAATCTCTAGAAAAATCATTAAAACTAGTGGAAATTGTTGGTAATAATCTTCTACTTTGTGATATTCATGTATTTTGTGAGAAAGGTTGACGGTTAAAAGTTACGTTAACTACCGTCAACAAATTCCTCCAAACTTAGGCTTTTACTCGTCCTCAAGAAAATGTTGGATTATCAAGATAGTTTAGAGAAGATAGATTATTTAAGACATAACTTTAGAACAAAACTTCAACTCAAGACTGTCCCTAGTCATACATGTACTGCGAAATTCAAAGTATCTACCATGAATCTTTGGACAGTTAAAGAATAGAACAGCTTGAAACAGATCACTGTTTTCCTTCAGTAAAGTCAATTGGAGAATGAGTTTGAATATTTTTTAAAAGAAAACATAGTTTTACCTTTTTCTTTTACAGTACTCTTAAATCACTTATATCTGGTATTTTTAGATCCTTACCAAGGCATAGATGATATAGCCTTCTTTATCCTACTTCTAAAAGCTTATGTAGATCTCAGGTAGGTATGATAAAGGTGAAAATATACTTGCATTTCATTTATTGTAAAGTCAAACAATGGATCTAAAAAGAAATGAGTCACAAAGTCGAATCAAGCTATATGGCGGATATATGGTGGAAATATGGTGGACCTAATTCTACTCTGCTCCTTACAATTATACCTTTCTTTTAGATTTGAAACTTAGCTAGAGAGTATGGGCTATCATATTTTCTTCTTTCTCTTCTTTTCTCTTTCTACTTTTTTTTACTTGAGAGGCGGGCATCTAAGTACCCATTGTTTTCGTTTTTTGTACACTTGTCTATTTTAATACTCCCTTTTTTTAAATTTTTGCATAGCTCATACCTCCTATTGGCATTTTGAAATTGAGAGATAACAACAAAGCTTTGGAGTATTTATTTGGTGATAATCCTATGAGAATATGTATTTTTTAGTGTTCACACCCAATGTAGGAGAGAAATGTTTTTTAACTGGAATGATATGGAATAATATGATTACGCCTACTCTAGAGTAGAGTAGTGTATATGTGGATGTGTATGTGGTACTTGATTTAAAAGTATGACAAATCTTTTCCAAGGATCAAAAAGGTCGACCAAACTCAATGCAAAACAAGTAGAATATGTAGAAAGTTCATTTATATATGGCTCTGGCAGGACATTGCATTTACTACAAAGAAGAAGTGCAGCTAATTATTTTTTACTTTTGAAATAAAATTTCTCCAAAGACAAAACATCAAGAATTGAATTCTGATTATTCTACTATCTTATATTCCTCAACAACTTAAGCAATCATGGGGTTCCTATAATAAGTTTTCAATAGCAACATAACTTCTAAAAAAAGTATTATGCGAGTTTATTATCAAGTCCCTATCTTTTCATCTCTTTAAAAGTGTTTTAACACGTGATTTTCAATTTGGATCAAAACAACAGGTGGCATATATGTAAATATATTGTATTGGGCTCAAACCTGACCGTGGACAAAGGGAGACGGGGAGAAGACGTGGTGGTGGGCTGGCCGGCCCGCCCAGGGGGTGCCGCCCCGGCACCCTGTGGTGTCCCTTCGGGGTCCACTTTGTCGTGCGTGGTCCTTGGTCGATTGTCTTCCAAATTGCGTAATTTTTTCGAGCGAATTAATTTTTGTGGTCGTGGTGTGCCTTCCCCACACTTATTTTTAGTATACTTTTCTGCGCAATATGTGGATACAAACACACACACCAAAAATGGAGAGGTAGAGTAGGTAATTATAACAAAAGCATTAATAAAAATAAGACACTTATTATGATATAATAATAACTAACCAATGCTTTAATGACTGAGCTTAACGACTGTCCTAACTTTTGGAGTGACAAACCTAACTTTTAATAACTAAGTCATTTTAACCTAACACACGTGCCTTATTACATAGATAGGGTACTATTCCTTCTTAGAGAGGGAAGCGTTCACATTCTTGAGCTTGTCATTGTCCTTCTTGAGCACACGGATGTCCTTAAGGTTGGTCTCTAGCTACGAGGTCATGGTACCCATATGTTGGTATTTCTAACGTCACTGCAATAAATCCTAAATTTCTATCCCATGCAATGACACTAGAAATATTGGTATTAATTAACTTTTCTTTAGCAACTAGCCACTAGCCTCTTTACCTTTACTCCTAACTATGAAACTAGGTTGTCATATCCAATTGTAAAGCTAAGAATAAACTCTGGTACTAAATCTTATCATTTTATGTGACTAGACAGAAATAAATAGAGATGAATATAAACTAAGAATGATTCTGCAAGCGGACAGATAATTATACCATTGTAGCATTTTACCTAGAGTATTACTAGGTTGTCATTTATATTTTACTACTAGGAAGGCATTGCTAAGAAGCTACTCTATAGTATTAATAACACTTATATATGCAGTGAATAAGAGATGTAGCCAATGTCAACTCTCCTCAATAATAGGAAGGTGTCACAAGATAAATAATAGATAAATGATAAATATCATAATATGCCATTGATCAGTCATCTCATAATAATACTAATTCACTCATAACAATTCTAGACATGTTAACGTTGTCTAATCATTTAATAGAGAAATAACTCCTAAGTATTTAAGCTATAGTCAAAGCTACTTCATTTAATGCAAATATGTCTAACAATCATTGCTAAGTTATACTACTATAGTTCTCTAACACATCGGAGCAATGTACGGGGAGAAGATGAGCAGGGAACCTCCTCTTAACCCGACAATCCCACTCTATCAGTCCAAATGCGGGAAGGCCTACAAAGGACTCAATAGGTCTGTCACGCCCATGATCTACCTCACTACCCGGTACGACTGGGCATACTCGTAAATAAGTAATGCATCTAGGCACCATGCCTACACACAACCTACCACTCACCAACCGATCGAATTGATGAGCGCTATACGAACCAGTGTATGAATATAATAGCAAACTAACTATACTAGACATATTAAAGTGGACAATGAACAATGCAATCAAGAACATAATAATGAAGAATAATGTTGCTAGTAATGATCGTACAAACGCAGATATTACAATAAGAAAGAAAAGCTTAAGAACTATACCAGACTCTTCTCTTCTTGACAACGTCGGGAATCCAAGATCGATGAAGAACTTAACTTCCTCTACTCTAGATCTAACTAGGCTAAACTATGAACTAGAAGGCTATGAGGAACTAGAACTTGAAGCTCTAGATGACTTGATCTTCAACTGGCTCGAGATGAATTGAATGACTGGATGAATGAATTAGGGTTTCCAGGGGAGGTCTGGCTCCGCTTATATAGCCCGGTGGGATGCACGACAGCCGTTTGATCAAACCGACTTCACGTAGGGCCGAGAGGAATATTCCAGAAGATGACATGTGGGGCCTATAGGGGGATGCCGCCCGGCATAATTGGTGGGGCCTGCCGGCCCCACCTGGAGGTGGCTCCTCCTCTCCTTCGCTTCGGTGTCTTCTGGATCCTTCTAGAGTAGTTTGGCGTATTCCTGAGTTACGGATAATTCTGTGGTGTAGATTTGTAGTGATGCCCCTTTTTTCGGTGTTTTCTGGATTAGTCCCTAAAAATTGATAAATCACCAAAACTCGTGGAAATTGTTAGATGAAACCCTAGCCTTCTAGATTTTGATGTGTATTTCATGCCTTTTGATGTATAAAATGTTGACGCTTATCCACCAACAACTTCCCCAAGCTTACCTTTTGCTAGTCCTTTAGCAAAACCTAGAGTTGGATCAGGAGTTGCTACAATGCTTTTATTCTAATAAGTACACATGCTCTCAAACAAAAATTTTTCTCTGGATTAGACAAAACTGCTCTAACTTTCAAACTCACCCTTATTAGCTTTAACTATGGAGCTTTTAACCTTCACGTGGGTCTTGAGTAATTGAAAGACAGAACAATCAAGTCAAACACTATGTCTCAAATTCTTCACTTAACTAGTATTCCAGAGTTTTGTAAGTTTTCGCAATAAAAACTTAGAGCTCAATTATATGACACCTTAATCTCTCAAAGCATGTGGTATTTGTGAATCTTACTGAGGCATCCATGATGTTATGCCTTCCTAATTCTAGGGATTATAGTAGAGTTCATAAGAGTTGCATTAAACAAGGATAAGCATATTTGCGTTTATATTTTGTAAAGTCAAACAATGGATCTATAGAGAATCGAGTCATACAATCAAACCAAGATGTGCATGTGTGTGGAATATGGTGGATAGGTGTATATGTGGTGGCTAATCCTAATTCTACTTTTGCTCTTCAAAAAAATGAATCTCTCTTCTTCTTTTAGGCTTTCAGAACTTCTTAGGAAAATATGGGCTATCTTTATTTTTTTCTTTCTTTTCCCTTTTTTCCATCGGGAGGCGGGCATCTGAGTACCTATTGTTTTAATGCTGGGACACTTGTCTATCTTTTACTCCCTTTCATTTTCAATATTTTTGCATAGCCACATACATCCTTGATACAATAATTGATTGAAGAGACAACAATAAAGGACTTAGAGCAGATAAACAAAGGTTGTCCTATGGGTTTATGAATATTTTTAGATGTTCTCTCCCAGTATAGGAGAAAAACATTTTGAGGTGGATGTGGATAAAAATGAAAAATGGTTGTGCTTACTCTCAGGGTAATAGTAATGCATATGTGGATGGAGTGTGTGGGTGATCTTGATTTTAAAAGCATGACAAGACTCTCTTAAGTATACACAAAGGTTGACTCAACTCAATAAAAAGCAAATAACATAAATGAGCAAAGGGTTCCTATTCTAAATATGTATATATGGCTTTGGTAGGAATTCAACTTTGTCATACAAGACCTCATCATGTAAGGTTTTGAATTTTCAAGAGATAAATCTCCAGAATTTAGCATCGTTAGGAATAAGATAAATAGCAGCTTAGACTTTCTTATATCATATCCGTCAATCACCTAGACTTAGCTCAAGCATATTACTCCACAAGTTTTAGGTTCAGAGAAAATTCTTATATTAAAGCAATCATGTCCAAAACTTAGGAGAACTCAAGGTTGAAAACTAGGTACTTGAAAGACTTCCAGCAGAGCAACTATTCATTATCTCCAAGACAAAATTTTCTTGTTCATAGTTGACTCTAAATACACTCTAATTAACTAAGACTAACTAAAACTTCTTTTTATTGATTTTTAGATTTTATTAAGAACTCATAAAAGACTCAACAGACGTAGACCTTCATGCGCCCACATATTTTTGGTATTTTATAACTATAAGATAGACTCGATAAATCGCATAGGTATATGTTGACGGTCACTAATGTCAAATATAACCCATCAATTATCATCAAACTTGATATGAAATGAACCACAGAGCGTAGGTATAGGGTTTTGATCTAACGAGTTCCACGAGTTTTGGTGAATCTATGTGTCTACAGGTACATACTAGAAAAGCTATCAAAGTTGATCAATATGACAGTATGAACGTATCTCAAATAATGGATTAGAATGCACCATTGCGATGGGCTCGTCGAGACGATCGAAACGGACATAACATTTGCCATATTTGAAGTCCCGGACGAGAAGATATCGCACCTGCAAGCGGCACCTACACAGGAAGGATCTAGAAGACACCGTAAAACCACCCCCGGCGGAAGGTGGGACCCACTGTCATAGGGGGGAGACCGCCGGTCCCCCCCCCAGCACTGGCCGGTCCGGCATTTTGGCCATTTTGGCCCGGCTTCAGCCCACGGGATCCACCGCCTTTGAGGAAGAATCTCACCGCCCGCCGATGTCGGTTTGATCCAAGGGTCGACGTTAATCGCTTCGGGTCTATAAAAGGAGCCCTGCACCTAGGGGAGGCATCCCCTGAAACCCTAATTTATTATTCGTTGGGATCCATTCGAGAGGCGTCCCTTAAAAGGATCATACTCTCATGGAGATCAACACACCAGGGAGATTAGGGCTAGACTCTTCAATGTAATAGTTTAGCAACTTGAGAGCTAGGGTTGAGAGACTTCGTTCCAGATCTTGTCTGGAGCTTTGGAGGTCTGGTATATCTCTGTATCTTATCTTTGTAAGACTTATTCTTTAGTATATTTATCTTCTCTATTTACTTCTATGCCTTATTTGTATGGTTAGTATAGTTATTGCACCTTAGCATAGGATATCCGCCTGTATTAGGTGCTCTAGTTATCACGTGTAGCTGAGTAGTAATCGATAGTGTAGACATGGTGTCTAGGCTATAGGTTACCTGAGGTTGCACCCAATTCTTGCGGTTAGTTATGGTAGCCCATAGGGGTGACAGCTCTATGTGGCCTTCGTGATTCCACCACGTCGGGATTGGTGTTTCAGAGGGCTTTTTGGCGGCCTTCCCCAACTACCTTCTTCGCAGTCTTATTCGAGAGTTGGAAAGGTACTGCTGCCCCGAAGTGCTATGGTGTGTGCTATACTTACCTATGCATTAGTTACATTCTAGTGTCAACTAGAATAGAACCCGAGCAGTAGAGAAGTACATAGGAACCTTGAACTCTCCCTTAGTCCTCTCAAGTTAGCTGACTATATATTATAGGATTCTCCTCTGTGTGTGATATTGTGCATAACTCTTATCATTTACCACTTACCCCTGCTTAGGTCTAGTTGGTATACTAGCTAGTAGATACATGATGGTGAATTATCAATTTCTTTAGCCATTGTTTCCCAGTGGTAAAATATAAATGACAACCTGGTAATACTCTAGGTAAAATGCTACAATGGTATTTGATCTGTGCCCTTGTGGATACTATTTCTATATTCTAAATGGTGGCATGATTTAATACCACACCTCTTGATGTTATTGCTGGGGATGACAACTTGGCGTTCTAGTAGCGATGCTATGCCCACAAGCATTTTTAGCGCCGTTACTAGAGATAACATTAAGAGGTGTCAACAAGCATTTTTGGCGCCGTTGCCGGGTAAACAATAGGCGTAAAGATTTTGATATTGATCTTGATATCTGCTAACCTTGTTTGCCACTAGATTTAGTAGGATTACCCTTGTGTTTGTTGAGTTGTGGAATAAGTAGGAAACCAATTGTTCAACCTTCTGGCGAAATTCCACACGAATAAGACAAGGGAGATATTGAAGAATCCAGGGTGCCTGAACATTCATGATCCATCGACAATGGAGCCCTGCCATCTCACAGGTATGTATAAACATATATATTATTCTAACCGTGTGTAGATTGGAGAAAAAGATCATCGTCACAAGAACTCAAATCTCATCATGTGTGGCGAACAAAGATGCTACACTACTCACATAGTCTATTGTGAGTCTTGGTAAGTATGATCAAGAAAGGTGAGAAAGTCTGTTGCATTCCCTTCGCATATTTACTTTGAATAATCCATGCATTTACTCCATCTCATATCACATCCACAGCATGTTTAGTTCCATGCAAACATGCAGAGCACTTGCATCTCTACTTAAAAAAATAAAAAAAACCATTCTCACCATACATGATCATGCTTTCATCTCTGTTTGAGTAAATCCCTGTATGCTCCAATGTTGCCTTTGTTTGCTATAGTATGCTTTGGTTTTGAAGTACTCGCCATACTTCTATAGGCTTTTAAATTAAGCGTGGTGCTTAGGTTAAATAGCCTACCTTAGTCAAATTAGACATGGAGTCTGGTTTGATTATTGAACTAAAACCTGCTTAAGTAGACATAGGTTATATTTGTTGGACTAACCCCTACAGGAAACTCTCAAATTCAATTCGGGTAAGTCCTGAGGTGAACTCACATCAGGGATGAATCAAGGCTTATGATAAAGTCCAATAGCTCTGCGCAAAAGAAGAACAACTCATCATTCATAGAAGAACTGTAAGTATCAAAGTTTATCTTTTGCTACAAAGTTACATTTGCCTTGAGCTATAAAAGAATGTAGCAAACAAAAAAACATGATAAACAAAGTCTATGCTAAAAGTGATCCTAAAACCATCTTTTCATTAGCGTAGATAAAAATAGACAACAACCTATGTTTTAAATTCGTTGCAATCCTTCGGGTATGTGTCCACTAACATTTTTGTAGGAAATAAAGAATAAATGCCTATTCATGGTTTGAAATGAGAAGGAAGGAGAACAAGTGTATAGAAAGGACCAAGATAGAAAGAAATCAATGTGAGAACACTTCAACACTTCCTACACTTCACCATGATAGTGGACCAATCACCCTACAAGACAAAAGGGACCTTTAGGCCAGTAAGAGTAGATTGACTGGCCCATTCCATGCATTGGTCAGTCGACCTACCCTTGGTGCTCTGCCACAGTTCACCATCCCAAGCATGTTCGCATACAAGTCAAAGGAACATAAGGCAAGTTTGAGGTTGGTTAAGGAACATAAAATGGATCATTGAGATAGAATTGGAGTGACCCTCATTCTATGTCTTCAAGTGAGGAAGGCGATGCCAAGCAGGATGCAATTTTCCTTGTATAGGTCAAACTGATGCCTGCTCTTATCATCATCTTTGAAGACACTCAAATGTCAACAGCAAAGACCAGGATGACCCCCACAAGTCATTGGAGATGAAGCTTTCATACATGTCCAAATGGAGTTCCCTCCCTGATCATCAAGATGGCTGGTGTATCATCAAAGAAGAATAAACTTTCCACCTGCCATTAGAAGACAAAGAAAATCAAGGAGAAACTCTAGTTTGCAGCTCCAATAGGCACCAACTCATCAACCCAAAATCAGTGAAGATCAAAGGTTGATAGAAGAAAATGCAACCGTCTGTGTTCTCATCTCCTGGATTAGACGGTGCAAAATAGGTCAAGGTGAATATTGTCAACGAGGAGCCTCGATCAACAAAACACTAAAGGAATCAACCTAAAAAGGACAAGATGGATGAACAAGGAGGATGAACCTGTCCAACCAATCTCAAATCCAAGATCCTAATAAGTTTGGCACAAGAAGGTACAATCGTCCAGTCCTTCATCTCCATCATCAAACGAGGCACTCATCCAAGAAACCTACAAAGGAGAAGTCTGGATCGGCAGACTTAAAACCACCGAACCTTCGCCGAAAGGTAAGTCGGTAGTTATCCAAATTTACTTTCCTACATTGCATAAATTATTCTCTTAGCATGCTTATTTTTTCTACACTAGCATTGCATCAAAAAAAAAGAAAATAAATATACATACATTCGTATTTCATCCATTTTGCATCTAAAACCGAAAAGCCCCATGTGACATCCCTATAGTGCAAACTAAAGGAGTGTTCACTGTGGTGGCCTAAAAATAAAATAAAAATTAGTATGCACATCTCCTTCCTATTTGATAAAAGAACAAAATCCAAAAATAATTATTGAGCATCTTGGGGCACTGTATAAACTGTAATAACCTTTGAAAACCTCTCACAACAACCAGTCCACGAAACGGTTAACCACTAACTGTTTATCCTAATCCGTTCCATGAGTTTTGGTGTTTTGTGAGATGTCTACTGCAGGATGACTCTAAGAGCTAGTCACCTTGGAATCGTCATCTACATCACTTGAAGCACACCTTCCCTACACACAGCTAATCACTGTGTGGAGGAAGCAACTTTTTGTTGGATGAGATTGAGGTTCCCGGCTACACCAGCTCTTGCAAGCATGAGCTCCATCGAGAGGATTCCTTAGCTTCAATGCTCAACCACGACAACAACCAGCTTGGGGGAAGGCATCCCCTAGGTACCCAGGTAAGTGTACCTACGTGATTATTGAGTCAGTCATAAAACCTAAAAATACCAAAAATATGTGGACACATGAAGGTCCATGCATTTTAGAGTCTTTAGAGTCCTATATAGTATGAGTCTTGAAAAATGAAAAACAAATAAAAATATTTGTCTAGATAGAGTCAATAAAATGAAGCTCTCAAGATGATCTGAAATGATGATAAGCTGCTCTGTTACAACACCTCTGAAATGCCTAGAGTTTAGACAAAAGCTTTCCCAAGTTTTAGCTCCAACTGTTTTGACATGAAGATTTGCTCTGAGCTTGAAACTTGTGGGTTAAATATGCTTGACTAAGTCTAGGTACCTGATTGATAAGATTGAGAAAATCTGAGTTGCTATCTATCTTGTTCTAAGTGACACTAGAGTTTTAGAGATTTACCTTTTGAAAAATATAAAAACATGATGAGTTCCTATATGACAAAGCTTACATACCCACCAGAGCCAAACATGATGAGATAGGCTAGTTAAACTTCCACATACATGCTGCATGTCATGCATTGAGTTTTGTCAACCATTGTGACCCTAGTGAGAAATTTGTCATGCTCTTGAATCAAGATCCACCTCCATATGCACTACTCTACACTGGAGTAGGTGCAACAACATGCCATTCCATATACAACCGTTCAAAAAATGTTTTTCTCCTACACCAGGAGAGAACACCAAAAATATTCCATTAGGATAGCCACCCAATAAATGCTCCAGGTTGCTATTGCTATCTCTCCAAATCCCTAAGTGCCAAAAGGAGTGCTATGAGCTATGCAAAAATATAATTGAAAAAAAGAAAATGGACAAGTGTCCAAATGTTAAAAACAATGGGTGCATAGATGCCCAACTACCTGAGAAAAAGAAAAAGATAGCTTATAACCTCTGGCCAGTTTTCAAAGTCCAAGAGAGAGATAGGCATTCAAGGAGCTAAGTAGAATTAGTTTCCACCATATATCCACCATAATCCATCCACCTATACATCTTGATTTGATTGCATGACTTGTTTCTCTATGGATCTATTGTTTGACTTTACAACATATGCATTGCGAGTTTGCTCTTTCAGTTTTCTCCTTACCTATGAGCTCCACATAAGCTTTAGTTATAGGGTTAAAAAGAAAGGCAACCATCATCACTGCCTTGGTGAGAATCCACAAATACCATATATATTGAGAGACTTGAGAGTGTCATACATAGGAAGCTCTGAGTTTTATTTGAAAACCTCTAAAAAACTCCAGAATGATAGTTGAGCGAAGAGCTTGAGATATAGTGCTTAGATGGGATCTTTCTGTCTATCAAATACTCAAGGCCCAAGGAAGAGCTGAAAAGCCCCATAGTCAAAGGTAACATGAGTAAGTTTGAAAGTTAGCTCGGTTATTGCTTAAGCTTGGAGGAGAATTTTTGTCTGAATGCAGGTATGCTTTTGATGAGTTGCTTCGAGGTTGCAATAACGCTCTAAGAATTACGAACATCTATATCTGTTTCTAAGTTTAGCTTTGCTAAGGGACTAGCAAAGGTTAAGCTTGGGGGAACTTGTTGACGGTCACTAATGTCAAATATAACCATCAATTATCATCAAACTTGATATGAAATGAACCACAGAGCATAGGTATAGGGTTTTGATCTAACGAGTTCCATGAGTTTTGGTGAATCTATGTGTCTACAGGTATATACTAGAAAAGCTATCAAAGTTGATCAATATGACAGTATGAAAGTATCTCAAATGATGGATTAGAATGCACCATTGTGACGGGCTCGTCGAGACGATCGAAACGGACATATCATTTGCCATATTTGGAGTCCCGGATGAGAAGATATCGCACTCGCAAGCGGCACCTACAATGTGAAGGATCTAGAAGACACCGTAAAACCACCCTCAAGGGAAGGTGGGACCCACCTGTCATAGGGGGGAGACCGGCCGGTCCCACCCCCAGCATGGCCGGTCCGGCATTTTGGCCATTTTGGCCCAGCTTCAGCCCACGGGATCCACCGCCTTTGAGGAAGAATCTCGCCCGCCCGCCGATGTCGGTTTGATCCAAGGGCCGACGTTAATCTTCGGGTCTATAAAAGGAGCCCTGCACCTGTGGGGGGAGGCATCCCCCCGAAACCCTAATTCATTATTCGTTGGGATCCATTCGAGAGGCGCCCCTTAAAAGGATCATACTCTCATGGAGATCAACACACCAGGGAGATTAGGGCTAGACTCTTCAATGTAATAGTTTAGCAACTTGAGAGCTAGGGTTGAGAGACTTCATTTCGGATCTTGTCTGGAGCTTTGGAGGTCTGGTATATCTCTGTATCTTATCTTTGCAAGACTTATTCTTTAGTATATTTATCTTCTCTATTTACTTCTATGCCTTATTTGTATGGTTAGTGTAGTTATTGCACCTTAGCATAGGATATCTGCCTGTATTAGGTGCTCTAGTTATCACGTGTAGCTGAGTAGTAATCGATAGTGTAGACATGGTGTCTAGGCTATAGGTTACCTGAGGTTGCACCCAATTCTTACGGTTAGTTGTGGTAGCCCATAGGGGTGACAGCTCTATGTGGCCTTCGTATTCCACCACGTCGGGATTGGTGTTTCGTAGGGCTTTTGGCAGCCTTCCCCAATTACCTTCTTCCCAGCCTTATTCGAGAGTTGGAAAGGTATCGCTGCCCCTGAAGTGCTATGGTGTGTGCTATACTTACCCATGCATTAGTTACATTCTAGTGTCAACTAGAATAGAATCCGAGCAAAGAGAGAAGTACATAGGAACCTTGAACTCTCCCTTAGTCCTCTCAAGTTAGTCGACTATATATTATAGGATTCTCCCTACGTGTGTGATATTGTGCATAACTCTTATCATTTACCACTTACCCCCTGTTTAGGTCTAGTTGGTATATTAGCTAGTAGATACATGATGGTGAATTATCAATGTCTTTAGCCATTATTTCCCAGTGGTAAAATATAAATGACAACCTGGTAATACTCTAGGTAAAATGCTACAATGGTATTTGATCTCAGGCGCTTGTGGATACTATTTCTATATTCTAAATGGTGGCATGATTTAATACCACACCTCTTGATGTTATTGCTGGGGATGACAACTTGGCGCTCTAATAGCGATACTATGCCCACAAGCATTTTTAGCGCCGTTACTAGAGATAACATTAAGAGGTGTCAACAAAGATAGTTACCCGATAACTAGGGGATGCTCCTCCTCCAAGCTGGATGTTTGCCATATTTCGCTTGAATGATCTTTAGAGTAAGATTAGCAGTGGTGACCCACTGACCACTCTCACTCCTTAATTGTATAATCCTGCAATTGAATACTCCAACAAGAAAACCAAAACTCGAGGCTCAAATATGATAGTGGGTTAGCAGTCAGCCAAATGAGTAATTGATTATCTTTATGAGCAGATATGAATGTGTAGCATGATTATTATGTTTTTGAAATTTTCTATTTATAATGCAAAGGAATGAAAATTTATTTTTTTTGCGCTACCATAGTGAATATTCTTATGGGATAAACCATAAGCCTAATCATTTGGAGCTTTTTTAAAGTTTTATAAAATAGTAAGGAATTTTATTATATATATATTTTTAACTATGCAAAAGAGTAAATGTACTAAAGTAATTGGATAACTACCATTGTTACCTTATAGCAAGGGTACGGAATTTAAAGTCTACCGATAGGACTAGGTCAGAAAAAGTATTTACTTGTAGGATTCGTTGTCTGAGGAAGCCTCAGACAATTCTTCATCTTGCCATGATGTCTCTTTATTCTCTTCCAACCATCTCTGATTTTGTTCTTGTATTTCTTCTGCTTCTTGCTCAGCGATTTGCTCCATTCTCTCAGCTTCTTTGTCCCTCTCGCTCCAGCGAGGTTGTTTAGTAATTTGATCCCTATACCTTGTAGCCTCACTAGGATAGTCCTCTCCTTCTTTGCTTGAGAGCAAATTTGCTCTACGGCGGGATCGGCGTCTCCTGTTTCGAATCTTCTAGGCTGAATCACTATTAGTATAACTATTAAAGTCACAACACACCTTTCCAACGGGTAGATGGAAGTGGACTTGTCCAGATCTCATGTAGAGGATTGCATTGGCGGTGTTGAGGAAAGGTCTCCCTAGGATGATAGGTGTATCGTCATCTTCCTGCATGACAAGAACCAAGAAATCTGCGGGTATATAATAATCTTTAATATTTACCGCGACGTTCTTTACTATGCCTTCTGGGAATCTTGTTGATAAGTCCGCCATCTGCAGCTGTATATAGGTTGGGTATAACGGTTCATCACCAAATAGATAATTGTATGCTACCTTTTACATAACGTTGACCCCTGATCCAGTGTCACAAAGGGTCTTAGGAAAGACCATTTGCTTGATGGTGCATTCAATAGTCGGGACTCCTAGGTCTTCTCTCTTGACAATGTATGGTGGTGCTAACAGGTGGTCATATTCGGTGTTAACCGAATTGATCAGTTGAATTGTCTCTTCTGGAATTTGGCTAAGCTCACTTTTCCTCCTTCTTCTATTATTGTTATTCTTCTTCTTTTTGGGCTCGGCTGATTGTTGGGCTTGTTCGTACGGCTTCTGTGGGAATGCGGGAGTTGTGAGGATGCGGTTCTTGAATGAGAACTTTTCCGTCTTGTTCTTGATAGAAAACACATTCTTGGCGTGCTCCGCATAGATGATGGCTTTAGTTGTGCATAAGAATGATCGGTCTAGTATGATGGGTGCTCTTTCATCTCCTTCAGTCTCTATGACTACAAAGTCAACGGGGACATAGGATTGTCCCACTCGAACAATAGCTTCTTCCAGAACTCCTTCGGGATAGCAAATAGACTGATCTGTAAACTGCAAACGCATGGTTGTGTATAACAAAGGATCTTCTAGAATCTTTTTATAAATTACCTTAGGCATAATATTGACACTTGCGCCGAAATCACAGATGGCCTCTGGAAATGTCACACCCCAAAATTTCTAATTTTGGGCTGTGCTTTAAAAAACACTAAATGAAAGGATTTTTTTTATATTTGGATAAAATTTGTCAACATCAGTTTAGGTTTTTATATGCTTTAATAAATAAAATGGTGATTTTCAAATCTTTTAGAATTAATTTGATGGGCTCCCTCTATGATGTGGTATTTGATTGTTGGTTGACTTTGGTGCTTTTGAGTGTCTCATGTTTTTGAAAACACGATTAGATGTCGTTCGATCCTTCCTAGAGATTTTCTGGACTTTTCTAAAATCTTTTTCTATTTTTCCTATATAGCAAAATCTAATTTCTGGATACTCTGAAATTTCTTTTCATCGGCTCTAAATACTTTATTTGAATTCATTATCTTTCTATCTATCTTTGGATATTTTTATATAATTTTTGGAGTTCTGAAAATAGTTTTTCGAGATTTAAAAACGATTTCAACATTTTCTGGAAATTCCGAAATTATTAAAAATGCCTCAATTTTTCAAACCGCCGAACCTCAGATATAAATACGTGCCGACGATCTCCTTCTCGCGCTGATTCTAAAAGTACAACCGTCTTTGCCATCCACCACTGATAGCCTCCCAGAACTGCCGCCGAAGTTCCAATACCGTCCAACTCCGGCGAGCTTTTCCGGCCATCTCGGGTAACTCCAGCGAAAACCGTAACAACCACGAGGTAGATCTCGTCGTCCTCTACGCTGTGGTATACTTGGTTTCTTGAATCCATGCCCGTTTGACCGTTTTCCGTTCATTTTTCTTCCTCCGGCGAAGTTTCCGGCGAGAAACACCATGGCTGCTCCTCAATTGCTCTGTTCTCCGGCCGTCGTCGTCCGTGCGCTACACCCCGGCCCCCTGCCTCAGGCCCTCTGCCGCGCCGCTGCCTCCTACCCGTGCCCCTCATCTCCCCGCATGCCCCTGCTGCATCGCAGCAGCGCCGCTGCCGCCGGAACAGAGGCCACCATGGCTGCTGCCTCGGTGCAGGTCGAGCAGGTGGGCCAGCCCTGCCACCGCGGGCCGCTCGCGGCCTGGCTCCGCCGCCGTGCCGCCGGCCGGCCACCCAAGCCCCTGGCTGGAACTTCCCCCTCCATTCCATGTACGAGCAGCAGCAGGACCATCTTTGCCAACGTTCAGAGGAAGGAGAAGATCAAGGTAGAAGATGCTGTTAATTACGATTCTGCCACTGCACTATAATCCCCGTCGTTTCGCTGTTTTAATTCCGTTTCGCCCAGTTCTAGTTGCGCTAGATTCGCATCGTTGTGCTCTACGCAGTAGTACTGAGGTTTGGCATGCAACTTGATAATGAATTTGTTAGTTTAAAATGTTAGTTTGATTAATCATATACATATAAATGATTTTCTAATTAAAAGTAATATAGGGTTTTACCTCTGGTCTTTTATAAATCAAATAACTAACCTGAGTAATTCCAACTCAAATATTTCTTTATCATATAATACTTTGATTAGTTCTCTCTCACGTGTTATATAATTTATAATTAATTAATAAAGGTTTAAATGGTTTAAATAATATGGCAAAAGTTTATAAATAAAATGTGAGCACCTCTAACTCGACTTTTAAAGTTAATTATGTTTTGGTTAATCTGAATTTGTACTATTCATATGGTTTTTCTAAATTAATATGAATCAAGCTCATAGTTGTTCTCTTTTATAATGTAAACCTTTTCAAGAGCCATTCTCTTAATTCTAGTTTTCGTTATCGGTGTTTTTCGTGACTTCAAGATTGTAGCAACGAGTCGTACCTTTTATAAGCTCTTCAAGTTTCTATTGTGATGGGTGCTTGTTCTTAGTCATCTTTATCTATTGCTTGTATGTTTGTCATGGTATTTGCTACGAGTAGAACGGGGACCATGTGTTGACGCTGAAAAGCAGAAGATATGGTGACTAGAAGCAACGTATGAGGGAGCAAGCATAAGGCAAGTATATCATGGGATCATCCTTGACTCCTATACACCTTAATCACTTAATCATATGCATATGTCCACCTTGGCAACCTTAGAGATTATAATGTAGCTTTGAATTTCTGTTCCTTGACTCCTGTGGGATGTGATGCATGAATTAGAGATGCTAGTGCTCAAAGGTTACCATGATCTCGTAACTTGACTGATGGATTATGCTTAAATTGTAAAACCTGCTTTATCATTCTGCTTATAGGGGACTAGTGCACTGTGGGTGTGGTGCTAGTTTCCTCTCCATAAGGACTTATCTATGAGCGACAATCCGGGACTTACAGTATAACCATGAGGGCTATATGGCTCTGGCTTTAGTCAAGTATGAGAACCTTTTCTAACTTGTTAGAGGTTACCGAAAGGCGCTAGAGGGGTGTGTTTCGGGTCAGGTATAGTGTGGCCTCTGTCCTTATGTGTGTTCTGCTGCGTGTGTGAACCGTTTGAAAGGGGAGCTCTACACTTGCAAAGCCACGTAAAACCTAGCGGCCCTAACTTGTTAGACGAACCTTTGAAAGACTTCATAGTGAACCCCGCCGACCTTCCTCGGAAGTGGGTCAAGAGGCTAGCTACCTCGGGCAAAGGGGTAAATCACGACTCATGGTGAAAGTGTACAACCTCCAGCAGAGTGTGTTAAAACCGATATATCGGCCGTGCTCACGGTCACGAAAGTGGCCTTGGACCCTCATGGAATAGATGATGATGATGATGATGATGACTGTTAATGACATGTTTATGCTAATCATTAATTATGCTTACCTGATCATGTGTATTTATGGGAGAAGGACAGATCTTGATGCTACACCCCTGCTTAAAAATGATAATCCTAAAAGCTAACTGCAGTATAAACCGTGTCAGCCTTTTGAGCTTCATTAACCCTATGCTATACTTGCTAAGTACGTGGAGTACTTACACTTGCTTTACTTTCAATTTTGAAAAATCCCGGATGGGTATCAGAAGGTGCAGCCAGTGAGTTCTTCTGAGAAGTGCTAGGCATATGTTACCCCCAGTCAATCGTCCCTGTGAAAGTGGAGCCTGAAGAGAAGATCAGTATCCGTTTCGCGTAACTTTGATGTAAGTGCTAAATATACATATGTTTACATTATATAACATTGAATTTGATACTATTCCTTGCTGTTGTTGTATGTGTGGACTTCCTGGGTACACATATGGCAAGCCTGGTTTTGGTCCTTGAAAACCAGGTGTGACAGATTGGTATCAAAGCAATGTTGACTGTAGAACGTATGCCTAGCTAGTACTGGTCGCCTTTTGAAAACTTATTTTGCTATAAAACTCCTTATCTACAATTTTATCCATTGAATCGATCATTTCACATTCTTGTCATATTGTCTCCCCTCCTTGATAGCTTCCTTTGAGCTATTTGTGCTTATGTCCTTGATTTTTGTTTCAGTTGTTCTACTAAATTCTCTGATCTCACCTTGTTCAAATTTTTGATGGGCCTTCATCATCTCCAACCTACATTTTAGGATATCCACCATTGTTAGGCAAACACATATAGCGTCGATGTTGTTTTGTGTGCTTTTCTTGTCATGTGTGTTGCTTGTGTACCGCCTCTATCTATGTGCTCTAAACAAGGCTCTAAAGATGAAGAATCGAAGATAAGCAAGCTCTTTGTTAAGTGGGTAGCATCCTCTACAAGCAATGTTGATCCTTATCATCCTTATCATCTCTCAACCATCTTAAATCAAGGAAGCATGAAGACTCAAAGATCAACTTTTATCTTTCACCAAGTCTCTTTGAATCTCGGGACGAGATTCCTGTTAAAATGGGGTAGTTTGTCACACCCCAAAATTTCTAATTTTGGGCTGCGCTTTAAAAACACTAAATGAAAGGATTTTTTTATATTTAGATAAAATTTGTCAACATCAGTTTAGGTTTTTATATGCTTTAGTAAATAAAATGGTGATTTTCAAATCTTTTGGAATTAATTTGAAGGGCTCTCTCTATGATGTGGTATTTGATTGTTGGTTGACTTTGGTGCTTTTGAGTGTCTCATGTTTTGAAAACACGATTAGATGTCGTTCGATCCTTCCTAGAGATTTTCTAGGCTTTTCTAAAATCTTTTTCTATTTTTCCTATATAGCAAAATCTAATTTCGGATGCTCAAATTTCTTTTCATCGGCTCTAAATACTTTATTTGAATTCATTATCTTTCTATCTATCTTTGGATATTTTTTATATAATTTTTGGAGTTCTAGAAATAGTTTTTGAGATTTAAAAACGATTTCAACATTTTCTAGAAATTCTAAAATTATTAAAAATGCCTCAATTTTTCAAACCGCCGAACCTCAGATATAAATACGTGCCGACGATCTCCTTCTCGCGCTGATTCTAAAAGTACAACCGTCTTTGCCATCCACCACTCATAGCCTCCCAGATGCCGCCGAAGTTCCAAAACCGTCCAACTCCGGCGAGCTTTTCCGGCCATCTCGGGTAACTCCAGCGAAAACCGTAACAACCACGAGGTAGATCTCGGGTATCAGAAGGTGCAGCTAGTGAGTTCTTCTGAGAAGTGCTAGGTATATGTTACCCCCAGTCAATCGTCCCTGTGAAGATGGAGCCTGAAGAGAAGATCAGTATCCGTTTCACGTAACTTTGATGTAAGTGCCAAATATACATATGTTTACGTTATATAACATTGAATTTGATATTGTTCCTTGCTGTTGTTGTATGTGTGGACTTCCTGGGCACACATATGGCAAGCCTGATTTCGGTCCTTGAAAACCGGGTGTGACAGGAAAGGTGTGATATCCTATCAAAATAGAAATGACAGGCCTTTCAGGGTCTCCTTTCTTCTTAAGGAGTGAGTAGTCAATCCACTGCACATCCGCTGGTTGAGTGTAGTAATGACCTGCATTGTGAATATTGATAAGATTTGTAGTTTCTAAATCTTCTAGTTGGCTCAGAGCCTTACCTTTTTCCATTGGAGGAACAGTAGCTGCCAGTTGAGCTAATTGTGATTCTAACATTTTATTGAAGCTGTGTTGATTTTTAATGGTAGAAGCAAAAGTATCTAATCTAGTGTTTATATTTTCCAAAGTTTTATCATTCAAGGTTATCTTTTTTAAACATTTGGTCTAGCAATTTAGATTGATCAGCAATTAGATCTTGCAAAGGTGGCAAATTATAATTCTTTGTAATTATTGTTACCTTGAAAATTACCTTGTTGTGTTCTTTGTTTCCATCCTTGATTTGATTGATTCCATCTTTGACCTTGTTGAGGACGATAGTTGGTGGTGTTGTTGATGTAGTTCACGACCTCTTGGATTTCAGGACAGTTGACTGCTGAATGTCCTGTGTTTTCACATTCTTCACAAGTCATATAAGAATCATTAATGTGCATGACTTCTCTCTTCTCAGTGATTCTTTCTTCAAGCTTCTTCATGATGAGGTCTAGCTTTTCAGTGAAGGTATCGACTTCCTTGAGATGATGAGTGCCTCCTCCTCTCTTACGAGGTCGGGTACGTTCTTCATTCCAGCTTTGATTTGAGGCCATCTTCTCAATGAGTGTTGTTGCATCGGCGAGCTTAAGTGACAAGAAAGCTCCTCCTGCTGCAGCATCCATGGACTCACGAGTACTAGAAACTAGTCCATGATAGAAAGTTTGCATAAGTAGCCAATCCTCTATTCCATGATGAGGGCATTCTGCAATATAATCTTAAAAACGTTCCTATGACTCGGCGAATGATTCATCATGTTGTTGTTGAAAGCTTAAAATCTTCCCACGCAGCGCAGTGGTCTTGCCTGTAGAAAAGAACTTTGCTAGGAAAGCAGTAAAGCATTTGTCCCA
This sequence comes from Chrysopogon serrulatus, assembly GCA_015844335.1. Taxonomy (NCBI): domain Eukaryota; kingdom Viridiplantae; phylum Streptophyta; class Magnoliopsida; order Poales; family Poaceae; genus Chrysopogon; species Chrysopogon serrulatus. The sequence goes on from JADLZL010004024.1 coordinate 313,733, forward strand.
TATAGCGTTGATTGCCTTGTTGTTATAGAATCATTGTTTTGCTTTCCCTAGCAGTGAAAATGGGAATAGGCGAAGTAAGATAGCATCTTTTGGTACATCTTTGATTTTGAAGGTGCTGCATATCTCCAGAAAGTATTGTAAATATGCACTTGCATCTTCATGTGCCTTTCCACAAAACTGATTTGCTTGCACCATAGTGATAAGCGCAGGCTTGAGCTCAAATCCATTGTTTCCGATAATGACATTTGGTCTAGTACGGATTTTAGCGGTTGTTGGAGCAGAGAATTCTCGTAGCGTCTTCTCAGCCATAGCTTCAAAAACTGGTATCAAATTAACTTCTAATTCTTCTCCTTCGGATGATGGAGCTTGCTCTTGTGAAGAACAAGTTTCGATGGAGGGTGTTCTTGATGGTGATTCAAAAATATTCCTTATTATTGCAAACTTCCTTCTTCTTAAGAGTTTCTCTGGATCTTCAGTGTAATTGTCCGGGAGATCAAAAACCATTCATTCATTTATTACTCCGCATAAGATATACAAGTAGATGAAACAAGGGTAAGCCTATTTGAGTTAGAGGTCCATTGGATGATCGATCTTATTGTGGTGCATATGGTTATCAATACTTTTTCTAAGTTTATTAGCCTTCCCCGGCAACGGCGCCAAAAATGCTTGTTGGTATTTCTAACGTCACTGCAATAAATCCCAAATTTCTATCCCACGCAATGACACTAGAAATATTGGTATTAATTAACTTGCCTTTAGCAACTAGCCACTAGCCTCTTTATCTTTACTCCTAACTATGAAACTAGATTGTCATCCCCAATTGTAAGGCTAAGAATAAACTCTGATACTAAATCTTATCATTTTATGTGGCTAGGCAGAAATAAATAGAGATGAATATAAGCTAAGAATGATTACGCAAGCGGACAGATAATTATACCATTGTAGCATTTTACCTAGAGTATTACCAGTTGTCATTTATATTTTATCACTAGAAAGGCATTGCTAAGAAGCTGCTCTATAGTATTGATAACACTTATATATGCAGTGAATAAGAGATGTAGCCAATGTCAACTCTCCTCAATAACAGGAAGGTGTCACAAGATAAATAATAGATAAATGATAAATATCATAATACGCCATTGATCAGTCATCTCATAATAATACTAATTCACTCATAACAATTCTAGACATGTTAACATCGTCTAATCATTTAATAGAGAAATAACTCCTAAGTATTCAAGCTACAATCAAAAGCTACTTCATTTAATGCAAATATGTCTAACAATCATTGCTAAGTTATACTACTATAGTTCTCTAACACATCGGAGCAATGTACAGGAGAAGATGAGTACAGAAACCTCCTCTTAACCTGACAATCCCACTCTACTAATCCACCGTATGGGGAAAGGCCTACAAAGGACTCAATGGATCTGTCATGCCCACAATCTACCTCACTACCCGGCACGACTGGGGATACTCGCAGATAAGTAATGCATCTAGGCACCATGCCTACACACAACCTACCACTCACCAACCGATCGAATTGATGAGCGCTATACAAAAACCAGTGTATGAATATAATAGTAAACTAACTATACTAGATATATTAAAGTAGACAATGAATAATGCAATTAAAAACATAATAATGAAGAATAATGTTGCTAGTAATGATCGTACAAACGCAGATATTACAATAAGAAAGAAAAGCTTAAGAACTATACCGGACTCTTCTCTTCTTGACAATGTCGAAAATCCAAGATCCATGAAGAACTTGACTTCCTCTACTCTAGATCTAACTAGGCTAAACTTTGAACTAGAAGGCTATGAGGAACTAAAACTTGAAGCTCTAGATGACTTGATCTTCAACCGGCTCGAGATGAATTGAATGACTGGATGAATGAATTAGGGTTTCCAAGGAGAGGTCTGGCTCTGCTTATATAGCCCTGTGGGATGCACGACAGCTGTTTGATCAAACCGGCTTCACGTAGGGCTGAGATTGATCCTCAAAGGCGGTGGAGGAATATTCCAGAAGATGACATGTGGGGCCCAAAGGGGGATGCCGCCCGGCATAATTGGTGGGGCCGGCCGGCCCTACCTGGAGGTGGCTCCTCCTCTCCTTCGCTCCAGTGTCTTCTAGATCCTTCTAGAGTAGTTTGGCGTATTCCTGAGTTGCGGATAATTCTGTGGTGTAGATTTGTAGTGATGCCCCTTTTTTCGATGTTTTTTGGATTAGTCCCTAAAAATTGATAAATCACTAAAACTCATGGAAATTGTTAGATAAAACCCTAGCCTTCTAGATTTTGATGTGTATTTTATGCCTTTTGATGTATAAAATGTTGACGCTATCCACCGTCAACACTATAGTAGTGTTCCTGAGGTTGCTAGCTATCTGCAGGGAGGATATGGAGCGAGAGAGAGAATTAACTCTCTTCAAGCATGGCAATGGTGGTCTTGGGGTGCTTAGCTTCTTTCTCTAGGGAGGATAATGGTGCAGATCTCTTAGGCTTCGGCTTCAGATTGGTGTAGCGGACCTGACTTGGATGAGCATGAACTCCACCAAAGGAGAGACGAGTAGATGTGTACTTTGCACATGTCACGTCTCTGAACTTGTCGGTCTTCACCGCAACGAGCTTCTTATCATTCTTCGGAGGTAGCAGCTTGGTACCTTGGGGAAGAGCAATCTGCGATCCTTTCAGAGCATCTTCCAGGATTAGTAGCCTTGCTAGAGGTGATGAAAGAGCAGGCTGAGCTTGGGCGTAGTAGTCTTGCTTGTAGCTCCGGTATATGGCGGCACCGTTGCTAGATGATTCGGAGGGATGATGGTGAGAGGCTTGGGCTGAGCAGGGACGATGGCCGGCGATTCATCCTTCGGGATCTTGTTGATGTCAGCTCCAAAGGTGACGATCTCCTTTCTGGCCATTGGAACTTGATCTAGATGGAGAGAATTTCTCTGGAAGAGAGAGAAGGCTTTGATGGACTGAGGTTGGAGGAGGTCTAGGTGCGTATTTATATAGGGGTTTAGGATGCAGCAGGGGTCAGATCTATCTCGTAAAGGCTTCGTATGATCGCATATTCAAATGAGATTTAAACTTGCGGGACTGTGCTTAGAAAAGGGTGTAGAAGGGTGTAGAGAGTCAAGTCATCGCGAGAGGGAGAATGGGGTGCCGGGCGGCACAGGGGGTGCCGGCCAGCCCCACCAGTCATCCTCTCGGGGTGGCTCTTCTCATGGTGGTTCTATACTCTATTTACTTCCCGATAAAGATTGTGCGAATATTTGATCATTACAGAGGATGGTGGTGGTGTAATTAAGGTAATTCATTAAAGTTAAACTCATCAGCTACCTCAGAAGGTCTAGTAGGTTCTAGAAAAATCTTGAGACGGTGACCATTTACCTTGAATAACATACCTTCACGTGATTGTAGAGTTACCGCGCCATGCGATGACGTGTTCACCAACGTAAATGGCCCTTCCCATTTGCTTCGTAATTTCCTGAGCCCAAATAATTTGACCATAGAATTAAAAAGTAATACCTTATCTCTGGGTGCAAACTCCTTCTTCTTGATCCTCTTGTCATGTCATTTTTTAGTTCGTTCTTTGTAAATCTTCGAATTGTGATAAGCCTTTGCTCTCTATTCTTCTAGTTCCGATAATTGGATTTTCCTTTTCTCTCCAGTAGCTTCAAAATCTATGTTCCAACGCTTGATAGCCCAGTGAGCCTTATGTTCTAATTCCACAGGCCAATTGATATAGTGACATATCTAATGGCGTCTTGTAAGCAGTTCGGTAGGCTAAAAGTGCCTCAGGTAACCGATCTTTCTATACAGTTCTCACTTCATTTACTGTCTTCTGTAGAATATTCTTGATCTGCTTGTTCAATATTTCTGCCTAGCCACTTGTCTGAGGCTGATATGGAGTAGCAACATTGTGACAGACTCCATAACTCTTTAGATACTGGTGGAATCTCTTGTCAGTGAAATGTGTTCCTCCATCACTAATCACCATCTTTGGAGTTTCAAAGCTTGAAAATGTTGTCTCTTCAAATATCTTTCTAGAATGCTTTGAATCAACGTTCTTGCATGGCATGGCTTCTGCCTACTTGGATACATAGTCAACTGCCACCAAGATATATTCGCAATTCTTTAACTTCATGAATGGTCCTATGTAATCAATTTCCTAGACATCAAAGAGCTCAATCTGGAGATTATTGGTCACTACAAGAAATGTGTAGGTTTGTGACGTTTATGGCATGACATCTGGTAAAAAAGTCACTAAATCAACTCGGTTATGATGATTTTTCTTGAGGCAACCGAACTTAGTGACATAAGTAAATGTATATCACAAAAAAGTCTTAAAGCTAGTCAATTGTATGTTATGACAATATTTGCCATGTCATAACGAGTAATTTGCAAGGATGATGTGTCTCAAATTGTTTTTATTGATTTTATTAACAATGTCTATCAAGGTGGCATGTGGGTCCAACTACCAAGATGTGTCTAGTAACACCGTAGAGGGCTGATTAATTTCGTTATCTTGTCCATAATCATATATCATTCAAATAAGTGACAAGTTCAAGAAATCAAGATGTATAAAATATATAAATATTTTATTGTTAAATATTTTAAATAGTAAATAAAAAAATATGAATAACAATAATAAAGGTCATCATAATACATATGTGTGTCTCTCTTTTTAGGTATTAAAAGTAATAATTAAATAAAAATTCATTTATAGATACACACGTATCTTATTTTTAGTGTGGAAAGTCAATTCGTGGCAAATTTGTTTGTGTATATATGCATATATACAATCTCTGCTTATATGTATATATATGAATTTTTTCTAAATGGAGATTTAACTAAAAGAGAAAAAAAAAAAGAAAAATAAATAGCCACGCACACAACACAACCCATGCCAAACGCACACACCACCAGACCCACGCAAGGCAGTCAGGCACCACGCAAGGTGAGCTAGCCCCTGGACCCTGCACCTTATCCCCTCTGATGAGTACCCGTGGTCGCTCTTGGTCTTCTCTCTCGCCGGCTCCCTCCCTCTCCCTTCTCTCGACGCCGACGACGCCGACGCCGACGCGGCTCCCTACTGCTCCTCCCATGGCGAACCCCTATTCCCAGGTCCGCGTGTAGCACTAGCACACCCTCCTCTTCCTCCCCTCGCCGCGCGCCCTTCGCTGTCGTGCCCTAGCCAGCTCTGTTGGCCATGTCGGCTGCCGCCGCCCATAGCCAGAGATGGATGCGCGCGCCGCCGAGCCCCTAGCCGGGTTGACCATCCCTGGCCAGGCTGTGGCATTGTCCGTGCTGCCCCCTTCCCCTCCCTGTCGTGTTCTTCGGACCACTGCAGATCCGAATCGGGCGTGCATCGCCGCGGTGAGCTCCTTCCCCCGATGGTTTTTGTGCTTGTCTTGTTATGTGCTGGAAATTGGGGATCTAGGGTTAGGGTTGCCCCTCGGATAATTTCTTAAGGTCATGCCTGTAGGTAGTGCCTGCCGATAAGAACTGGTTTTGGTTGATACTATGAAATGGATTTGCTTGATAGTTGATAGTATATGCAATAATTGCTGTGCTCCATGTCTAGGAAAAAAATGTAGGAAGAAATTTCATTTACGTTATGCCTTGTGCTCAAATGCTTTTTTGGCTTCTGTTATTTTTTCATTTACGTTATGCCTTGTTATTTATCTTGCTCTGTTTTATTAGTACAGACTTATAGCTAGCATGTGGTAGTTTTATTGGTATACAGACCTATAGATAGCATCTGCCAGATGTAATAAAAAAACTATTTCTAGTATATGCTCCTCAATTCATGAATTGTATGTGTTTTACCTTTCAAGCCATTTATGCCTCCTGCTTTATTTCTACCGAACTTCAGCTAGCTCTATTTCCTGCTAAAGATTGTGCATGGTACGTTGTTTTGCAGGTTATAAGGTGATGATGTCATCCTTCAGATTCAGTTAAATTATCAGGTAGAGCATTACATGCCTTCCTGTTTTATTTTTTCATTTGTGCTAATGAAACTGCTGTTATTAGTAAGAGGTACATTTTGAGGCTATAAAGGGACAGTTCTTGTGTGAGACATATGAGTTTACACTTTACAGATTTGGAAAATGTCAGAGGACTACACGAAACTTGTATAACTTCATGTATTGTGATATCTGTGTAATTTCATTAATCTAATTACTTTCTTGTAATGAACAAATTAACCATTTTATTTATGCTCATTAGTGTACTAAAGCGTGATCTTTCAGCTTGTGTGCTTGCAATGCACTGAAAATGAATATCTAGGCGTGATCTTTCAGCTTGTGTTTTTACTATGCAAAGTTACATGGCTTGCTCAACTTGGGATGCTAGCTTGCTGCATTTTGCTCGCATCCCTAAATTGAATATGCAAAGTTACTGTATTAGCAGATTTGACTATGCAAAGTATCAACATATTTATATATTTATTTGAGAAACACTATGTAGATTTCCAACCATTGTGTTTCAGAACATCTTATGTTATTTATAATAACAATTTTGAGCTGGTCCTATGCTTTGTAGTTGTCTATTGATCTGGGGAGCAAGGGATGGGTGCAGGATTTCGCTCTCGGGTTTGTAGTTCAACGCCAAGCTGTGTTAAGAGGTACCTGCCCTTTCCTTAATCCATCCTATATTGAGTTGATAAACAAAGATTATTTTAGCTGGCAATTTGCTTGCAGCAAATAAGGAGTTTCATTAATTAAGTATGCTGCATACAGTTTTATCAGGTAGGTAAACTGGAAACCAGAATAACACTGATTTGTATGTTTATTCCTAAATAACATCAGCCATGCCATTGTAGAGATGCTAGAGCTACCATATTCAAATTTCAGTTCTGCTCTTTGTGATGGTCGTGCATCAGCTGATATGCTATATAGTATTATTTTTGTGGCTTGATGCTACTTTAGGAGTTAAAGTAATCTAAAATTCTTCTGTTGACATGCTGCACTGCAAACTTTTAAAAAATAACAACTGTATTTGAGAATATATGCTCATCAGTTGAATTGTTACAGATTATAAGAACATCAAATTCTATTTGAGCTAGCTTAGTTGAGTTCATAGATTTAGTTTTATTAACTTGGCAGTGCTTGTTTCAGCTGGTAGTTAACTTGCAGCAAATAAGTGTTTCAATATTTGAGAATATTGCATATAGGCATCTTAATGGGCACTAAACTGTAGATGATACTTTGAGATAACTTATGCCCTTTCCTTTTCTGTTCATTAGAAAAAAAATGCAATGTAAAGTATGTTAGTGGATTGGATAGATTTTTTTCATTGACTGTTATACACTGACCTGGGTGCTTGATTTTGTGCAATAGATATGCATGAACCTAGAGCTAACTGTAATCTGTATATCTTTGACTAATTTGGCTGTAGGCTGCTGCATTCAGAGAGGTTAATAGTGTGGTATTTGACTAATTTAGGCTACAGGTTGCTACTTTCAGAGAGGTTATTTTATAGTGTGGTCTGGAGGATGTCCAGTGAAGTGAAAAGCCTCAGAAATGTTTAGGGGTAGCTACAGCTCTTTTTCTTAGCTCGATGAGAATGCTCAAGATGATGAAGGGGCTATGTTGTTTGTTATTTTGGACTCATGACTTAGATGTAGCGTGATGTATATTGCTACCTGGATTTATGAGTTTGATATTATAAATTTTTGCAATCTGGGATTTTGCAAAGATTGTGTAATTGTAGAGTGGTTCTTTGAAAATCAATAATAAAATAAAATATGAAAAGGGCATAAGCTAGCTCGGCACCTACGTGAAGTTATGACTTAAAAATGAAATGCCATAAACCTTTATGACTTCAAAACCAATGTCACAACTTTATGACATGAACATGTAAATGTCACATAACATGGTTTAAGGCGCATGGTTTTTGACATACGTTTTTTCGTCAACCTGGTGTCATAAACATTGATATGTGATATAAATTCCATATATTATGACTTAAGTTAATTGTCACAAACCGAGTGGTTGACATGATCTATATCTCTGAACGAAATCCTTAGTGTCTTCATACATGATTGGCCAAAAGAATCAATCCACTCTGCCAAATCTTCGCATGAGTGCGGAATGGCCCATAATGCCATCCATATGGTAATGAATGACACTTCTGAATGATCTGAATGTCTTCTTCCACCAGTACATATCTTCTGAGCAAGCCATCAGTGCAGATTCTAAAGAGGTACAGTGGATCCTATATGTGGAGATGACTTTCATAAATGAGTTTTCTTTTATTCTCTCCTGGTGGTACATAACATGCAACCATAAAATTGACAATATTCACGTACCAAGGGTCTAATTTCGTTACCTTGAATAGCATGTCATCCCTCAGTGAATCATTAATAAGTAATTCCTACAATTCTCAAATTGTATTCTAGATAAATGATCGGCAACAGGATTCTCTACTTCTTTTCTATCTTTTATTTCTAAATCAAATTCTTAGAGTAGTAAAATCTATCTTATCAAATGAGGTTTAGCATCTTACTTAGTGAGTAAATATTTTAGAGCAAGCATAATCGGTGTAAACAATTACTTTAGCTTCCACTAAGTAAGACCTAAATTTATCAAAAGCAAAAATAGCAGTTATGAGTTCTTTTTTTAGTTGTTGCATAATTAAGATGAGCTCTGTCATAGTTTTGCTAACATAAGCAATTGCATGATGCTTTCTATCTTTAGTTTGTCCTAAAAACTGCCTCCACAGTATAATCACTAGCATCACATATAATTTCAAAAGGTAAAGACCAATCAGAGGTTAAATGATTGGTGCGAGAGATGAGCACTTCTTTAAGAATATTGAAAGATTTTAAACATACATCATCAAATTCAAAAGGAACATCCTTAGCTAACAAATTAATCCAACAAATTAATCCGTGGTCTAGCAATATTTGAAAAAAAATTTTATAAAACGACGATAAAAACCACAATGACCAAGAAAACTTTATATTTCTTTTATACTAGCATATACCCGTGCGTTGCTATGGGAACTACTTAAAAATTTTTTAATGTAATTCAACACGATAAAAATAAAAAAATAGTTGGTTAGAGTCTCAATTTTCATTACAGTAAGAATATAAAAAAAATAGTAGATCGAAATCAAGACAAATAAATTTTAACTTAGGATTAGCAACATACTGTTTTGAACCACACTCAAATAAGTCAAATTTAGTAACAACATTAAAATAAGTGCATGATAGATCAGTCCTCCATAACTATCTCTTTCATTGTCTTATGCCCGTTATCTGCGGCTAAGATATTCTCGTAGGGATACAGGGGATCATGCAACGCCGTGAATTCCCATCGTGACGCCAATAGATCAATCACAAAGTTCTTTTCGTAATCTTTGGCCATCCTGTGCACAAGACAAACATAAATAATAAGTTGCAATTATATATAAAGAATCAGTCATACCCATGCATGTATCAGTATTTACCAGCATTTGTAGTGTTAGTCAAGTCTTCAAGTGGACTGCAGGCACTATTATTTTTTCTGGGTTCCATGAAGCAAAGATTGAATATACTGCATGATTAAAGGTTGCACAAACATGCAAATCAAAACACCCCTCAATAGGAAAGCGCACATTTCAATATGTTCAAACAAGTAATTGGCATATGAAAGGCAGTAAATTTAGACAAAACAAAACTTGCAGTCTTTACAAAACGCCACCATGCATGGCAAAAATTACAAGTAATCAGTGTACCAATTTATCATATAATCCAACAACATCCACATTTTTTAAAAGGTTCAACTGACTATCAGTATTGTTGGTAGAACCAAAGTACAAATCATTGTTAACCAAAAAATGTTCCAGGCTCTACACATGCATTTGGCCTCAAGAATTGATCACCCAATGTGATTCATATGAAGCTAATCTTACCTTTTTTTGCTGCTTGTTAAAAATCTAAAATTTTGTTAATCGCATCAGAGAACACTGGTCTGCACATACTGGATATGTGAAGGATATTGGCCTGCAATGCAAAGAATTAGGGCACTGAATTTTAGGACAAGACTACAATAGTTAACATGCTTCAGTTGAAAAATCAGCATCAAGACATGACAAATTTTGCTAAAGCAGCCAAGACATAGTGTTGTTCTAAAAATGACCATGCTACAAGCAAAACTGCTTGAGCTGAAAAATAGTGTTGCACTAAAAATAAACCTGCTATCTCTATAATTCACTAAACTTGAGCCAGAAAACATGCCTTTTCTATCTCATCTCATAAAACATGATTGTTCCCCAAAAAAGAAAAATGACAGGAACTGATAAAGGTGTCTTGAGCACGGACTACAAAAGGTTCTGTAAGGAACCAGTGAGCACAGACTACAAATTTGAAGTGATATGTGAGCACCCTTAAAAATATTTATACATCATATGCAAAATCTCGTTATTATTCATTCTCATAAGAAACGACAAGTAGTTGGTTGCAAATTTAGACCAAGTGTAGCTTCAGCAAATGTACCAACACTGTTAACAAGATCATGTTTATTACTATAAATTATCACCAGGTGACATAAATCTAACCATAACCCCCACCAAAAATTATCTATATTAATAGCGCCATTAGGTTCAAGCACGGGGCATATGTCTGAAAAAATCACAAGGCTTTTTTTTATTGCAGCACAGGTGCAGTTTCATATAGCTGTCTTTTAACATACTAAGCCTATCGACAGGAATGGATACACAGAAGCAGTATTATACAAATGTCAAAGTTGTCAGCAATGGAAAACATTAATCAATAACAAATTCTCAAGCACGGATATTTTCTATTTTCTATATTTACACATATTCAGAGATGCACTTGTTGAGTGTGCTTGTAAGATACTTTGCCAACCAGCTAGAGACAAATAAACTTTAACAATTGTTTCCTTTTTACTAAGTGGTCTTTCAGCACCTGCATTTGATATACAATATCAAAACTATGCGAGGTAATGGCTCTGGTAAATCAGTTAAGGGGGAAAACTATTTATTAAAAAAGTGCACTAAAATGAAATGCAGACTTCTGTAAATGTTCTTCTCAGTCTCAGCAGTTGCCAAGATCCTGCATAGGTGACACAAACAATTGGCACACCCAAAGCATATTTGAAAAACTCAGATCTTTACATTGTGCCGACTGAAGGTTCACTCCAGATGATTTGGTGTGAAGATAACATGTATAGTTGATAGTTAAATTAATGTTCAGCAACTGACAAAACTGAGTTTCACTAATGCCATACCTATATTAAGGCAAATATCAGCTTTATGCTACAACAAAACAAAGGAATCTGGAGATACAAACCAAACTATTATTCCCTAAAAGAAATTTACTCTCCACCTGAATATTGTCCAACTTCAGTTTCTGGTAGCTTATTATAGAAATGAAGCCATATACAGGTGCATGACAGCAGGAATAACTCCTGAGGAAGAATCTAATCAACAAGCAAGCTTACTTACTCACAGTGGTGATTGATGCCTATCGAATGAGTGGCTGGCTTCAACACGATTCCTACCCCCTGTGGCTACTATTTTGATCAATGGTTCCACAGCCAGTCCAAAGCAGTGGGAGGAGTGATCTGCATAGATTAACAATCAGGCTCAACTTAGATTGAGTTGACATGAAAAAACTATAATAAACATTATTTACTATTTCTATTTCAGAGTACATATTCTTGACCTGATAACAATCCATTTTAGAAAGAAATATTTTCTAATTAACCATGTGCATGTACAGTCATCCAAATTTTTTATCATTGTAGTAAAGGATTGACAGATATTGAAGTTGAAATCAGAATACAATGAAGGCCTCTTTCTTTATAGCTTCAAATTTTAGGCACAACAATGGGCTACTCTTCAGCACAATATATACACTACTTTTTAATATGCAAGACAAGGGAGCAAATACAACAACACCATTGATCAAACAAAGAATCGGATCTGCATCTGCCATTGCTCACCGTGTCAACCCAGATGCAGGACTAAGGAGGGGCGCTGGAGCTAGAGGCTCGACTCGCCCTTGACCGGACGGTCCGGCTGGACTTGGCGCTTGGGCATCCGCCATTCAGCCTATCCGAGCAGGTATCAGGGTCGGGGATGCTGCTGCAGCGTGCAATTGCAGACGTGGGGCGAGGGAGGGCCGGAGGGGGTGGCGGCCGCGGGCCGCTCCGCAAGGGCAGGGCGGGCGCAAGACCGCCGCTGCGTGGTTGGGGCAGGGATGCAGGATGGGGGCAGCACGACGGCGATGGTGCCGGCTCCAGGCTCTTGGCTGCCCTAGGGTTCCGACGACGTGCAAGGCAGCTGAGCTGCCCGAGACTGATTTAGCGGCAGCGGGCGACGATCCGGGCGGAAGCTCGAGGCTCCAGAGTCGAAACGGCTGGCGATGGTCGGGTTAGGAGGAGGAGCTTTCTCGGAGCGTACAGGCCCGAGGCGGCGGCGGCGAACGCAAAGGTGAGGGAGCAATGAGGAGGAGGAGAGGTGGTCGACGGGCGTCGTCGTCGCCGCTATCGCTCCTCGCATCCACGCTTTGGCGAGGTGAACGGGCCGGAGCAGCGGGAGGCGCTTCGCTGTCGTGTCCGCGGCGGCGCCGGGCGTCCTCGCCCTCTCGCGTCTGCGGTGGCGGCTAGGGAAGGGGCAAGAGAGTAGTGGGATGGGGAGGCGCTCGGCGTCCAAGGCTCGGCGCCCGCGGCCTTGGGCTGGGCCGAACGGAGTCGATGCGGGTTTTTGTTGGAGGCACTCTGAATCGGGATTTTGAATCCATCGAGCGGGAGAAATGCCGAAGTCGCGAAATCACCTAGCGCGGGAGGCAGGCTGAAGTCATTGCATGATTCCGGTAGTTGTTCAATTACTTTAATTTTAGCTCTGTCTACCTCTATATCTCTTTTAAACACTAAGTGTCCTAGCACTATTCCTTCTCTAACCATAAAATGATATTTTTCAATTAAGGACTAAGTACTTTTCTTTATATCATTGCAAAACCTTATCTAGATTTTTAAGATAATCATTAAAAGTTTTTCTATAAACAGAAAAATCATCCATAAAAACTTTTATGATCTCTTCAATTATATCAGAAAATATAGACATTATACATCTTTGAAAAGAAGTAGGTGCATTGAATAATTCAAAAGACATTCTTCGATAAGCATAAGTTCTATATGGACATGTAAAAGTGATTACGCTTTTGATCATCGTGGTGGACTGGAATTTGGTGATATCTAGAATAACCATCAAGAAAATAAAAGAAAGAGTGGTTCGCTAGGCGCTCTAAATTTTATCAATGAAGGGTAGCGGAAAATGATCTTTCTTTGTTACTTTATTAAGTTTTTTATAATCTATACACATTCGCTATCCTGTGACGATTCTCTAGGGGATTAATTCGTTCTTTTCATTTTTAACAACAGTCATTCAACTCTTTTTAGATACAACTTGAATAGGACTTACACACTCACTATGCGGCACAGGATAAATGATCATGGCATGCACCAGTTTTAAAAACCTCGTTCTTAACAACTTCTCTCATCGCATTGTTAAGCCTATGTTGGGCTCTCTAGAAGATGTAACTTCTAGATCAGTAAGAATACGATGTGTGCAAAGAATATGACTAATTCTTTTAAAGTCTTGGAGTGAATATCCAAAAGCAGCATGATGCTTTTCTAAAACAGTTATTAAACGTAAAGATTTTTCTTAAGAGAGTTTATCACTTATGATCACAGGAGAATTCTAATCATTATTTAGAAAAACATATTTAAGACTAGAAGGCAGTGGTTTAAGTTCATCGGTAGGAATTCATCGAGAGGTTTAGGATTAGTAGGATCCTCATCCTCTTCATCGGTGAAGAACTGGGCATCATCTTCTAAGTTTGGTTCAATTAATTCTTCAAGAAATACAGCTTTAACCTGTTTTATTGGGTCTGGCTCAGAAAGTGGCATTATCTTAGCTTTCAAAGAATGACTTATAGGCATACAGAGCTTAAATTCTTTCTCGAGTCTAACGTATAATTTTCCCATTCGGCCTTCTCGAATAAGTCTTCCTATTGGCAATCCTATCAATACATCAAACTCCCAAACATTAAAGATGTAGAAATTTAACGGGACTTAAACTCCATTAACTAAAATAGGAAGGGCACATAAAACTCCTAAACTTAGAATAATGTATCCTGAAAGACTTTTCAGTAATTTAGTAGTTGGAATTAATGGCATGTCTTTTAAAAATCTTTTAGCAAATGAGAGAGACATAATTTTAACATCTACAACTGGATTATAAAAAGTATCAAAAGGATGTGTATCAATTTAACATTGGTGACAGAGGGAAAATCTAGAAAAATAATTTTATTTGAAAGCTCTGATTCTTCTAACCACTCATCACTTAAAACAAGGACTAACTCTTTCGTTATCTTTTTAAAGAACTTTACCTTCTCGAGAATGTATAAAATCTATATTTTTAAATTGCCTAGGTTCTTGAGGTTTCATTATTACCTAATAATTTGAGGTATTTCTATAATCATCAAAAAGTTCATCCTCAAAATCAAGCATAAAAATCAGAAAGTGGAGTTTCCTCCTCTTCCTCTTTGGGTAGTTCGGGTTCTATAATAGCTAAAGGTTGAGATGATTCAGGCAAAAGTTTGGGTTTAGCTATGTGGGTTTCTTCTTCTATCAACTTCTCTTTTTTCTTCAGAAAGATCATCTAAGATATTCATAAGAATGGTTTTCGCATGTGTAGCAGTAATATGCATAAAAGCTCCTCCCACGGCCAAATTAAGATGTTTTCTAGTTCTTCTATTAAGGCCCAAAAAGAAATATTGTTAAAGCATGGGTTCGGCAAAGCAAGACTAGGACCTAAATTTACAAAACTATTAAAATATTCCTAAACCTTATCTAGTGATTCGTTATCTAATTGTTTAAAGCCTATAATTTTCAAATGAAGTTTAGCGACTCTATCAATGGGAAAAATTTAAGACAAAAGATAAAATATAAAGCTTCATAATCTCCCCGACTACTCCCAGCGTAACGTTTATACCAATGTTTAGCCTTTCCTGTTAATAAAAATAGAAAGAGCTTTCACCTTAAAGTTTCATCAACCATGCCTTTAATGCGTAGGCATGCAATGTGTCTATTCAAAATCACTTAAATGACAATAGGGATGTTCGCTAGAACTACCAGAAAAATATGTTACTGAACTAAATGAATTAATCCTAGACGTCGTTCATAGCTAGATGATGTAATTGGTTTAGATGATTCTATTGACTGTAGACATGAGCCCGATGGTGCTCCATATTGATATAGAAGTTGGGATATGAGTTCCATAAAAAAGGTAAAAACTAAACTAAAAATTAAAGGTAAAATAAAAGATAAAAGTATACTACAAGATTAAGCTAAACTTAAAGTCAACTCGACAAACTGTTCATGATAATGGCTTAGAAATGCTTGTTGGTATAAATTGAATGCACACAAGTAAATAAGATTATCCGCAATGATATAATATTATTGTAGCACTTCATCAAGATTAACCTGGTTTTAATATCGAACCTAAAGGAATAGTAGGCGATAATGACTAAGTCTATAAACTTAACCCAATATACAATCAAGCTAGAAAATATTGAGAACAAGAAGAATACCAAGGACTATCTAATTCTGATCACTATAAGCTATGTCTTCTATCATTCTATCATGGGTGATAACTATATAAAATAAGAGCAGACAACTGAGTTCTCTTCTATCAAGCATCAATAAGCTAGCCAAACCTACTAACAGGAAGCGGACAGAAGATCCAACGAAGCTATAAAGTTACCTTCGTGAGCTACCGCTATTCTGAAAATCAGGGGACATTCACAAGTAAACCTAGCCTAAGCACAATACTTACACTATAAAATACTATTTCAATCAAGGAGCTACCAAGATCAAAGCACTCAATAAGAGTTGCAAACTTAAAGAACAATATGAACAAAGTGTTTACTTGACTCAGAAGTTGACTACCAAAGAATCTCAGAATGCAAGTTCCATGCAAAGAAACTTGATCCCGAAAAATACAGCAACGAAGAAGCACCGACAGGCTGGAACTTCTCTAAAACTCTACTCTCCAACTCTATCTTTCTAATCTCTAAACAAAACTAGCTCTAGATTAAACTAATCTCTCTTGATTGCTTGTCTAGATCTCTACTAGATAGGAATTAGGGCTTCATGCTCTTTAGCTGTTGATCTGGCCTCCTGCAGGGGGTACAGGGCCATATTTATAGTCCTGTGGGATGAACGACGGTCGTTGGATCAAACCGACTTTATGTAGGGCCAAAATGCATCCTTCGATGCAGTGGAGGAATACTCTAGAAGGGCATAGAAGATGGTGGAAGCGGGTGCCACCCAGCACCCCCACCATGCCGACCGCCCCCACATGTCAGTGTGGGGCCCGTGCCCGCTCGGTGTTTTTCGGAACCTTCCCGAAGTTCTCTAGCGTATGTTTCGTTGGGGATAAGTTTCGTCACTTTTATGCAATTAAATCTTCCTTTCCATGCTTTATGGATTAATCTCTAGAAAAATTACAATTTACTAAAACTTATAAAAATTGTTAGTAATAACCTTCTATTCTATGATATTCATGTATTTTGTGAGAAAGGTTGATGGTTAAAAGTATAGGTTAACTACCGTCAACAAACTCCCCCACACTTAGTCTTTTACTTATCCTTGAGAAATAGTTGGATTATCAAGATAGTTTAGAGCAAATAGATAATTTAAGACATAACTTTAGAACAAAACTTCAACACAAGACTGTCTCTAGTCATACATGTACTACGAAATTCAAAGTGTCTACCATGAATCTTTGGGCGGTTGAAGAATAGAAAACGACTTGAAACAGATCACTCTCTTCCTTCAGTAAAGTCAATTGAAGAATAAGTTTGAATATTTTTAAAAACAAAACATAGCTTTACCTTCTCCTTTACAGTACTCTCAAATCACTTATATATGGCATTTTTGGATCCTTACCATGACATAGATGATATAGCCTTCTTTATCCTACTTCTAAAAACTTATGTAGATCTCAGGTAGATATGACAAAGGTAAAAACATACTTGCATTGCTTTTATTGTAAAGTCAAACAATGGGTCTAAAAACAATGGCGGATATATGGTGAAAATATAGGGGGACCTAATTCTACTCTACTCTATAAAATTATACCTCTTTTTTGGATTTAAAACTTAGCTAGAGATTATGAGCTATCATATTTTTTTTTTTCTTTTTCTTTTTTCTTCCTCCTTTTTTTTTTTACTTGGGAGGCGGGCATCTAAGTACCTATTGTTTTTATTTCTCGGTCACTTATCCATTTTTTATACTCCTTTTTTTTAAAATTTTTTGCATAGCTCATACCTCCTATTGGCATTTTGAAATTGAGAGATAACAACAAAGCTTTGAAGCATTTATTTAGTGGCGATCCTATGAGAATATATATATTTTTTGGTGTTCAATCTCAGTGTAGGAGAGAAATATTTTTAACTGGAATGATATGGAATATATGATTGCGCCTACTCAGTAGAGTAGTGCATACATGGATGTGTATGTGGTACTTGATTTAAATGTATGACAAATCTCTTCTAAGGATCACAAATGATGACCAAACTCAATGCAAAACAAGTAGAATATATAGAAAGTTCATTTATATATGGCTCTGGCAGGACATTACTTTTACTACAAAGGAGAAGTGCAGCTAATCATTTTTACTTTTGAAATAAAATTTCTCCAAAGACAAAACATCAAGAATTGAATTCTTATTATTCTATTATCTCGTATTCCTCAACAACTTAAGCAATCATGGGGTCTCTATAATAAGTTTCCAACAGCAACATAACTTCTAGGAAAAGTATTGTGCGAGTTTATTCTCAAGTCATGAATTAAACAATCTTTTCATCTCTTTAAAAGTATTTTAACATGTGATTTTCAATTCAGATCGAAACGATAGGTGGCATATATGTAAATATATTGTATTGGGCTCAAACCTGACTGTGGATGAAGCGAGACAGGAGAGGACGTGGTGGTAGGCCGACCGGCCCACTAGGGGTGCCGCCTGGCACCCTATGGTGTCCCCTCGAGGCCCACTTTGCCGTGCATGGTCCTTGGTCGATTGTCTTCTGAATTGCATAATTTTCCCGAGTGAATTAATTTATGTGGTCGATTGTCAACCATTTTAACTTTTTGATGAAATTTCACAAGAACAAGAAAGAGAGATATTGAAGAACACAGGGTGCCCGAACGTTCATGATCCATCAACACTAGAACACTACTATCTCACAGGTTTATATAAACATATATATTACTCTAACCTTGTGTAGATTAGAGAAAAGATCATCGTCACAAGAATTTAAATCTCATCACATGTGACGAACAAAGATGTTGCACAACCCACAAACTCTATTATGAGTCATGGTAAGTTTGATCAAGAATGGTGAGTCGGTCTTGCTTATAGACTTTAAACTTAATAAGTAGTTATCTTGTTGCATTCCACTGCATATTTGTTTTGAATAAACTATGCATCCAGTTTATCTCATATCAAATCCATAACATGTTGAGTTCCTTGCATACATGCATGTCACTTACATCTTTATCTAAAAAAATTTAAAAAAATTGCTCACCATGACATGCCTTATCATCTCTAATTGAGTAAATCTTTATATGCTTTCATGTTTCCTTATTCTATGCTAGTAAGTTTTGGTTTAGAAGTACTGTACATACTTCCATAGGCTTTTAAATTAAGCATAGTGCTTAGGTTAAGTAGCTTACCTTAGTCAATTTTGACATGGAGTCTGTTTGATTACTGAACTAAAAAATGCTGGTGTAGACATAGGATATTTTGTTGGACTAACCCTCTGTAGAAAATTTTCAATCTGGGTAAGTCCCGAGATGAACTCACAGTGGAGATGAATAAGGTATATGATGAACTCTTGCAACTTTGCACAAGGAAGATCAGTTCATTCTTCATGAAGGGGAGAACCGTAAGTATCAAAGTTTATTCACCTGATCTTTTGCTACAAGTTGCCTTTACCTTGAACCATGTAAGAATGTGGTAAACAAATACAAAATATGATAAACAAAATTTATGCTAGAGTGATCCTAAAACCATCTTTTTAGCGTAGATGAAAATCACGTAAATTAAAGACCATAACCCGCATTCCAAAATTGTTGCAATCTTTCAGATATGTGTCCACTAATACCTTATAGAAAAAATAAATATATTGCTATTCATAGTTTAAAATGACAAGGAGGATGAACCTGTCAAACCAACATCAATTCTAAGATCCTAACAAGTTTAACACAAGAAGGTACAATCATCCAGGCATTTATCTCCATCATCAAATGAGGCACTCATCCAAGAAACCTAAAAAGGAGAAGTCTGGTTAGACTTAAAACCACCGAGCCTTTGCCAAAAGGTAAGTCGGTAGTTATCCATATCTACTTTCTAGCATTGCATGAATTATTTTTTCTTTAGCATGTTTACTTTTTCTACACTAGCATTACAAAGAAAATAAATATACATTAGTGTTGCATCCTAAAAAAAGCCCCATGTGACTTCCCTTCGGTGTGTAAAAGCCCGTATGATTTTTCACTGTGGTGGCCTAAAAGATAACAAAAATATCATGCATACATGTTTTTTTCTTTCTGCATATAAAAAATAGAAAATCCAAAAATATTAAATGAAGCATCCTGCTGAAGTTTTACAACTTTGCTACGCTAGAAATACTTCAAAACCTCCATAATAATCAATCCTCAAAACGGCTAACCGCTAACACTTTATCCTAATCCATTCCACGAGCTTTGGTGTTTTGTTAGAGTTTTCTATAGGATGGCTTCAAGAGCTAGTTCACCAAGGCATATTCATCACACTCCAGTTGAAGTACACCTTTCCAACACGCAGCCACTCACTATGTGAAGAAACCAACTTCTTGTTGGACAAGATGGAAGATCTCTGGCAACACCTGCCCTAAAGGCATGAGTACCTCCATGAAGATCACTTAGCTTTAATGTTCAACCACGACAATAACTAGCTTGGAGGAAGGTATCCCCTAGGTATCTAGGTAAGTATACCTAAGCGATTATTGAGTCTATTATAAAGTCCTTAAAAATACCAAAAAATATGTGAGCACATAAAGGTTCACTATAGTATCATAAGAAAACCTAAAAGAACACAAATATATGGGCACATAAAGGTCCATATTTATCGAGTCTTTGTGAGTCTTTAAAATGTAAAACCAAATAAAAATATGTGTCTAGTTAGGAGTCAATAAAAAAGACAAGCTCTTGAGTGTAGCACCCTAAATTTTGCACTTTTTGAAATAAATGTAAATCAATTTAATTTTATATTTTTGTGCTCATGAAACATAGGAGAAAATATTTTTTGCCAAATTAAAATTTATCATAAGGTAGAAACATTGTTGAGCATACTGCATACATGCCTTTGCATTGGATTTATTGAGATGAGTGATTTGATCCAAAATTCAAACTGATTTAAAATTTCTTTTGAAATAAGCTTGGAAATAAAAAAGAAAAGAAAAAATGCTCCTTCTCTCCCTGTTTTTGGCTCGACGGCCCAAACCCTCTCCCTCTTCTCTCTCGGCTTGAAAAGCCTAGCCGGGAGGCTGAGGCCGCGGCCCACTCCGCGCTCCCTCTCCTCCTCTCTTTCCCGTTCGCAGGCCGCGTTTTCCCCGCGCCGAAGTGGCCCAAAGCGGCCAAACGACCCAACCACGGACAAGCCCAGCAGAGTAGGCCGCCAGAGCTCCATTCTGCTCTCTCTCTCTGCCACGTGGGCCCCACCTAAATCAGCTCCATCCTCCACCTCGCGCTGTGGAAGCAGAGGACTCTGCTTCAGAGTTCGCCCGCCCGACGCCGAATCGAAACCGATTCTTCAGCGTTTTGGCGTGCTTTCCATGCCGGAAAGCCTCATAAATAGCGGCCAGCACTCGCACCGCCTCCTTATCTAAGTTCTAGAGCAAACCGCTGCCTCGCATCAAGCCGCAACCACCGCAACCCTAGCCAAGGTCGCTACCATCGCCGTTTCGCCGTGCCGCTGCGTCGACGCCTTCATAAGCTCAAGGATGTTCTTCTTCTTGATCTCTCGAAGCCGCCGAGACCCTTTTTTCTTTCTTTTTCACTTTGGAACTGCTTCTAGTCAATGACGAACCTCTACAGGAGCCGCCGCCGCTGTTCTCAAGCTGTGCGCCGTCTCCAGTCCGTCCTCGACTGCTACCTTGCCCAAGGTGAGTTCGCCTACTGCTCCTCTTTCTTCCCGACCTTTTCCGAGGCAAACCGAGGCCCGTAGGTCCTTTCCCTAGCCCGCCGGCGAGCTTCTCACCGCCGTTCATGGCTCTCAGCCATGCTCAGCACTGTGCCGGCGGCCATCATCTCCCTCCCTCTCCCATCTCCTAATCTCCATCGCCCATCCTCAATCCAACGGCCAAGATTAGAACTTACCCCTTCGGCCGGCTATTTTGCAAAAGAAACCCTCCATTGTTTAATGTTCCCACCCGCAGTCCTTTTTGCGGTTCAAAAATCACATTTTATTTATTTTAATTCAAAAATCCGAAATTTTATATTTACAAGATTGCCACTGACTTTAATTGGTTATAACTTCTTCATTTTAACTCCGAATTGACTCGTTCAAATTGCATTAGGTCCGTAGCGAGATTCTCTGCAAGATTAGTGATATGTTAATTATGTTTTCCAACTTTTAATTTTGAGCTTAAAATTTAATATATTATTTTTAAAAGAAAACCTTATTTAATTCATAACTTTCTCATTTTAGATCCAAATTTTGTGACCCAAGCGTCTGTGTGATCCTAGCGACGCGTAGATTTGTTTTATAAACTTTTCATTTTATTTTATTATATGGGTGGTATACTATTCTAATTATAGCCTTGTTTGCTATGTATGATTGCACTTTGGATACATGTTGTTGCTGTGATGACAGTGTCCAGTCGGTGAGCTTTGCGGGGTGATCAAGAAGAAGATCTTTGAAGGAAAAGAGCTTGAAGGAGAATCTGAGTTTAAATAGCTAGAAGAAAGGATCTATTTTAAGGTAAGTATAGTATGGGTTTTCTTTGCACCAATTCACCTTAAATTATGATAATCATATGCATGTGTCTCCTTGATTACCATTAAGAATTTCCTAGTTGTTGTTACCTTTTTCTTTGATACCCGTGGGATACTTGCATATGGGTAGAATCTTTGCTAGTGCTTCTATTCAATGAAATATGGATTAATGTTGATTAATGGACCTATGCAATGATGATTAAAACTTGCTTTTTAGCAACATTGGATATAGGGTGAGAGAGCTCTTGGTTTTCGTACTTGATGCTCTTGGCCTTCCATAAAGACTTATCTGTTGGCAAAAGCTGGAACTTACAGTATAACCACGCGGGCTATATGGCTCTGGCTTTAGTTTAGTATGGGGATCTTTTTTAGCTTGTTAGTGGTTACCGAAAGACACATAAGGGGCTTGACATGATAGATATAGTTCTTACGTGTATACTCCTGCGTGTTGTGTCGTTCGAAAGGGAGCTCTATATCTGCTTGCCATGAACCTAGTGGTCACTAGCTGGTTGGGAAGACCCTTTGAAAGACTTCATAGTGAACTCTGCCGACCTTCCTCGGAAGAGGGTTAAGAGACTTGCAACTTTGAGCAAAAGGGTAACACGACTTGCGGTGAAAGTGTACAAGCTCTGCAGAGTGTAAAACTGTTATAACAGCCGTGCTCACTGTCATGAGTGGCCCAAAAAACTCATAGAACAGAGGAGAATGTGATGGATGGACAATATGGATGATGATAATGATGGATGATAAGGAGAGCGTGATTGATGAATAATGATGAGATATTGGTGATGGTTAATGATGAGATAAAATGGTTCATAATATCATGTGGGTTATTACTGGGATAAGCTTATTTGTTCTTGCTTAATAAAATCTGACTATTTAATACCACTGTAAACCAGTATCTAGCCTTTTGAGCTTCATTCCCCCATGCTATATTTGTTAAGTACGACATGTACTTGCGCTTGTCTTTACTTTTCAATTCTTAAAAAATCCCAGATGGGTACCAGATTGCTAGAGTCTAGAGGAGTTAGGCTTGTGATCAACCAGTCAGCTGTTCCTATGGAGTGGAGTCTTCGCCTAAAAATCAAAGTGTCTTTCCGCTGTCTGCTATCTAAGGTTATACTCTTTACTAATTCGCTATTGTAATTAAGCATTATCTTTTGATATTACTCCTATTTATGGCTATATATGAGATTTGACTTTCTGGGCTCATATATAGTGTGTATCTGGTTTTGTTCTTAAAACTGGTTACTACATTGAGATGATCTTAAAGGATAAAATTGATAGCTCTCAAAATATCTAGTTGCTAGACTTAAATTTTCTCAAGTTTTGGCTTAAACTATTTTGACATGAAGATTTACTTTGAGCCTAAAACTTGTGGGTTGCATATGCTTGAGCTAAGTCTAGATAATTGATTGATCTCGATTGAGAAAGTTTGAGCTACTATTTATCTTGTTCGAGTGACACTAGAACTCTAGAGATTTATCTTTTAAAAAATATAAAATCTTACATGATGAGTTTCTGTATGACAAAGCTTATATTTCCACCAGAGCCAAACATGATGAGATAAGCTAGATAAACTTCCATATATATCTTTGCTTGTCTTGCATTGAGTTTTGTCAACCTTTGTGACCCTTGTGAGAGATTTGTCATACTTTCAAATCAAGATCCACTTACACTCCACCTACAAATGCACAAGTCTACACTAGAGCAGGTGCAACAACATGTCTTTCCATTTAGATCCACCCAAAATGTTTTGCTTCTACTTTGGAAGAAAATACTAAAAATATTCTCATTAGGATAGCCACTAAATAAATGCTCTAAGTTCTTGTTGTTATCTCTCAAAAATTCTTTAGTGCCAAAAAGGAGCATTATGAGCTATATAAAAGTTATTTTAAAAAAAGAAAAGAAAAAGAGAAGAAAAAAAGAGAAAGAGAGAAGGGAGTTAAAAAATGGATAAGTGTTCAAGATGAAAAAATAGGTACTTAGATGCCTGCCTCCCTAATGAAAAAAGAGGAAAAAGAAAAAAAAAGAGAATAAGATAACTCATATTCTCTGGTCAAGTTTTAAATTTCAAAAGGGAGATATGTTTTTAAGGAGCATAGTAGAATTAGGATTCACCGCTTCCACCAAATATCCACCATATTCATATATATGCACATCTTGATTCGATTGTATGACTTATTTCTCTTTGGATCCATTGTTTGACTTTATAATATGTGCATTGCAAGTTTGCTCTTCAAGTTTTCTCCACACCTATAAATTCCACATATGCTTTAGTTATAGAAAGAAAAAAAAGGCATAACATCATTATTGCCATGGTGAAAATCCACAGATACCACATACACCGAGAGATTTGAGAGTATCATACATGAAAAACTCTGAGTTTTATTTAGAAACCTCTAAAAACTCCAGAATGATAGTTGAATGAAGGGCTTGAGACATAGTGCGTGGCTAGATCTTTCTGTCTTTCAATTTCTCAAGACCCAAGTAAAAGCTAAGAAGCTTTATGATCAAAGGTAATATGAGTAAGTTTGAATGCTAGCTCAGTTTTGCTTAAACCCAGAGAAGAATTTTTGTTTGAATACAGGTATACTTTTGAGGAGTTACTTTAAGGTTGCTACAATGCTAGAAGAATTATGAACATCTACATCTATTTCTTAGTTTAGCTTTACTAAGGAACTAGCAAAGTTAAGCTTGGGGGAGCTTATTGATGGTGTTGGTATAAATTAAATGCACACAAAAAAATATGACTATCCGCAAGCGTACAGATATAATACCGATGTAGCACTTTAACCAGAGGCTTTAAATATCGTATCCACAAGAAAACGTGTGAGTATAACTACGGTCCAGCCTAACCCGGAGTAGAAACTAAGCCTAGATAGAGACAAGAGGAGATCACTAAAACTATGATTACTTCAAACCTCGGTAAAAATATATTTTCTAATATTCTAACACGGCCAGATAACTTGAATAGGGGTAGAAATCAGAGTTCTCCCCTACCAGCATCTATAAGGCTGCCAATCCTTCTAACGAGTGATGGATGTTGGCACAAAATCTGCACCCCTGCGCCAAGCACACAAAGAAGCAAAAAGCGTGACTTCAATCGGACAACCGCACGGTTTGGAGATCCGGAAGCGTGCCGGTCGGTTTGACCTGAAAAACCGACAAGGGACAAAGAAATGTTAAATACAAAATCGGAACGTGTCGGATGAGACCAGGGCAGTTCCGTATATACGCCCCCCCGAAGCCACTTACGGCGACATACAGCTATAGAAGCTGTCTGTCAATCATGCATACGATTCATTCGGCTAATATGAAGGCGAAACACGTAGTGTATTGATTACCGAACATGCATGCGTAAGAAGACATGTTTGAACAAGTGAAAGTTAACCATGAATTGAAGCATAACCAAGCTCGGCAATACAAAGCCGACTCGGGGTCCATGAAGAAGGAACATACAAATTATCACGACTAAACTAATCAAAGACACGCATCCGCCGCCACGATACCCGATCCTATCAAAGTCTAAGCGTTTCTAACATGCAAGAACCCGCAACATGTAACAATCTAGATTGATCCAATTCGGCTACATAAGCATACGATCTATTTGTCATGATAATATAAGAGTAAAGAACATTAGAGAGCAAATAGATCTATAAAATAAGAAGCCGAAACCGATCAAATCTAGATTGGGCAAAAGAGTGTTACAAATAAATAAAATATTAAAGTCATGCAACACGTGATAACTTAATGAATCTACTGGATCTTGCCAAATCTAATAGAGCCGATAACTAATCCTTGAGCCAGATCCTAGCCTGCCGCACGACTCACGATCTAACCAAGAATCGATAACTATCTTGCCTCGCTAAGCTATCAAGCGGACGCCTGCCGCACGGCCATCCCATCGAGACGAACAAGACTACTTGCATCAAGATCTAAATCCACCGCATGATACTAGACATGATAGCAAGGTTGCGGAACTTACGGAGGTCGACGGATCGATGGCTCCTCTCGAAGAACTTCGACGACACCGACAAAAGGACTCGAAAAACGTGGCACGGGGCCGGTTGTATTGATTTGATTGTGAATATCCTTTACAATGGTCGAGGGTCTATATTTATACCTGGACATAACATGAATCCTAAGAGATTACGACGCATTACACAATATGTTAAAGGTAACTCAAAAGTATGGCGAGACTCTTGCTATAATTCTCCTCGGAGTCCTTAATCATCGCTTTTCTCCTTCTATTCGGCTTCTTGCTTGCCACCTTTCGCTTCCCGAATGGAGCCACTTGTCTTCAAAGATAGCCGACCGCACCAATGCTTGCCGAATCTCCTCGAGTCAATTGCACATACGCTTGCCGAATAGCTCAAAGTTAGCCGACCGCACGCTCATTTGCCGAACGCGTTGGATTTACGCTTTCTCATAGATTTTACCGAATATTTTTGTCATTGGTCTTTACCAAAATCCGGTGTTAACACATGCCCCCTCAATTTTGGGATAAAAGTGATTTTGTTCCGAAATTGAACACAGACTCTCTTCTCATCTAGGTTAACACTGTTCAAATCCGTGGCCGCCATTCAAAAAACCGATTCTTCCTCGTTCAGATTCGAGCTTACTTCCAATCCCCAATGGCAACCCTTGATGGAGTTCTAGAGGTATCTTCGATTCCTTTCATGTATTCGGCAATTTCTTTCCATGGTTTTTCACTTTTCTCGATTCTTTTCGGCCGTTCCACTCTTCCTCAAGGAATATAAGGATGAAATTTTGATTCCTTATCTTTGCGAACCCCGATTCGTACTTCTTGGGTCCGATGGGAGATCCCAATCCAATCGAATTTGTGGAGAAAGAAACTTTGAGGATCCCCTTCAAATCCGGAGTAGTTTCCCGAACCGATGGCCAAACACTTTCAAAACCGGCCTTTCCCTCCGATTTCGGATGGCGGAAGTGGTACCAAAGGATCTTTGAACAAGAGCAAAGATCCTTTGGGACTCCTGGGATATCCGGCATTGCTTGGAGTTATCTCTTTCGGGAACACTTCGGAATGATTCTCTTTTGATAGCAGCTTCCCACTTCTCGGGTCCGATGCTACTAATTTTTTCATCTTTGGCCATGGCCCGATGTCTTTTACTTTGGCCGACGTTTTCATGATGACGGGCCTCAATGTAACGGAGCCAAAGATACCCTTCTAAATACAAGCACAAAGAAGAACTGTAAAGCGATCAAATCGGGAAGCGGGTGGACCAAATATATCCAGACTTACATGTCCACGGGACTGTTGACAACAAGGAATATAAGGCTTTCTGAACATGTGGCTCGCAGGTTTGTTTTTTGTGGCAAATCCAATGAGCCAACTCTCAATCACATGGTAATGGCCGAGGAGCTGGCTGCAGGAACTTTAATTCCTCTGGGCAAATATCTCCTGGGAGCTGTCTATCACATGATGCATCAGATCACTGTTCAAATGCGTCAATATGGGGAAATTCATTGTGTAAATGGTCCCTGGTGGTTTGTGCAGATGTGGCTACAATTGTACATGCACCAAATAGTCTCGTGGACCTTAACACTTTGGGTTTTCCTTCGTCAATGATGATGAGGACGGCCAAGTGAAAGAGAAGGCCTGTCAAACTTATGGAGAAGCAAAGAATTTGCCATCACTATTGATATAGATCTTGGCCATCTATTCAAGCTATTCTTTAAGGGCTTCAATCATGTGATATGGCTCCCTTTATAGAGAAAGTGACACTTTGACTACGCCTTGCAAATTCAGCTATGAGTCCGGCTGCTCGAACATGGGGTTGCTACAAAGATTTTCAATTCTTTCATTAAGCCCTCGTGTCTTGCCGCCAGAGTTTCACCATGGGAGGTTCTTTGAATCCTTCCTATGAATTTTATAACCCAAACATGTTTGCCGGACAATTAGGTTGTGGGCAACGCCCCCAAGACTGTTTTTCTCAACCATCATAAGGCCCAGAGAGAGAATAGGAGATGAAATAGAGGCCAAAAGGGTTTTTGAGCTTGGATGGGATCTCGCCAGAATTCATGCCCTTACCTTTGGGATTAATAGAAGCTGCTCATCCTTTGTTTTCCTCTTGGTGGCAAAGAGTGGCGTGCCCATATTTTTAACATATCAGTGCACCCTTTGTGTCAAGATTTGTATGCTCAATTTGATTCGACGGTGAGGTAACTTTCTTCATACTCACAATTACCTTTTTTCCCGACTTTGTTTTAAATTTCAGTATTGTAATTGTTTTTTGTAGGATCCCGAGCCTACCCCTCATTCACAAGTAGTCCAATATTACCAATTTGGACCCATCCCTCGCCTTTAGGTTTTAATGCTCCATCCCTGGCAACCCTCATGAAAACACCAGTAGCTCTAGGTGCAGCTTCTTCGAAAGGAGAAGGCAAGAGGAAAGCTATTACTGGATCAAGCAGAGATGTTAATGTGCCCAGAAGAACAAGATCCAAGAAGGCTAAGCTCTCTCCCAAGGTATACTCTTGGTCAGTTTTGTTCTGAACCATGATGGGGCTTATTTTACTTATTATATATTTTCTTTCAGCCACAGGTCAGGTCTTCAAAATCAGCCAATGCGTTGAGAATTACCGAAACATCTTCTCAGGCTCCTGAAGATGTTGAAACCCAAGAGGAAGATGCAGAAATTCAAGAGTCCACTGGCCATACAGGTGATTACCTTCTTAACTGATTGTTCCCCTTTTTGCACCAAATGAACTGATTTTGCTACTTGATACTCAGAAGCAGATCATTCCCTGGATAAAATGGCAGAAGAATCTCCTCCTCATGCTTCTATTGATAGTGCAGAAATTCAGGGAGACATTGGTCATGTTGGTAATAGCTTTCCATATGCCCCCTTCTCTTTCTTTTGTCAATTTCACTTATTGCACTTATTAATCACCCTCAGATGATTTTCTGGATGGGATGACAGAGGGATCATCTTCTCCTCAAGTTTCAAGCTCATCATCCTTAGGTGTCCAACTGAACCTTCAATCAAGCCAGGACAGGAATCAACCTGAAGAAGCTACTGCCCAAAAAGTAATTCCTCACCCCATTGATCTCTCATATAGCTCTGATCAGTCGGCTAATGGTTCTCCTTTTCCACAGGATGATGCTAAGCCGACTGTTAGCTACTCTTTCACAATCGAAGAGTACATCAATGAAGGAGACGAAGAAACCACATCTCAGCAGCAGCTATCAGCAGAGAACCAGGCTCGCCTAAAAGAAATTGCTCTTCTTCTGACCAAGGATATCAGTATTCTGGTCCAGGATGCAGATCAGATAAGAGACCTTTTTGAGCTTATTGACCAAGAAATTCCCCAAGCTCTCAGGGCTCCTTTGGAATCTGCAACTCATCTTGATGACCATGTTGGTAAGGTTAGGAGAGCAAATAAGAACATAGCATCCAGAGCTGCTCTGCAAGATGATAAGCTGATGAAGAAGCAACAAGTTAAGGAGTTGCATTCCCTGCATTCAAGCCGCTAAACAAACTATGGCAACTCGAGCCTGAATCGGCAGCTATGGAGGAAGAGAAAGCCAAACCGAAGCTCGATTAATTCAATTGAATGCCGCAGATCAGCCCCACAAAGATAAGATTGCCAATCTACCAACCTCCATAGATGCAACCAGGATGAAGATAGCTTCTGTCATCAAGGAAAATCAGCAGATCAAAACTCGGCTTGCCAAAATCCAAAGCTCTGAGGATGATGACAACAAAGTGCTGAAGGAAGTTAGCCGAATCAGGAATGATGCTATAGATGCCATTAAGCTGTTCCTAGGCAACTAAAACACTGGGTTGTAATGCATTTATATACTGTATCTTTTTAAACACTTGAGCTCCCTGTGATAATTTCGGTTTCCTTCATTTCAATCTGATCAGTGACACAACCGAATGCTTTTAGGCCTCCCGAATAGACAGACGGTCATCATTCTGGATTTCCCGATTAGGGGATTAGCCGATTTCCTCTGAACCGTCGTTTTTGATTTAGCCGAGCTTGGCCGGCCCCGTAACGGCCCAAAAGAGAAGTAAACCCTACTTCGTCGTTTGGTATACCCCGAGTCGTGCGCCACGAATTCCATTTTGGCCTATAAATAAAGCCCTCTTCCGGCTTCCACCACCATCGCCGGTTAGCATTCATCATCATCTTCTCACCTTTCGCCGAAACCCTTAGGAAGAAAACCCCACCTCCAAATCACCAATGTCGAGCGCCGGTGACCATGGAAAACGCCCTGCTGAGGGAGAGGCCGGAGGGAGCAGGCCGCGACGTCGGCAACGCCATGGGTAAGATTAATCTGCCGCCTTTGCGTGTTCTTGCTCACTGTTCATCTCCCCTAACCTTGGTTTTCTTCATCTGCTTAGGGCGAGGGTCATCATTAACCAGTCTCACCTTCTTCCCCCGATGGTGGTGACTCAACCGGGAACCTCGACCAGCCGGTCTCCGCTCTCCGGCTCCTCGAGTTCGCCGAGCTCCTCCGAGTCCGACAACTCATACAACGCCAACCCTTGGGGTCCGGCGGAATCGAGGGCGAGGACCCTTTGTACATTCATGAGGAGGCGCCCGGTTCCGCAAGGAAAGGGATGAAGCCCGGACCGAGCCGGGCGACGTCTCCAAGCAGTTCGGCATTGCGCAGCCGAATGGGAGGATCAGCGCAAGCGTTCTGCGACGCCATCACCGGGTTCGGTATCCTCACATAGATTTCTTTTTTCTCTCAATCCTCTTCGCTGCATCGATTAACTTTTCATCTTTCAAAGACTCTCTCATGGAGAACGATCGGTTGAAGGCAAGAAGCGACCCGGGCGGGCCGACAAGGTGAATGCCCAGTGGAGAAACTCCCGAGGCACGCCCCTGGATGCCATGGATGGCCGTGTTGATCAGGCCGTCATCCAAGGTGTCCACCTTGGCGTGTCCCTCGGCCTCGGCAGCGATGTCCTCTCGCACCAATGAGGACTATTCTGTTCTCAGGCCGTTGGCTTTGCAGAGGTCATCCTCACGAGGTGGAGGACATCGAGGAGCAAATGGAGCTCTACGGGGACCATGCTATCGCCCTTGCCGAATCCACCAATCCCCAAACTGTTCTTAATAAGTTGTTCCAGAGTAGTTTGTAACTAGGGATTGATCTCGTGAATAATGAAATCATCTTCTCGAGAATGTGTCTTGTTTATGATCTTGTGTTGATTGCCAAATGAATGTCTTCGTGTCCTCTCTCGATTCGAAGCAGTTCTTGAGTGATTTTCCCGAATGCAAAGTGACATCACTTTAGTCGATTAGATCTTAGTCTTACGCCACAAACGATTTGACGAGTCACCGAGCAAAGATCATTCAGATTTCATCTTTTTCTTCTCCCGATAAACCAACCAACCGTAGCGTTGAAGCCAACATAAGATCATTCGGTTATATCTTGAACTCGAAGGCGACAATTTAATCGTATCGGCTATTTACCAACTTCATATTTTTTTTTTACTAAAGGCGATGTTATCTCATCGGCCGTTTGATTCAAATTCTCTTTATGAACCAACTTCGACATTGGGGTAATATTTCTTAAGATATCGTCCGTTGATAGCTCGTAAATTCTTCCCCAAACAAAGTCTTCAAAATATATGCATTGCCAGCACGCATTTTTCTACCCGAAAGGGCCCTTCCCAATTTGGAGACCACTTGCCGAATGCCCTGTCTTTCGATCCAATCGGCAAAGATAGTTTTCCAAACCAGGTCACCTTCCAAGAATTGCTTCTCTCTAACTTTCTTGTTATAATACCGGGCAACACGTATTTTATTCTTCTCAATATTTTCCAATGCCTTGAGACGAATAAAATGTAAATCTTCCAATTCATCTACCATCAAATTTGTATAATCCTCTTTTTCCAAATCCTTTTGCAACATAACTCTTCTTGAACCCGATTGCAATTCCCATGGTAAGACAAAGATGATGCCCATAAACCAATTCATAAGGAGATGTTCGAGTTGACCCATGACAAGCCATCCGATAAGCCCACAATGCTTCATTGAGAACCGAATGCCATCTTTTTGGCTTCTCATCAATCTTCTTTTGAATGATCTTAATCATAATCTTATTTGATGCTTCGCTTGACCATTGGCTTGTGCATAATAAGGAGAAGAATTATACAATTTTAATCCCCATGTCTTCAAAGAAAGTCACAAAACTCCAAGAAGTGAACCGAGTCCCTTGATCGGTTGTTATAGTTTGAGGAATTCCAAACCTATAAATTATATGCTCTTTAACAAAACTCGATCATATTTTCTCGACGTGACTTTCTTCAAAGGAATAGCTTCGACCCACTTGGTAAAATAATCCGTGGCCAGGAGCACAAACTTATGTCCTTTGCTAGAAGGAGGATGTATCGACCAATTAAATCTATGCCCCATCCTCTAAATGGCCAAGGTTTGATTATTGGGTTCATAACAGATGCCGGAGCCTTTTGAATATTGCCAAATTTTTGACAATCATGACATCCTTTATAATAGTCAAAGCAATCTTCCAAAGATAGTTGGCCAAAAATAACCAGTTCCCGAATTATCCATTTCATTCGGTAAGTTCGATTGATGTGCACCACATAATCCTTCATGCACTTCATACATCACCTTTCTCGGCCTCTTCTTGGCTTAGACACTTGAGCAATACTCCATCTATAGATTTGTAATACAAGTGATCATTGAGAAGGACGAACTTAAGGGCTTTGTACCTGAGCTTTCGGGTAACTTTTGCGATGGATCCTTCAGATATTTGATGATTTCATGCCTCCAATCGCCAACCAATTGCTCAAAGATCCTGGAATATTCTCTCCTATAGTGAAGACTTCTTGATTTTCACGATATCCGAAGCAGTTTGGGCCAACCTATTTGCTTCTTCATTATGCCCCCTAGGGATATGATGCAAGGTTGCTACCCGAAAGCTTTTTAAAAGTTCCCGGCATTCCTCATAGTATTCTCTTAGCGTCATTCTTACACTCATATTGGCCAATCAACTGGTTGATCACCAGCTCGTAGTCTCCAAAGATTTCAACAAAGAACGGCTTTTATCTCTACAAGAAGCCGAAGCCCTCTAAGCAATGCTTCATACTCGCTTGATTGTTAGTCACATGAAATTCAATGGGAATAGCATACTCAAAAGTTTATTCCCTGTGGAGAAACTAATAGAATGCCAGCGCCCCCACCTTTGCTGCAGGATGAACCATCGAAAAATAGAGTCCAAAGTACAATGTCTACTATACTGGTGCTAAGGTCATGATGTTGCGTAACAAAATCAGCAATAATTTGACCCTTCACTGCTTTTTTGCCGATTCATATTTTAAATCAAATTCGACAAAGCTAAAATCCATTTGCCAATTCTTCCATTTAAAATTGGCATTGACAACATATGTTTGATTACATCATGACTTGAAATAATCACGCATTCGGCTTTTAACAAATAATGCCGAAGCTTGGTACATGAGTAATACACACACAAGCATAGTTTTTCCATAGCCGAATATCTTGTCTCCTGGTCTAACAGCCTTTTCGGCTAAGATAAGCTATAACTCGCTCCTTCCCTTCATACTCTTGCATGAGGGCCGATCCTATCGTTAGGGTATCGGCCGCCACGCACAACTTGAAAGGCTTACTAAGTTGTGGAGGTACCAAAACCGGTGGTGCCTTCATGTATTCTTTAATTTCATCAAAAGCCTTTTTGTTGCACGTCACCCCATACAAATTCTTGATTCCTTTTGAGCTTTAATAATGGAGAAAAGGGCAAGATTCTCTCGATAAATTGAAATGAACCTTCTTACGAAATTGATCTTGCCGAGCAGGTGGACTGTAATTTCGTGAGATTGGTGGGGGAACAACTTTATCTATTGCCTCCATGCTCTTTTTTCCAACTTCAATTCCTCCTTTATGAATAAGGAATCCCAAGAACTCACCACCGTGACACCGAAAGCACATTTGTTTGGATTCATCTTCAAACCATGTTTTCTAGTGCATTCCAAAGTTCTTCTTAGATCGCCTAAGTGTCTCTCATAGTCTTTAGATTTGACTACTACGTCATCAATGTAGATCTCCACAATTTTGCCGATCAACTCATGAAATATGTAATTCATGGCTCTTTGATAAGTTGCACCGGCATTCTTCAATCCAAACGTCATTACAATCCATTCAAATAAACCAATGTGGCCGTGGCATCTAAAAGCCGTTTTTGAAATATCTTCTATTGCCATGAAGATCTGATTATAGCCAACATTACCATCCATAAAACTAATGATTTCATACCCCGCCAAGGCGTCTACTAACAAATCGGCAATTGGCATCGGATACCCATCCATTGGAGTGGCCTTGTTAAGATCTCTGAAGTCTATACAAACTCTCATCTTCCCATTCTTCTTGTAAACAGGAACTATATTTGAAATCCAATCAATGCACTGCATGGTCGAATAAAATTTGCTTCCAAGAACCTTTCAATCTCTTTCTTTACATCGGCCAATACTTCCTCTTTATAAATTTTCCTTGAGGTTGTTTGTAGGGTCGATACCCCGATTTAATAGGTAATCAATGCTCAACAATAGAACAATCTAGTCCGTGCATCTCTCAGATAATCCCAAGCAAAGCAATCTTTAAACTCCTTCGTAAGATTTACTAATTGCTCTCTATATTCTCGGACTCAAATTTGCACTAATGTACATCGGCCTTGATTTGGAATCATCGCCAACATTTATCTCTTCTAATTTGTCGGCCGACATAAAACCGTGTCCCAACTTTCCTTTGTTGCCATCGATTGGGTTACCCATCAAAATTGCTGTTCGAGCCGATCGCTTGATCGGCCGTTGATCCTTGTTGAATACATTAACAGGACCTTCTTTCCATACTTTGCCAGAGAAACAATCAACACCATCATATTCCCAAAGAAGCTGGGTTCAAGCAGCCACACTTACCGAATCATCGGCATGTATGATCTCCACGTCATCCCCTATCCATTGAATAAGGATTTGGTGCATGGTTGAAGGAATACAAAGAATTAGCATGAATCCAGCTCTCCCAAGAAGCAAACTGTATGCCCCTTGCCGCCAATGACGAAGAACGTAGTGATCGTGGTTTTAGACCCAATCATCAACTCAACATGCACAGCTCCTCGAGTGTCGGAAGGATTGCCAAAGAAAGTCTCTAAGGATCATGTCGGTTTTAAGCAAATCTTCATCCGTCATCCCGAGCTTTCTAAACGTGGAATATGGCATTATATTGATAGCAGCTCCTCCATCAACAAACATCTTGGTCGAGGCTTCCCATTGACGTATCCTTTCACGTGCAAAGCGGTTTCAAGTGACGATGTTTGGCCGGCTTGTCAAAAGTTGCTTGTCGTGTTAGTATAAGCCGAGCCATTAGATCCTGAAACTCACTTTCATCGAAATCAGAGTAAATCTCCTCTTGTACTTCTTGATTGTCGAGCTATGAATTTCGATGGGAGGAAAAAAGCCATGCATGCATCACCCGAAGGACCCTTCTCATCGGATTTCTTCTTTGGGCGCCATTCCTTCTTCTCTTCAGAAGCAGCCTGCTCCAGCTCTTTATTTCTCAACCGCTGCACTCTTCTCTTTCTCGACTTTTTCTCAACCCCCGAGGGCACCATTGCCTTTTCGCCATCTATATCCATGAGTATTTCCTTCCTCTTCGTGCTCTTCAGATGAATCCAATGCTGATCCGCGAATCTCTTCCTCCGATGATCAAAGTCATTTAATTTTATACGCCGATCGCCCTCGTGAAATTGAGCTCCAAGTCTTTCATGGACTGGTCGGCGGTTGACTCGAGATTGCCTGTAGCCATAATACCGATCACGCATTCCGGGCAATTGTTTCTAGCAGCAGCCTTCAAGCCTTCATTCCAACAATGCTTAAAGAATGAACAACCCCAATGAGACTGTTCTAGTTCCCTCATGTGTTCTTCTCTTGTTCTCGGTGGTACATCTCTTCTTCATATCTCCACCGCTCTTCTAAGAACTTTTGTTCTTCATAATATTCTTGCTCTTGCTGCCTCGCCATTTATTCAAAGAAGATTCGTGATGTCACCCTTGGCCCGGACGTTTCACCTCTTTTGGTTCGGCTATTTTTGAACCGAACTTTTCTTTCAATTCTTCGCCAGTAATCTGTCGGTTGGGGTCTACAAGCACCATTTTTCTTAGCTCTTTCTCGATGTCAACACTTTCATCTTTCCCTTGCCTTTAGGGTCATCTGCAGAGACCATTCCGACAGAGAAAGAAATCATGTTTCGAGGGAAAGGTTTGCCATCAATCTTCATCTTGCCATCAAATTTCAGATGCCCCTCCCGAATTGCTTTCTCGAATTCGAACTCTAAATACTCGGCAATCATTGATGGAGTGAGAATTAGTGTTATGATAACCACAATATCTCTTATCTTTCACTCCTTCAGGGCGTAGCATGGGATGTCCCTCCGGTAGCTTGATGCGCCCTTCCTCACCAACAGATCAAAAAAGTTTATCCGATTTGGAGACATCAAAATCGTAAGTCCCCTTTTTGTTGTTTCAGCCACCGACCGACTTACTTGGGTAGGCTCTTTATCCCAAGTCAACTCGGCCGCAGCCTATTTCATCTTCATCCTCGTACTCGCTTGCTTCTTCCAGAAACTCGATACATCTCACTAGCAACATTACCCTTCCGATAGCGGTTATCCCTTTCAAACCTTGAGCCCGATTACTCATGACAGCTAATCTCTCGAGCGAGTTGACCGAGATCATCAAATTCCATGCCGAACAGCTTCTCCCCTCGACATTCGGCAAAGATCCCCGCTATTGCTATTCCAGTAACCGATCGTCTGGTAAATTCAGCGAGAAGCAAAGACTCTTAGTTTCTCCGAATCCGCGAAGATATTCTTGTGGTGTCTCATTAGCTTTCTCGCCTTTAAACCGGTAAGGTCTACCAGCCTTCTTTTCAAGAGTTCCGGTGAAGAAATAAGCATGAAACTGCTCAAGTTCTCCGCCCAAGTACCAATAGAATCACTGGTAGAGAAGTAAACCAGGTGAAAGCCGGGCCTGTGAGAGACAATGGAAAATACCGAATCCTCCAAGCTTGCCTGTGGACGCCTCCCCAAGCTATACGTATCGGCTAATATGCTCGTGGTACTTGTATCATCCCGAATTTAAAATTTGGTTAAGTCCGTTGGTGGCTTCACCCTTGCTGGTAGTGCAACCCCGTTATACCATTCTCGGGTACGCAGACTTGTATGAATAGGATTGATTCTTTTGGCTTTAGGCCGAATCGATGTTGCATCATATCGGCCATCCTCTCGCATGATTATGTCAATGTCCGCCTTCGGAGTTCCACGTGCCTGCCCTCCAGATGGTATCCCCGTTGCACTTCTATATCCCGGATTCGGTAGAGCATCTAGAGCAAAGATAGTCAAGTGAACTTCATGATATCCATCCCCATACATGTTCCTTTGTAACCCTGTTTGATGCCGGAGATATCTTGTATGCAGATTGCGGTACTCTTTTCAAGAGTGCCAAACGTCACTTGGCCATAAGTAGGAGGTGGTTGTTTTTCATGAGTCTCTACTTCATCTTTGTTAACTCCAGATGTTCCTTCATATTCAGTTTGCTTCTCTT
This sequence comes from Chrysopogon serrulatus, assembly GCA_015844335.1. Lineage (NCBI taxonomy): Eukaryota > Viridiplantae > Streptophyta > Magnoliopsida > Poales > Poaceae > Chrysopogon > Chrysopogon serrulatus. The sequence continues at coordinate 351,415 of JADLZL010004024.1, forward strand.
GATATTTTGGAATATCGAAAAGCACCGGGTCCACGAATTGGTCCCACACCATCTTCAAAATACTTATCGCCTGCCTTGGCCGAAAAGTATTAGCCATGATTACTCGGAAAGTATTTAGAAAGGCCGTGTTGTGGTTCCCGATGGTATCCGCCAAGGCTTTATGGACCAAATCGATACCTTTTGAGCTTCTTCTTCTTCGAGTAATCAGTTTGATGTGCAAGAAGAACCCTTGGCAATGACCGCTTCGAAAAACCTTGTTGCTCTTGTTCTTGGAGAAAGACATTAAGCATTTATGCTTGTATTGCTCGCATGCTTGCTCCATCGTAGCTCTCAATGGGTCCGGCATTCATCCAATGTCACGCCCGTAACATGATTGTTATTGACGTCCGACATCTTAAATCAGGAGATTGTCCCACCGGCGTGCAAGCTAAAAAAGTGTGTTGGCACAAAATCTGCACCCTCGCGCCAAGCACACAAAGAAGTTTAAAAGCGTGACTTCAATCGGACAGCCGCACGGTTTGGAGATCCGAAGCGTGCGGCCGCTTTGACCTCGAAAACCGACAAGGGACAAAGAAATGTTAAATACAAAATCGAACGTGTCGGATGAGACCGCATAGCCTCCGTATATACGGCCCCGGGGCCACTTTACGACTACATACAGCCTATAGAAGTCGCTCCGCCAATCATGCATACGATTCATTCGGCTAATATGAAGGTGAAACACGTAGTGTATTGATTACCGAACATGCATGCATAAGAAGACATGTTTGAACAAGTGAAAGTTAACCATGAATTGAAGCATAACCAAGCTCGGCAATACAACCGACTCGGGGTCCATGAAGAAGGAACATACAAATTATCACGACTAAACTAATCAAAGACCTGCAGATCCGCCAAGACGATACCCGATCCTATCAAAGTCTAAGCGTTTCTAACATGCAAGAACCCAAGAATATGTAACAATCTAGATTGATCCAATTCGGCTACATAAGCATACGATCTATTTGTCATGATAATATAAGAGTAAAGAACATTAGAGAGCAAATAGATCTATAAAATAAGAAGCCGAAACCGATCAAATCTAGATTGGGCAAAAGAGTGTTACAAATAAATAAAATATTAAAGTCATGCAACACGTGATAACTTAATGAATCTACTAGATCTTGCCAAATCTAATAGAGCCGATAACTAATCCTTGAGCGATCCTAGCCTCCGCCGCACGACTCACGATCTAACCAAGAATCGATAACTATCTTGCCTCGCTAAGCTATCAAGCGGACGCCCGCCGCACGGCCATCTAGTCGAGATAGACAAAGCATAAGCAAAGACTTCTTGATCATCAAGTAGACGCCGCCGCACGGCCATCCCATCGAGACGAACAAGACTACTTGCATCAAGATCTAAATCCACCGCATGATACTAGACATGATAGCAAGGTTGCCGGAACTTACGGAGGTCGACGGATCGATGGCTCCTCTCGAAGAACTCGACGACACGACAAAAGGACTCAAAACGTGGCACGGGCCGGTTGTATTGATTTGATTGTGAATATCCTTTACAATGGTCGAGGGTCTATATTTATACCCCTCGACATAACATGAATCCTAAGAGATTACGACTTTACACAATATGTTAAAGGTAACTCAAAAGTATGGCGAGACTCTTGCTATAATTCTCCTGAGTCCTTAATCATCGCTTTTCTCCTTCTATTCGGCTTCTTGCTTGCCACCTTCGCTTCCCGAATGGAGCCACTGTCTTCAAAGATAGCCGACCGCACCAATGCTTGCCGAATCTCCCAGAGTCAATTGCACATACGCTTGCCGAATAGCTCAAAGTTAGCCGACCGCACGCTCATTTGCCGAACGTGTTGGATTTCTGCTTTCTCATAGATTTTACCGAATCGGCCCACCTGTCATTGGTCTTTACCAAAATCCAGTGTTAACAATGGATTACGGAGGATTCAATAAAGCTATAAAGTTATCTTCACGAGCTACCATCTACCGGAAAGACAGTGAACATTCACAAGTAATCTAGATCTAAGCTCCACACTTACACCTATATTACTACTTCAATCTACAGCGTCCTATAAACTAAAGTACTCAAAAGAATTATGAACTAGAAGAACAATAGGAATACAATGCTTAATTACATAAGAAGACGATGATTGAAGAACCTCAAAAGTAAGTCCCGTGCGAAGGAACTTAATCCTAGAGAATACAGCCAAAGAGAAGCACCGACAGACCGGAACTCCTCCAAAACTCTACTCTCTAACTCCTCTCTCTAATTTAAAAAGACTAGATAGCTACTCTAAGAGATAGATCCATTCGAAGGGACCCCTCTCAACTGATCCAACTAGAGATAATGAATTAGGGTTTTAGGGATGCCTCCTTATATAGCCCGGTGGGATGCGTACGAGCCCTTGGATCAAACCGACTTCACGTACGGTGGATATGAACCCTCAAAGGTGGTGGAGAAAGCTTCCAGAAGGTGAGGAGAGGCAGCGAAGTGGTGGGGCCGGCTGGCCCTAGGGCTCAGGCCGCTCGGCACCTAAGTTGGGCCTTTTGGGCCCAACTTTGGTGGTTTGCCTCCTAGGTCCATCTAGAGTCCAATGGCGCATGTTTAACCGTGAGATAATTCCAATAATTTGCTTGATAATTAAGTCCTTCTCCACAGTTTTCTAGAACACTCCCTAAAAAAATCTAAAATCATCAAAACTCATAGAATTGTCAGTTAAAACACTAGACTACTACGTATTGATCATTTATCATGTTTATTATACTATTAAAAGTTGACGCTATCCACCATCAACGGATGGTTATTAATATTAATTATAGACCATCAAATATTACACAATTGATATGAAATGAACCACAGACTATAGATATAGAGGTTTGATCTAACGAGTTCCATGAGTTTTGGTGTTCTAACTTATCTTGCAGGAATATAAAATTTTTCATCAAATAAAAATATCTCAAATAAAGAATTGACCTGCACCATTGCGAGAGGCTTATCAAGATGACCAAAATAGATCTATTATTTGCTATATTAGGAGTTTGGGACCAAAAGATATCAATTTCACGGCTAAACATACATCATTGGACTCTAGAAGGTTCCAAAAGACACCACGACAAAGCGGAGGCCAAAAGCCCACAGTAGAGGGCTGGGCGGCACCCCCCATGGGTCAGCCAGCACCCCCCATACCGTCTTGCCTTCGGCTTCTGGAAGCTTCCTCCACCGCATCCTAGAATGCATCTTAGTTGTACCTTAAGTCGGTGTGATGCAAGGGCTCGCGCGCATCCCATCAGGCTATATAAGGAGATCCCTACCCCCTGTTTGGGGCAATCCCTCCCTAATTTATATTTGCTGGGATCCGTTCAAGAGGCGTCCCTTTGAGGATCATACTCTTATGGAGATCAACACACCAGGAAGATTAGAGCTAGACTCTTCAATCTAATAGATTAGAAATTTGAGAGCTAGGATTGAGAGACTTCATTTCGGATCTTATCGTGGAGCCTTAGAGGTCAGATATATCTCTATATTTTACTTTTGCAAGACTTATACTTTAATATAATTATCTTCTCTGTTTACTTCTATGCCTTATATTTATATGGTTAGTCTAGTTATCATACTTCAGCATTGGATCTCTGCTCGCATCGAGTGCTCTAGTTATCACGTGTGACTAGAGTAGTAATCCGTAGTATAGACATGGTATCTAGCCTATAGGTTCCCTGAGATTGCACTCAACCGACATATTCCACCCATGTTCAGGTTGATATTTGTAGGACAGTAGTCATAGCTTCCTAGCCCCATTCTCATCCTTGTCTGTGGCTAGTGTTCTAATGTCCTAAAGTGCTATTGTGTGTTTGCTATCTATACCTATGCATAAGTTACCTTCTAGTCTTGACTAGAATATAGAGAAGTACATAGGAGCCTTGAACTCTCCCGTTATCCTCTCATGTTAGCTTGACTATACTTATATAATGGAATTCCCCTATGTGTTACATAAATCTCATCATATACGACTTACCCTCACCTTAGTCTAGTTAGTACACTAGTTAGCAGATATATGATGGTGAACTATCAATATCTTTAACCTTCCCAGTGGTAAAATATAAATAACAATACCTAGAATACTCTCGATAAAATGCTACAACAGTATTCTGTGCGCTTGCAGAATCTTTCATATTTTAATTGTGCATAAGAAATACCAACACCAGGCCCATGCATGAGCAGGGATTTTCTGGAGCACCAAAGGCAGAAATGTCTGACCCGCGACCTTACACCCTGAAAGGGGCCCGCAACCGCCCGAGGGTAGAAATGTTTGACCCGCGAACACGTTCCCCGAGCGCCATGTATGACTCGACAGTCTAAGGGCTAGGATAAAGATGGATTCAAAAGGGCTCGACCCTACCTCGAGGAGCGTGATATTCAAACGTCTAAATCCACTTGATGACTCCCATTTAGGCTGCGCGTACGCGGGTTCTCCGCCAAAAAACCCTTCGACCCTACCCGGTAAACAACGCTCCAGTGGCCGCATTTAACAATCGAGATCGAAGAAATGCAAACAACATTCACGAACTGGAATGAAGTTAAAGAAACCTAAATTCTTGATTAAGTTTTCATGGGGGAGAAAAGGGCCCTAAATACATAGAGCCTATAGATTGGTTCGCGAGGACGACGGCAACGATGATGTTCACTACTGGCTCGAAGTCCGACAGGAGGTCAGCGTTGTTCACCAGGCCCTACGCCAGCGGAAAGCCCTCCACGTCGGTAAAGCTTTTGAATCGGTGGCTGCCTGAGCCATCGCCAGGGCGACGGCCATGCCCCGACAGACGCCACGCTTGATAGCCCGACGCACGCATGTTCGAGCGCGAGCAGGTGCTCCTGCTGGCGTCCCATCGGGGCATGCACGAAGTTCGCTAGGTCATCGACCGCCTCCTAGAGAGACTGCAGCTCCATCAGCGCCTCTGGAAAAATGCAGAACGTAAGCACGCGAAAAGGGCCACTCAGAGACAAAGAAAAGAAGGTCAAAAATGAACCAGCGCACCGCTGATCGGCCTCCGCCCGTAGACTGTGGGCGAGGGCCACCTCATCCTCGAGCACCGCCACCACCGCCTCGACGATGGTGAGCTGCTCTATGGCCCCCTCCAGACTCGCGGGAGGAGCTTAGGGCACCGCGCGCTGGCCTCAGCTGCCGCCCAGCATGGAGATGGCGCCAGTGAATAGGCGCCGACCCGACCCCATGAATACGTGCTCCTCCGTGCGGCGACAGGAGGCAGCCGGCCTACCCACCTCCTGCGAACCAGACCTTGGCCTCCTCGACGAGCTCCCGTGCTCCATCTGGGCTAACTGGGTGGAGAAGGGAGAAGAGGAGAGAAGAAGGAAGAAGAAGGGCAAGAGCAGCAGAATGATGTGGGGGTCGGGTGCCATGACCCGATTTATAAAGAACGTCCAGAAGGCGTCTTTCGGGTTGCCGGGGCCATTGAATGCACCTCCCAGCCGTCTCGGTCCATCCAAGGGAGGAGGGCTGGGTAGGGCGGACGACGCGCCGCGCGACCTCTCGACTCCCCATGTGGAGTAACGCCGTGCAGCCATCGAGGCACCATCAAATCACCGGCTAGCGATTCAACTCCATCGTAATTACGCCTCTGCTGCTTCTTACTCCACATAAAAAACCCTTATCCACCTCTACACCATAGTAACTACACCAAATGCCAAACCCCGATACGCGCAGCAAAGCCTCTACAAGTGTGTCCCATACCTCCGGAGACTCGTGCGTGCCCACCAGAGTTGACACGACACTATGCCCCGATACGCACAACAAAGCCTCTACAGGTGTGTCCCATACCTCTAGAGACTCGGGGGGCTACACCTACTGGGTGCACGCGAGCGCATCCACCAGAATAAAATACGACATTACACCTTCATCACTCATCCAAATGCAAGCCTCTGCAGGCATGTCCCACCCCTCTAGAGACTTGGGGGCTACTGTCGGGGTCAAATACACAGTGTATAAACCCCCACCCCCTGACCCACGTAGGATCCCGTCCGTCCCGCACGATCCCCCGAGCGGGGCCAGGAAATCCCCTCGCTCGCACGACCCCACCTCCTAAAAGGTGGGGCCCGACCAAACCCACGACCCTGCCGCCTCGCGCGACCCCAGCGCAGGGTTCGCCGCTCCGCCCCCGCCTCAAAGGCTGCCCCGCTCCACGCAACCCGTGGAGGGATCACAAGGAGAACAGTATGAGGAAGGGGCGCGTGCTGTAGCCATGACCGCCTGTCTGGCTCATTACAGTCGCTCACCACGCTTTGACCAGAGCAAGTCCGATGCACCACATCGTCCATACGGAATAGCTGCTTCCTAACCCACTGTCGCCATGCTCTGATGACTAAGGATGACCATACGCTCCTCGTACGAACACAGCAGAGCACTGTTACGCCTAACTCGACATGGTGTAGGTCTAACTCAACTGTAACACCTTACCTCCACTATACAAGTATGGGAGGCCTTGTCTGAAGGTACACGACCATGCTCCAAGCAGTCTCAGGCATGGCTCTAGCAACCCAAGCATGCCTTGAATAGTACACGAATGGCCCACCGGCCCACGAATAGAAAAGGACGACATGACCCTAGGAACGAAGACGATGCACCCATGTTCTCACATTTTTCTTTCTTGTTTTCCTCTTTTACATATTCACTATCTCTCTTGTCTTCATTGACCACACAGATCACACCATTGTATCCAACCCCCTCCCTTCAAGCTATAAAAGGGAGGGCCAGTCCTCAAGCTAGGGCATTCGTATCGCAATCGCTTAAGTTGAACGCACACGAACCACAAAGACTTGGGAGCCCCTCCCTCTCTAGAACCGTTTGTAACCCCCTACTACAAATAGCACTAAGTAACATGAGCTCGCTCGAACTGGACGTAGGGCACTTTGGCCTGAACCAGTATACATCTTGTGTCCTCTTAGTGAACCATCCGGACATAAACGCACATCTATAAATTTACTAGTTGGTGTTAGTTTGAAACACAGACAATACTCAACGCAGCTGTATCTATTTAATTTATGTTCAGCTCAGTTGTGTACAAATAATTAGATACAATATGATGTTGTATCTTCACTCATGATACATGAGTCTTGTGCCTTTTGGCCTTTATGTGTGATGTGATGTATACCGATTGAACCAGAATAAGTGCTTATGGTTGTGCACAACCTATCCACTACAAAAAAAAAAATCAAGGCTTTTAAAACAAACTAAAAGTTTTATGAAAAGTATAAAATTTGTCACAAAATAAATGGCATGACGAAAAACCACCGTTATGAAGGTCATCATATAATGACCGTCACAAAATGTACCTTGTGATGACATTATGTAATACCGTCATAAAATGTGATGACTTATTATGTAAAACCGTCATAAAATGTGATGATTTTTTTTGTGACGGTCATGTTATGTTGTCCTATATTGTTTCTATTTAATGACGACGCAATCTGTCATATTGGTTGGTCAACTCGTCACCTAATATGCAAACCTGTCGAAATTGTTGGTTGGGAACCCCGATTTAGACAAGTTATTGTGATGATAGCGTAACGTCATATATAGGCCCAACATTTACGGTCCGGGCCCATATTATGGCCGACCCAATTGAAACAATAATAATAAACCATATAACCAATTGCATAATATCATAATGACCAACTCATACAACAAAATATATAAATAATAATGTTCCAGCCCATACAAAAGCGCATGTTTCAGAATACATGTTTCCATACAAAAGTACAACAAAAACATGAATACAAAATGATCCAGCCAACTAAACAAGTTCCGACACCAAAAAGTTCCGTGCAGTAGCCAGCGCCAAGTTCCTGCACCAAATAAGTTCCAGCCAGCAAAGTGACAAGCTCCTACACCAAACAAGTTCCAGCCAGCGACCAGCGCCAAGTTCCAGCCAGCAGCCTAGCAAACAGCACCAATGACCCTATCTAAATGTTATCTGAAAAAAAAACAAAACAATAGTCATATACTGATCCATGAAAAATGTACTATGCAAATGCTAACTAAAAAGAATCATACTTTTCAATTGCTGGCATTAACTCATGTGACACTGAAGCAGTTCTTAAAGCTAATAAAATCTGCAGTAGCATATTTTAATCATCTCAAAAAAATGGTTGGATAAGTCAAACAGTTTCTAGGTAAAACCAAATATATGAGATATAATCTAAAATTAAAATTACAGTCACTAGTAAGATGTTCAGATAGCTACTAGACATGGCTTGCACTGGACTGTAAAAATGCATTGAACTGTAACATACACATAGCTACTAAACATGGCTCACTGCAGGCATAGTGAAGTGCCACAAGTGAATACAGGGAGACAAAGGCAGCTAGGTAGCGGATTTTTTATTTTTTAATGCCCTTTTATAACATATTTTGAAAATAATCCCTCCCAGATAAAATTTGCAAATCTGATCCTTTTGGTCGCGCCAGTGGAGCTGGCGCAACTAAATAACGCTGTCACGCCACATGCATTGGCGCCGACAATGTCTTCCACGTTGGATGGCGTTTTCGACGTGGAAAACCTTATCACGCCACTCCTATTGGCGTGACAGTATGGTCTTGTCGCGCCACCGGAGTGTCGTGACACGATACGACATCGGATGAAGATGACTTTTATATAAAAATTGTAGCCCTCGATGAGATCTACATCTTTGTAGTTTTAAGTTTTTTTTCATTTGAAGACGTTAAAATGCTCAAAAAAATTATATACTATTTTAGCACCGTAATAATCGCAGCACAAGAGCATGTCGCTTTAGAAAATATAATATCGACTTTGCATGTTGTCAAATAAATATATATTTTATATTAAAGTTATAGCTTACAATAATATCTATAATTTTGTAGTTTTAAGTTTTGATATTTGAAGTCGTTAAGATGCTCAAAAATTATATACTATTTCAGTATCATAATAAACGCGTATACGTGTATATAATTTTTTTCCGCACCTTAATGACTTCAAATATCAAAACTTAAAACTACAAAGTTGCAGATATTATTGTAAGCTACAACTTTGATATAATATGTATCTTTATTTGACAACATACAAAGACGATATTATATTTTCTAAAGCGACATGCTCTTGTACGCGATTATTACGGTGCTGAAAGAGTATATAATCTTTTTGAGCATTTTAACTTCTTCAAATGAAAAAACTCAAAACTACAAAGTTGTAAATCTCATCGAGAGCTACAATTTTCATATAAAAATCATCTTTATCCGACGTCGTATCGTGGAGTTATGATTTTTTGAAATTTAAGTCTTGTCACGCCACTCCCGGTGGCGCGACAAGACCATACCTGTCACGCCAATGGGAGTGGCATGACAAGGTTTTCCACGCCGGAAACGCCATCCAACATGGAAAACTTTGTCGCGCCAATGCATGTGGCGTGATAGCGTTATTTGGTCGCGCCAGCTCTACTGGCGTGACCAAAAGGATCAGATTTGCAAATTTTATTTAGAGGGATTATTTTCGAAATATGTTATAAAAGAGGATTAAAAAATAAAAAAATCCACTCCTAGTACACAGCAGAATTAACTCTAGCACATGACAATGGTGTACTATAGGATTAAATTGTTCAGTCTCACTATTCCTCCATACTTCACTACGTCAAAGCAGCAGTGAGACAACAATATATGTCAGCATTTTCAATCAATTAAAAAAATTCTTGCCTTGTTGTATATTGATATTATTTTATTACCAGCTAGCAGCTAACATAGCTACCAACAGTTCGGTACATATCAAACAGCATGTTATTACTAATCAGTCATTGTCGATGAAACCTCGCCGGCAGTCCACCAAGGTGTTACCCGCGGTGGTAGATTAAATGATAGTCGTGAGGTGCGCGAGATCAAGAACGAGATGGAAACACAAACACAAACACAGAGACACAAAATTTATATAGGTTTGGACTATCAGTGTGACGTAATACTGTACATCCTGTGTTCTATATTATATTTACGTTGATTATGGGGACCCCTGCCACCCCATTATATATTCTGGAGGGGTTGGGTTACAAGCAAAGTATCCGAGTTGGTACTAATTAGATTACAACATCTATAAAAGCTCATGAGATGGACCGCCTAATAGTGTGGCACATGTATCATCTTGAGGATGCCCGTGGGTTATACCATAGCTAGTCCCCAAGTGTCTTGTATCCTTTGAGCAATGTCGTCTTGAATCAGTTCGAGCTGTTGAATCTGAAGCCGAGCGGTTAAAGCGAAGAGTCTGACCAGTTCGGAAGTCCGAGCGTGCTGGTCGGCGATGAAGTCGAGCGCACTGGTCGGCGATGAAGTCGAGTAAGCTGGTCGGCGATAAAGTCGGGCGAGCTGGTCGGCGATGAAGCTCAAGCTTATTCAGGTAAGGCTTACTCAAAGGATGCAATGGGCTCAAAAATTAAATTTAAGATTTCTTCACGTCTAGAGACGTGTACCCACGTCAAGTCACCGTGAGGTGATGTTTACCCACGTAGTCCCCGAGCTTACTGGAAGATAGCGAAGCATCTTGTGGCAGGGTCAAAGAATAGAAGATTCCAATATCTAGACGAATACAAGGCCAGTCCCTAGCTTTGCTGTCATGTACATATCAAGGCCTCTCGACGCGCTGCCTAGAATCAACATCCTGAACCGAACAGCATGGAGTGACTTGATAGCACACTAACATAGCTAATGACTTTTACACGAAGAATCTGAACGTCGAGCGATGATGAACGATGATGAGCGCTGAAGTAGCAACAAGTGGCGAACGGAGACGAGCAGCAAGGGCGCCGAGCAGCGAACGGCAACAAATGAGGAGCTGGTCGGCGATGAAACCCGAGCGGCGAGCGGTCCAACCAACTGGTAGGTGGCAAAATCCGAGAGCCAGGTGGTGCAATCACCTGGTTGGCGATAATCCTCATTCCTTCCAATTGATCCAGTCCTGAGCGTAGAAAATAAGCTCGGCGACTGAGTCTGGTCCTACAATACGAATATAGAGAACATGTAGTACATGATGTAAAAATAAAATATATAAATACATGATGTAAAAATAAAATATATAAAATTTGACGTAAATCAGCACTGACAATATAGAAGACATCATTTTCGTTTTTGACGAAAAGGTGCTCAGGTTTAAAATATTAGTTCTTCATCGCATTACCAGCTCCGGCTATCCAAAACCCCATAACGCTGAGTGCGGAGCACCGTATACGCGTAGGGAATACCAGAGTCACCGAGGAGCCACTACCGACCGGCCATAACGTAGAGCGTGGAGCTGCGGTTTGCACAGTGGTACTCGACGTGTATACTTACTTTGAGTTAGTTTTTTTGAGGATGTAGTAATAGAACTTGATATTTTAAGACCTGTTTAGATCCGCTACTGCTAATAGTTACAAATAAAATTATTATTAATGGATCCAAACATGCTAATAGAACAACTAGCTAGTACTACTAACTGTTAGTTCCCTTACTACATTTTTTTTTTATTGCCTCAACCTTACAGTACAAGCTGTAGTATCTGAATTCACGCACTTAACACACACCACACGCACGCAACCCACTCACACACACCCCTAAGTGCGCAAGCTAGATCTACATCCTATACCTAGACTCAAATCACGGCTGATTGATCTAACAGTGGTGGTACATCCATGTGAGGCAACTGGGATTATTTAGGGAATCACTGTTCCCGAGTGGAAAACCTGCGTCGAACGAGCTTCGAACACAGGCCGGTAGCCTCCACAGCCGGAGTGCGTACCATCCGAACTACGGTTCGGTCCCCAGTTCCCTTGCTACATTTGGAACTGCTAATAGGCGCTAACAGGTACTAATATATGCCAACTACCTATTGGTAACTTATTAGTACGTGGATCCAAATGCCCCCTGCTAATGATTATTTAGCTAATCAAAACAGGTCCTTTAAAATATAATTAGACATATTTATGGTTATTTTTTTGAGTAGTAGATGTTGATAAATTATGTATATTTGGGAGAATATTTAAATTATATTTTTAATAATAATAGATGTGACTAATTTGGATGCAATTAGGGGTTACTTAATTTTTTTTGTTTAAAAGGCATAATTGGATAATTTACATGAAAATTTAAGGGTTGCACAATATTAGAATGAATGCACAAGCGATCTCAATTAAACCTTATTTAGGCTGAACACATGTGAAATGAGGCAAATAGAGTACAACCAAACATTAGCCTACCTGGACGTGACTTGAAGGAAGATGTGTACCTCACATGTAATATGTATGTAATATGTAACTAGTATTTTAGGCTGGCTATAAAAACTAGAACTTTTGTTTTGCTATCAAATTTATTAGTGTTGGAGCAATTGGTACATTGGATAGCAAACAAGAGAAAAATGCTAGAGCATTGTAATGGTATGAATGGAGACATTTATGTGTCAATGTTTCCTGCAGATTTTTCTGTTAAGCGAACAAGATGTGTCCAGGCAGTGAAACTGAGTATTGCATATGCATGTACACGGCCACATAGGTGATAGCAATCCCATATGCAAAGTTATACTACATCCGTCCCAAAAAGAATGCAACTATGTTTGCGTGCCACGTAGAGTGGTTCATGTTTGACCAAGTTTCTAGTGAATAGTATTTACATTTAAGGCTCTAAATTAATTTAATATGAAAATATATTTTGTAATAATCTAATGGTATTTATTTGGTATCATAATTGGTGATAATTTTTTTATCTATAATTGGTCAAACTTAATGTACTAAAATGTGATACTGTGCTGGAATTGCATTCTTTCTGTGGGACGGAGTTAGTACTGAATAAATTCTGAATGGAAGTATTTTGGACAAGCTGCATTCCACTTAAGCTAAAGTGTAGAACAACTAAGGCATCAGATGTTGGGTGATATACTTCAAGGACATTTTTGTACAAAAAGGAGCCCTCACAAAGCATATACATAGTGCTGGAAACCATTTGTGCTTGAGAGTGATGATCACTAAATGTTGTGCAGTGGAACAATCAAATGTAAACCGTATCCAGAATAATAGCTACTAGACATAACATCACTATCCATGCCAGGTTCTTGTCAAGAGCGTGTGCCTCAGCCCTCAGATCGTGTCCAGTGCACATATTCTATGCAATTGTTTTTGCCTTGCTCACCTCCTCCTTTGCTGGATAGCTTCATCGAGAGCTGAAAGGCCAATAAGAAAAAAAAAAAAAAATTGTACAGTGAGTCCTTTAGCTTTCACTATTAGAACTTGTGGAACAGAGTTTCCCTATGCAGATAAGGTTAAAAAATAATGTTTAGGTATTAAGCATGTTATCAAATTGAGTAATAAGAAAAATATCGCGGTTCCATGGCCAACTGAAACAAGTCTATGCACATCAATGCATAATCTCAACCGCAATTTTGCTTGTGTGGAAATGTTAACTGTTAGAACTCTAGTTATAACAAAACCTTTTCTGTTTGCTCTTGTCAGTAAAAAAAAGATATAGGGCAATATACATGTATTAGTTTTAAAAAATGCTGAGAATAAATACCATAAAAGTTGAGCAAAAGAGAGAAAATATTATTTAAAAAGATAAAATTCTGCTGCCTCGGTTTGGCATTAATAATGTTAAAAATATTACAATTCTGCGACCCATAAACAATATGCAGTGTGGCTGGTGAGTATTTCTAAAGCAATAAAACAAGCAGGGTAGCTGAATTAAGACTCTTTTGGTCTTTATTCTCATAGATCTCGGTACTGTGGTAAACCAAAATGGCACTGGTTTCACTCTATTGGACGTACTCAATCCAATGAAAAGTAAACAGCAGCCAAACCTAATAAAACTTTAGCCTGATGCAAAAATGACATTTTATATTGGTACGTCATTAACAAATTCATTCTATTGAAAAATCCTGGATCCCTGAATGCCTCAATCACCTCAAATGTGATAAAAAAAAAAAATGACACCTAGGTAAATGGTACCAATTCAAAAATTCTGTATGCAAGCTGATGCTCACATTCAAAAATGAAAATCCTAGATCTTCATATTGTATGGCTATTTAAAAAATTTGGAGGGTGGATGACATCAAATTCCTTGAATCTAATTTTGCAACACAGGTAACAAGTTGATGCTCACATTCATATCTGGAAAATTGTAAAAGATAATTTATTGTAACATAATTCTGTATGCAAAATAACCAGAACTATCAAAATTAAATAGCAATTCATAATTGTACTATCACAAAGTACCGACAACATTTATTTCCAACTGCCTAAAACAATTCCAATGCAAACGACACAATTAGAATCTAGTTGAATTAACATACAGAAAATACATATTTTATAGATATAACTGTAAGTGCCACCTAAAGAAAGCTGGTTTATAAATTGAAGCCCCACAAATAGAACTAAAGCTGAGATAAGACGACATCAAAGGATAAGTACTGAATCGACTATTACAAATGAAATAATTAAATTAAATATATAAGGTGAAACCTTCTGGTAAGATTTCCATATTAATTTATTCTGAAAACGAGGTGATTCAAGTACTATATGTAGGCAACGAAATGTGTTTTACACCGTTAAAAACTACAATCTGCTAAATATGAATTAAGTTAAGAAATTGTGATTCAAGTACGAGCTGCCATAAATCTGCATCCATGCGCCCAAACATATGATCAAGAAAAATGCATGTACCATTAATTCACATAATTAGTACCTGAAATCCAATGGAAAGAAAAAGATGAAACAAAAAAGGCCTGAAAATCCTATCAAATTTGGATTGTACAAGAAGCGATTGAAGCAAACCACCACTATGCATTATAAGAATGGTACCTGTCTTTCATGAGTGAGATCGGACGAGCATCTATGGTCCAGCGAGCTTGCTTCTCCTGGCCCCTTCATACCGGATTGCCTGCTTTCTCGACGTCTGGAGATGGGAGCTCAGCAGTCTAGGCAAGTCGAAGTGGCGTCGCGGTGAGGTCGAGGGCGGCTCCGCGAGGTGCAGGTCTCGGTAGCGCGGCGGCGTGGCGAGGTGGACCGAGCAAACGGGGCTTTGAATGGGCGGCACGGCGAGGTGAAGCGACTGCGCTGGTCGGTGGAGGGTGATGCTGCTCGGCGGCAAGGTGGCTTGACGTCACAGCGAGGTGTGTCACATCGGATGTCACGAGGGATGTCGGAAGGGGTTTTCGGATACTAATAAAAAAATTATAAAACTCGTCAGCAAACCACAAGACAATTTTTTTGATGCTAATTAATCTGTCATTAACACATATTTACTGTAGCACCACATTATCAAATTATGGACTAATTAGGCTTAAAAATTCGTCTCGTAAAATAATCGCAATCTGTATAATTATTTATTTATTTAGTTTATATTTAACACTCCATGCATGTGTCCAAAAATTCGTCACGAGCGAATGGAAAAAGTAGTCTGACTGTGTCAGAACAAAATACGGGTTCAAAAAAATCTCTAAAAGACAAATACCGATACAAATATTAGTGGCCTGTGAAGGATGGCGCGAATCTCAAAGCGCATCCAACGTACACTTGCGTAGGGGCATGTGCCCTTAAAGTGGGGAAAAAACCGCGTGCCGCTTGCTTGACGTTTTACAAGGACCGTGACTCCGTGAGCGTTATTTGGGGAACCTGAGCGAAGTTGGGATGACACCACGGGCATGCAATCTGCCGGTGGTCTGTCCTGGTCCTGGACCACCCCACCACACGGTGATAAAGGTGGAAGGAAAGCAGCATGGATATATGCTCTCTTGAGGAATCAAATGTGCAACAATTATGGTATGCTCTTGAGGAATCGGATGTGCAGGAGATAAAGATCTTTCCCATCTAAGAATCCGAATCTACTTTTCTGCCAACGTAACCTCTGTCCTGGAAAACAATACTCATCTCGTAAGCACATCTATACCCAGCCCAAATTGCTGTGGTTCATTTGTGTGCGGTATGCACACTCTGCATAAAAAAAATACTCATCTCGGTTTCAAGAAATCAATTTTTCTAATACTGACAAAATTATATAAAAAATACTAATATTTATGGTTTTTTTTCAAAAGAACATTTAGCATATATAGTACTTTCTTATTCGTCTTTCCATTTTATATTATATAAGTCGTTATGGTTATTTTAGAAGCTACGTGCAACGCACCTATAGGTATATATATATATATATATATATATATATATATATATATATATATATATATATATATATATATATATATAAAAAAAACTACATACAAAGAACTATTGAGTAATTTTTGAACTGTTTGGGTTTTTAAACGTTGAAAGAATATGAATGTTGGTTGTCGCCATGAGTATATTGATTATTTTAACGAATATTATGTAATGAACCTAGAAACATGTTTTCAGGGGTACACGTATATTTGAGTATTTATGTTCATATAAAATTTCACATGTTTTCCTTCATAATTAATTTAGGATTTTTATGTTTTCTATAGGACTACTAAATGAAATAGCTTTTTGGTACAAGAGGAAAAAAAAAAAATCCTTAATCTGATATGTCCTCTACTCAAATCCCTACTATATGAAGGCTACTATGAGGAATCGAATGTGTAGGAGATAACTTCTTTCCCATCTGAGAATCGGACTTTACTTTTCTGCCAATGTACCCTCTGTGTTGGAAAACAATACACATGTCAATTTGAAGAAGTCATTTATTTTAAGATTGACAAAATATATAAAACTTACTAATAATAATTATCATGTGTAATAAACTCTCTCAACCTCTACATTTCAAATTGTAAGTTATTATGGTTTTCTTGATACATAACTTTTGCGACATACCTATATATAAAAAACTATATACAGAGAACTATTGATTAATTTTTTAACTGTTTGGTTTTAAATTGAAAGAATATGAACGTTGGTTGTCACCGTGGGTTTGTTGATTATTTTAATGAATATATAGTAATGGACTAGAAACATGTTTCTAGGAGTTTATATATTTAAGTATTTATGTTCATATAAAATTACATATGTTTTCTTTCATAATTAATTTAAGAATTTTTATGTTTTCTATAAGGCCATTAAATGAAATACCTTCCGCCGAATCCATCCGCCCATAGTTTGTTAGGGAGCATCTCCATTCTCCAATAAAGGCCCCAAACATAGCCCATACTCTACTTTTTGGTACAAGATTAAAAAGCCTTAATCCAACATACTTATTATAGAACTACTTAGGAGCAATACGTTTGGTTTTATTTCTTTTAATATAACATGTTTGCATATGTGTAACACATGCAGCATTACCTTCATAGACAATTGTCCGTGATACAATGGAGCCAATTCCACTAGATTGCTATATGTCATTTCGGAATACATGCAACATTATCTTCATATTTGCATATGATGTTTCGGGTCTGTTTGTTCACCAACAGATTCATGAGTTGTTGTGAGCTATTTTTGGCTAAACACCTTTTTTTTCAAAATAGCTCATGGGGTGAAGTTCTTTTTTTTTTAATGTTCTCATAGAGGAATACAGAGAGGTGAAGCTGAAAAGTATCTTTTCACAGCTCTCTCACTCATTTCTCTCTCATTCATGCATAAAACTGTTTTGCCAAACACTTTTTCTAAAATAGCTCAGTTTCGCTAAAAAAAACTACTCATAAAGCTGTTTCAAAAAAACAGCTTCACTGGTGAAGTTGAGCTGTATCAAACGAGATGGTACAGTTATTTCAGAATGATTTGTAGAAGTTACCGCAAGTGTTTAGACAACTTCTATGAGATGATCACTCCTCATATAGAAATACAAAGCCTATCTGATATCTGGTATTATGGGGATCAAACAAATAGCTAACATCAATATATCCAACCAAAGTTGGGTCTTGGTTCCTTTATGAAAAATAACCCAAGATCCTTAGCCCAACTAGAAACCAACAGCCAACAGCCATAATTCGTCTGTCGCCCAAGGCAAACTCTCAGTGCAGCGCACACACAACATCGCCAACGTAGCCCAGCTAGCTTGCTCCCGCGGCGAGACCATGCAAACAGTCTGTCGCCGGCCGGCCGACAGGAAAAAGGAGGAGTGAGGGAGCCATATCAACGTACACCATGACTGAGCTGGCGGCTGGCGCCGTGAGCTCACTGCTTGTCGTCGTCCGCGACGAGGCGCTGCTGCTTGGCGGCGTCCAGGACGACGTGCAGTTCATCAAGGAGGAGATGGAGAGCATGAAGAGTTTCCTGGCGCACCTAGCCCGGAGCACGCCCCCCGGCGGGGAGCACGACGAGCAGGTGCGCACCTGGATGAACCAGGTGCGGCTGCTCGCCCAGGACTGCCACAACTGCATCGACCTCTACCTGTACAGCGGGAATCCCGACATTCACCGTGCCAAGGGCAGATTCCGGCGCTACCTCTGGTGGGTTTACTGGTTCCTGCGCAAGCTGCTCGCGCAGCACCGCGCCGCGGTCCAGCTACGCCAGCTCAAGGACCGGGCGCGTGATGTCGGCGAGCGACGCTTGAGGTACGGCGTGGAGGTGCCAGTGAGGTCAGGGTCGGGGCAGTCGCCTCCGACAGCTGGCCAGTTAGCGGCTGCGGCGGCATCTTCATCGGTGTGGACTGCTGCTTCCACCGCCGCCGGAGCCGACAACGAAGATGACGAAGAAGACGAACTCGTGGGGGCAATGGCTACCGGCGATCATTCTGGTCGAAGAGCCTTCATTGACTCTCGCACTCTGGACGACTACGTTAAGGCAAAGCTAGAGGAGTGGGTAGAAAAAATTCCTAAAAGCGCCGGCAAAAGTCTGTCGATGGTCATTATGGCACCGTATACATATCAGGATCTCCTCACTCTCGTACAAGAAATTTGGGTTTCCAAGGGCATCGGGTACCAACGCATGGTCATGGTCGACATCCCGGCCTTGCACCCTGATTTCATGCCGCTACGAGCCAAGGAAGTCCTCTTCTACAGTCTGCGCAAGCTCAAGCAACCCCAACCCCAGGAGCAAGGCCCAGATCAAGGCGAAGGGGATTGGGAAGTTTACATAAGAAAAATGCAGATTTACCATGAAACTAGGACGGCTCTTTCCCTTCTTAAAATCAAGGAGAATATCAAAGAGGAGGTTGATGAGAAGCTTGACAAAATCAAAAGTGAGATTCAAGGTCGGCTAGCGAATGGCGACGGACTACCCGAGGGCGACAGGCTGCAGGGTGAGCTTGACCACCTAGACATTGACGTACTCCTTCAGCTGCTGCTCCTTGCAGCTGTTGCTGCGTCTCAACAAGACCAAGGGAAGAACAAAAACACATCTATACCAGCGCAGATCATCAAGAAGCTTAAGGAGCATATGGAAGCAGAGGAAAAGGACAAGATCCTTGAAGCGCAAGAAGTAGCCAAACATGTGACCACGGGGTTGGAAGAAGAAGAAGTCGAAGCCGCGTCCTGCAAGAATATGGAGGAGGAAGAAGAAGAAATGGGAAGTCAGCAGCATACGACACGGATTCACCTCGATGAGGCACAATATGCACACATCCTGCGCAATCTGTTCCCCAAGAGCAGCAGGCACCTGCAGGCTCAAGACAGGTCGTTAGTGGACAAGCAAGCTACAAAGACCGCAACGGCTACACCACTGGGTGAGGGTGAAATCAAACAAATGATCCACGACGCCAAGAAAGACATCTTACGGGAGCTGCAGGAAAGAAAATATGACAAGGGTGAAGGGACAGGTGAATCTGCTGTTCCAGATCAAAACCGAGAAACTGTTTCTGAAAAAATCGGGCAGATGATTGACAACATGAAGCAGGAGTTCAAAGAGCAGCTGGAGATCAAAGGGCTCGTGGAAGAGATCAACAAACACCTGAACTATAAAGGCGCCCTGTTTATCCTCAAAGTTGACGAGCTGATGGATGTTTCCACATTGGAGGATACCAGAAATGCTCTAAGCCTGTTAAACACCAGCTCCGATATAATGATCGTCACTACCACAAAGGTGGACAGCCAGGTGGCTAAAGAATATTGCTATCCACAGCTGGAACCTATAGACTATTCTCTTGCTGGACTCTACCATGATACAGTTCTCACTAACCAGCTGCCGAAGAAGAATGAAGACAAACACTACGACGACCACCACCTCCGAATTTTTCATGATATCTTGGACGAGTGTGAGCCACATGAATTCTGCATGAAGATCTTTACTCATGCTTTGTATGCTAACCCCAAGAGGAACAATGAGGAGTTACTCAAGCTGCACAGCGTCCTGCAGGATCTGCCAACATCATCCAACAGCATCGCCAAGGTGATGTTCAAGTTCTCTTACAATGATCTGCCCAAAGAATACAAGTCCTGCTTGCTATACCTAGCTATCTTCCCTCCGGGACACAAGATCAGGCGGTCAAGCTTGATTGGACGGTGGGTTGCAGAAGGGCTAACTTCCAAGGAAGATTGGCACAGTTCCGTGCGTCAGGCCAACCGATGTTTTGACGCACTTGTTGACCGGTGCCTTGTGCATCCAGCTGATATTGGTGCCACAGGAAATGTAAAGAGTTGCACTGTAGGTGAACCGGTTCATGGAATCATTACCATCATCGCCAGGAAACAACACATCCTGGAGACACGTCTGTCACATCACTTGGCTCGCCACTTCTCCGTCTTCAACGATCTCCAGCTTCGCAGCTCTGACGGGATTGATAAATTCTTCCAGGGGCTCTCTAGATCATCTAGAGTGTCCGTGCTCAAGGTGCTAGATCTAGAAGGCTGTAAGTGCTTTGGTGGGAAGAACCAGCGGTACCTCAAGGATATCTTCAGAAAGATGTTACTGCTGAAATATCTGAGCCTAAGGAGAACAGATATTACCCAGCTACCTTGGGAAATCAACAACCTCCGTGAGCTAGAGGTATTGGATATCCGAGAGACTAAGGTGCCTCCACATGCAACAGCAAGTATCCTGCTCTTGAAGCTGAAGCGTCTGCTTGCTGGTCACGTTGGTCTGAATTATCCAAGCAGTTTTTGCTCTGCTAGTGCTAGTGGCCGGATCCCTCACAAGATCTACAAAATGGTAAACATGGAGGTACTGTCTAATGTCAAGGCCCAGCGCAGTCAAGATTTACAAGATATTGGAAAGCTATGGCAGCTGAGGAAGCTAGGTGTGGTTATTGATGATAAGGATACTCACCTCGAGAAGTTGCTTCAGACGATCAGTGACCTACATGAGTGTCTCCGTTCTCTGTCAATCACTACTATTCCCGTAGCCACACCCACACCCACACCCACACAACGGGAGGTATTGGGTAGTACTCCCAATCCTGCTAGTGCAGATGAGTTACCAGCTGCAGATGGCAATGTCAATGGCATTGGCTCTCTCTTAAAAAACCATCCCAAGATTCTTCAGAGTTTAAGCATCAGGGAAACCACGACCATGCACAAGGGGAGTCTTCTTTCATTGTTCATAAAAGATAATCAAAACATACTGGCCAAGGTAACTCTAAGTGACACGCCGCTGACCAAAGATGATCTCAAACTCCTTGCCAAGCTGCCCATGTTACGGTGTGTCAGGCTCCAAAACATTGCATGCCCCGACACCGAACACATGCTCACCTTCGAGAAGGATGAATTCAAACGTCTTAAGTACCTTCTTGTTGAGGGCTCGGCCGACTCCGACTTGACTAATATCAGTTTTATGAATGGATCAGCCCCTGAGCTTGAGAAGATGGTTCTGTCTTTCACCAGCCCAGGTTCTATTTCTGGAGTTCAGTGTCTTCCAAAGTTGCAAGAGCTTGAGTTGAACAACAGCTTCTGCGGCAGGTTGCTATCCTCGTTTGACGGTGCCACAAAAATAGCCAAGCTGACTCTTCGTGGTACAGAGCTAAAGCAAGACGCTCTGCAAAGCCTCACCAAGAAATCAAATATACGCAGTCTGGTGCTCTTGGAAGGGTCTTTCGGTGGAATACAGAATGAGATTACATTAGGAAAGGATGACTTCTTATGGCTCAACCTTCTTGTTGTTGACTGCTTGGCCATCACCAAGATCATCTTCACCAGCGGATCTGCTCCTAGGCTCGAGAAGATTGTCTGGTCCTCTTCCACATCTCTCTCCGGCATCGAGGAACTTCCCAGATTGAAGGAACTCGAGTTCAAGGGTGACCAGCCAGTCCCTGATGAGGTGATAGAGGCCGTTGACAAACATCAAAACAAGCCTAGTCTTAAACTTTATTGACCAGAAATGCAAGACGAACAAGAGGACGATGACGACGATGCTGCAAGGTTCTCACTATTCTGCTGCTAGAAACAAGCTTGATTCTGGAGAAGCCTCTCCTTTGATTCCTTAGTGTGGTTTGTGTGGAATAATTCCCATTTGTTCTACTTGTCTATTAGTTTCTGTCTGCTGCACCTGCGTGCATGTTTGTGTTCTCCACATGTTTGTACTGAGTGCCTTGTGATTGTAGTTGAGCATAATGGTTGTGCCTATGCTCATGGATTTGCACCGTTTGTATCAACCATCAGGCTACATAGATGGTTTGGTGTAATAAGTGCGGTGTTTGCGCACACATTTGAATTCTTATTAATGTACCGTGTGTTATATTATACAGTAATAGCCCATCAACCCGGTGCTCCAGCATATCTTAAAATATTATATTTTACATAAGTAAAAGTAGTTGTGTGGATAAATTTAGAACGTACAGTACAACTTAGATATTATCTTTACTTCCTCTCTATGTTTATTTCCTAACACAACGTTTTATCTTGTTGTGGTAAATTTACCAATTAATCTATATGGGCGCGTTTGGTTACATGTATACGCCCGGCCAGGCTTTACGGATGCAGTTGTCTAAGCGTTTGGTTGCCTGGTTGAAGGTTGGAGCCTATCCCATGCGGTGCAAGATTCCCTTGTGAGCCAGGCTCAACTCATACGCCAAAAATTCTCGTTTCTACACGGCCAGGCTCACGAGAGCGCATGAAGCGTGCAGACGGGACATGTCAGTGAGACTAGTGATGCTTTCATGCAGCGATCCAAACGAAATCTCCGAACAGCCAGGCTCTGTGAACACGATAACCAAACAACGCCTATGTGTGTGCGCTCGGTCTGGCTACCTGCAGCTTGGCTGCCCAGATACAGCCTGGCTCATCAAAGAAGTGAACCAAACGCGCCCTATTTTCATCCAAAGTGAAATGGTGGCACGTGTGCTTACAGTTGAGGCCCAGTGGCTCCAGTGAAATGGATTGATGGACTAGTTCACACTCAGCTTACATAATTCACTTGCACTGCATCTGCATCTTACAGTTCTAAAAAAAAAAAATATCCAAGTTGTACTTCCACTATCTTAGATCTCACAGCATGTCTCTCCCACATGAAAACAAGATCATAAAGCACTAGTACGGCTAAGCTTCTCAGATTTGATCTAACAATTTATCGTTGTAGTACATCATAGCATAATGATAGAAATCTACTATAGGTGAGCAAAGGCATTGGCCAAAGAATAACTTTACATGAAGTTCAGGCAGAGAGTATTCACTCAGAAATTCAGTCACCTGAAAAAACTTTAACAGAGAGCTGATGGCAAACAAACAGAAAGGAGCACCTGCTTCTCTCTAGGGACTTGTGCTGCAGGAGTTGCCGAGTTGGTCAGCACGGACTGTGCAGGCCATCGTGGCGCCTCCCCGTCCCCGCGCGCCACGATGGCCTTCCACACCGGGTCCCCGGTCGTGAGCTCCCCCGACGCAAGGCTCTCGCCTCTCGGCCGTGGCCAGCATGAACAGGGACATCACCTCGTCCTGCTTCGCGATCACCACCGAGCTCTTCGACAGCAGCTCCTCGAACGCCATGGATGTGACGATGGATGGACTTGTGGCTGTGTTGGACGAGAACCCGGGCCTTGTTCTTCGCGACCCAGTGCATATGTAGTAAACAGCTAACAGAAACAAGTTATTCCATATTTACTCAAAACCACCTCATCCATCGTGTTATTTATGGGGCCAAATCTGTTGAACAGCCAGGTATTTACATGGCACAAAAATATGTCCAATAAGCATCTTTGGTCAAAGGTATACTGGAAAAAAAATCTGCCTTCTTCACATGTATACAGAATGTGCCAACATTCAACTTCAGTGATTTCTTCAAACAAAAAACAATATCATGCATCTAACTCCTGATATCCTGCACACGTCACCAGTGACTAATGGAGTAATGGTGGAGTTTCCTCTTTCCAGATGAGAGGAGTCCACAAAGAGGTGAGATACTAGCATGCTACATTCTACAAAATTACTCAGTTTGACCTGTCGTGTGTAACCTTAGGTGCCTCAAGTTCCTACAAACTACGGGTATTCTGCCGAGTGTGCTTTCGCCACCTCCTCAACATATGAATGCAGCCCCCAGCTCCTAGCAAGCCATAGGTCGCAAGACTCAGGATGGTTGAATTTGCGACGCGTCCATTGTGGGCGCCCTGACAAACAAAAGAAATGATCTCAGCATGGTGCAAACATTTGCACAAAAATGTACGAGTCACTCAAAAGAGGACTTCAAATGGATACCTGTAACAAGAAAATGAAGATGGCAGCATTTGCCAGCGACAGTGAAAAGCTCATCATGCCCCCACGCAGCTCATTTGGTAGGTACCTACAGTGGTGCCAGCATTGTAAACAGAAAGCACTAGACTGTAATTTAAGCTTGATCACAGTATCATATATTCGTACATGCACCAGTAACTTACATTGTTCTCAATCTTGCTAGTGAAGGCAAAATAAAGCCCACACAAGCATGGAAGATGCAGAACACTATCACCAGTGGCCCAATCTCCTGTTGGATGAATATAACTTCTCATTAGGCCTTGAATGCTAATTCTCAACTACATGTTGTTGTGTAAGAGACATGCGCGGTATACCTGGTAATCATAAGCCACGATAGATAAAGCTAGTCCAGCACCAATGTAAGCTATTGTCAAGCTGTCTTCATTCCGGAAGGGAGCTGTGGCTCCATAAAACCATGGAAAACCAGCACTTCCAAGCATTCTTGATGCCAAGAAACAGGGGTAAATCACTGACAGTTGAGCATACCTTCCGTCAGCCTGTGCCAATCAATAGATCTATGAGAACGGTAGCAGAATTTCAGCCTCAAGTTTCCCAAACACTACACACACAGAAGACCAGGCAGGAAACTAGCAGGAAGAACTTGAGACTCATACCACTATGGTTGGTGCCCAGAGAAACCAAAAGGTTGAGACAGCAAAATGGATGCTTGCTTGAGCTAAGACCAGGATCAGTACCCTTTTGTCTGAAACACAATAATTGTGGTCAGAAATGGAAATGGAACGTGCAAACACTGAAAAGCTTAACCTCCAACAATCATGATTCATCACAAGTTTATATTGTGAGAGATGGAAAACTCCTTCCTTTTATGCATTTTTCACATAAGAATTCAGAAACATCTCTTAAATTTGCCTAAAGCAATTCATCGTATGCTAAATATATTCTGACAGACTCAAAAATATCTAGCAGTGCGCCATGCAGTCATGGTCATATTTTATTTCAATTGTGTCTCATATTAAAATATTCGTGGTCAATATTCAACAAAGTCAATGGCTTTATCTTTATAAAGGTTACAAAACTGCACGTTTTATAATGAAATTGTGAAGACTACTACAGATCAAATATGGCAAAATTTGCTCCTGGGCACTATTTATGGAATACAGAGCTTTATCAATAGAAACAAGAAAGAAAGAACTGGATCAAGCAAGATGACTCACCACTCACCTCTGAGGACATGGGCAAAAAATGATTTTTGGTAGCTCCCAATGGCAGATGCACGCTGACTGTGACTGGTATTTGATGCATTTCTGATATACAGAATCCCCACTACTGATAGTGTGGCTGCAAATGCATAGGGAAGCAAGAATCTACTGTTGTCATCGCTAACCAGTACATTTGTGATTTCTTGGCTTCCAACCAGAGACACTGATTCAAAGAATGTCATCAGCCAGAAGGTATCAAACAGCAGATCTTGCTTCTGGTCTTGCTGAAAAGTCAGGATCAAGAACTTAAAGATTAATACAACATAGAGAACACAGTAATAACACATGTATTTAAAAACAATACACAAACCTTCTCATGCTCCAGCACAAGCCACGTCTCAAAACAGAAAGAGAACATTGAAGAGGCAAAAGCCAGAATGAAATTGTTGATCCATGAACAACGAAGCGCACTGAAACACTTCACAACACCTACTGCAACCTGAAGTACCCAGTACAATACGCAAGCCCTTCGTGGTCCTCTATAATCATCAGTGAAAAATTTGTAAGTTATAGCTACTACTGGAAGGATACAAAAACATAGACTGCTCACAGCTGCATCACATAACAGTACATGCTGCAAAGGATACACAACCCGTCTAGGTTAACAACTAACAAGGTGTAGATTATACTTTGCAATTCCTACCAGCCTTATATATCATCCAAACTTCATCAAGAGGCACCCATCTAGGTTAACAACTAACAAGTAATGCATAGAGCTACAGAGTACCTACGCATATAGCCATATACTAATCTTCAGGATCTTTATGTTGTACCCAGACAGTTTTAGGTCCTGTAGTTGTCGTGGGGGCACAACGGTCATATGCCATGAAAAAATAACAGCTAGTAATTAGGTGGTAAAGAATAGGAAACTTACACCACTGCTGGATTCAGAACACAGGTGCAGATGTTGGTTCTCAATCACTCCCCGTCGCGAAATGAAAATGGTAAGCCTACTATAGTACAAGACCATGAAGAGACCTCTAGGCTACGGTCATTCAGTTGGCATCTGATCTAGTTCAAACTGAAATTTGTAAACAGAAAAAGCTACCATGTACCAAGTACTATTATTCATGAAGTGGCTTCAAGCCTTCAAACCAAAAACTGAGGTTCATTAACAGCACCTTGTTAGTCAGTTACTCCATTTAAACACCAGAATCAGATCAGACCTCATATCAGAGACTAATTTGAATGCAATGCTATATGACACCAAACAAAGGGCTGATTTTAACAGGCTATGCAAAATGTTACACCACCAAACATAAATTCATACTCTAAACACCAAATGAGGACTCGCACTCACACAACTGACAAACTGAGCAAAAGCATCCATCCCAAACCCAAACCTTACATTTTGTCAGAGATGACGCCAGAAATGGCACCGGGGAACAGTGCAGCTGCAGTAGTAGAGGCAAAGCGCGCGGCCATCTGCTCCCTGGCAAGCCCACACCGCAAGAACTCATCCTCCCCGAACACGGAATGGATCCCTTCAACCACTGCACAACAACAACCAACACCGCCCGATTAGGAGTGGCACGGCGGCTCGACGAAGGCAGGAGATCGGAGGGGCGCGCCAGCTGCTCACCGGACGCGAGGGAGAAGAGGACGAGGAAGGCGCGGCGGAACCGGAGGAAGGGGGCGGTGCCCACGTCGAAGGGGGAAGAGGACCCGCTGGCGTGCGCCGCAGTCCTCGCGGAGAAGTAAGGGAGGAGGAGCACCGCGGCGAGGGCGGCGGCGGAGAGGAGCGGGTAGGCTACAGGG
Source organism: Chrysopogon serrulatus (assembly GCA_015844335.1). Lineage (NCBI taxonomy): Eukaryota > Viridiplantae > Streptophyta > Magnoliopsida > Poales > Poaceae > Chrysopogon > Chrysopogon serrulatus. Next base: position 378,929 of record JADLZL010004024.1, read on the forward strand.
GTGAGCGCCCACTCCTCCCGCTCGATTACCACCCCCATCGCCAGACTCGGTTCGTGTCCTCGGGATCCGTGGCTGGGTCGCAGGAGTTGGAGGCGCGGGGTGGGACCGGACGGCGAGGTAGTGGTGTCGCCGTCGCCGACGAGATCGACGGGGAAGGGAAGAGGAGGAGATGGGAGTGGGACGACGAGTTGGGCTGTTGGGCCAAGGCCGACGGACGTATCTGGGCCGGACCAACTATTAACACATCTACCTCCCCTAAATTTTGAACTAAATTTCGGCGACCAAAGCCGAAAACAGAATGTTTCCGGTTTCTTGGAATTTAGTTTTGACCAAGCTTATACAAAAGTATATTACTACATTCATTTCAAAATATAGACAATTTTAGTTTTGTCCTCAATAAAAACTTTTTATTTTGTCCTCAATAAAAACTTTCTATTTTAATTGAACATGTTTGCATAAAAATTCATCAACACCCATTTGGTATCTTGTTGTTGGTGGGTTACAATAATAAGTGGAAATTAATTGTAAATCATTAACAGAATTTAATTTATATAGGAAGAGGAAAATCTTACAAAATTAACAGGTAGAGGAAAAAAAAAGAAAGTAACATTGCAAGACCTAGGGTGTACTCAATGGGGCTCAAATCATAAAACATTACAGAAAAGAGCACCATGGCTTCGGGTTATTATAGAAAATACATAATCATTGTTAAAACTACATAATACCCTGCGCGTTGCTACGGGGATTTTGTAGAAGGATTTGTGGATAGTTCTTTTGCATTGGAGTTGAAGTGTGAGGACTTAGTGTAACAAATTGCCAAGTTAGAACTAAAATGCACACTAGATGGATTATATTTTCTATAGTATGGAACTAAATAGAATCCATCCAAAAAGAGAAGTTATACTCATGAAGATATATCACTGGATCATCCTGACAGAAAGTACTAATGAGACATCTTACTGTAATAACTAACAATATTGCCAATTTTATGTAAGTAGGTACCGTAGTTTACAAGAAGGCTGCATGTATTTTTGGCCATGTTGACACTTATTAATGTACAATTTTTATTAAGCAAATACCCTTGTATCATATATGAATATCTAGTAGAATAGGGTTACTACTAATAATTTCCACGAGTTTTGGTGAATTGTGTATTTTTCAAGGAATTATCCAGAAAAGCTTAAAAGAGAGATTAAAGTGCATATTAACCACGAAACTTATCCGCGACGGAAAATATCGCCAACAGAGGTGGGAAGGATCTAGAAGACACCCGGGCGGCGGGACCGGGCAGAGGAGCCAGTGGGGCCAGCCTGCCCCCCCCCGCCCGTGCGGCCCCCCCCGTGGCTAGGGGTTTGCCTCCCCCTTCCGGAAGCTTCCGCCACCGCCACCGAGGAGTCATCTCAGCCCCTTGTTAAGTCGGTTTGATCCAACAAACAGGCGCATTCATCCCACCGGCTATAAATAAAGGGGCGGACCCTCCCGAGAAGAGGGGCCGATCAAGAGTCAAGAGCGAGCATTAGATAGAGATCCACTAGATCTAGGCTAGCAATCAAGATAGAGATTAGAGAGATAGAGTAGAGGAGTAGAGATTCGGAGGAGTCCAGGCACCGTCGGAGCTTCTTCGCAACAGATGTCGATTCGGATTCAGCCTCCCTTGCCCGGAGTCGCGTTCGAGGTACTTTTGTATTCGCCATTCGATTCAAGTAAGCAACTTGTTTTTATTCGTTCTTAAGTTTGCAACTCATATTATATTGAGTACTTCTATTTGGGTAGCTCCTGTGTCGGAGGAGTGATTAAGTAGCATAGACGTGGTGGTGTCCGGGCTATGGTTGCTTGTAGATGTCCCCCCGATTAGCCGGATAGTGGTAGCTCGCTTGAAGGTGACTTTATAGCTTCGTTGAATCCTCCGTAGTCCACGTCCCCGTTGATAGGATAGATAGGCTGATAGGTACTTGGTAGGAGATTACTCTGTTTCTTCTTCTATTCGAAAGTGACTTGCCCGATTAAACGATATTATACAAAGCTTACCGGTTGTCGAGGAACTAGAGTGCAATAGCTATTTCCTCGTTCTTGATAGTTTTCTAGATTGTTTGTACCCCTTAGATTAAGAGTTATAGACTTAGTCATAAATCACCTACTGTTCCTTTGGGTTCGATATTAAAACCGGGTTGATCTTGGTGAAGTGCTGATCAAGTATATATCCGGCGCTTGCGGATAATCTGATAATAATTATAATATAGGGTGTAGTTAATTTATACCAACAAGCATTTACGGCGCCGTTGTCGGGGAACGGTTTGTTGATTTTGACTTTAGTTTATCTTAATCTATTATTACCCTTTTATCTTGAAAAATATATATATATATATATATATATATATTATAAATATTAATATGGAACACTAATCTCAACTTTTATATCAATACGGAGCACCATCGGGATCGTACCTCCGACCAAAAGAATCATCTAAACCTATCACATCATCTGGCTATGAGCTACGCCCGGGATTAATTAAATTAGTTCAGAAACATACTTTTTTCTCGATAATTCTAGCGAAAACCCCTATTCTCATTTAACCGATTTTGAGCAAGCATGTTCATGTTTAAGTATTAAGGGCATGGCTGATGATACTTTAAGATGGAAACTCTTTCCGTTTTCATTAACGGACGAGCTAAGAAATGGTATAATCGCCATGTTGGGAGTAGTCAAGGAGATTGGAAAATATTACGAAAAAACTTTTGTCTTAAATTTTTTCCTATAGAAAAAGGTCGCCAAACTTTGTTTTAAAAATTATAGGATTTAAACAATTAGATAATAAATCGCTAGGCAAGGCTTGGGATCGTTTTGATGGCTTTGTAAATTCTCGGACCTAATCTTGCTTTACCAGAACCCATGCTTTTTTACAATATTTTTTTAGGCCTTGATGATAAAAATAAAGAATATCTTAATTTTAGTGCTTGGGTGGAGCATTTATGCATATTACTGTTGAGCATGCTAAAACTATTCTTACTAATATCTTAAATGACCTTCCCGAAGAAAAAGAAGAGTTGTTAGAAGAAGAATTCATGTTAGTTAAAAATAAACTTTTACCCGATTCATCTCTACCTATAGTTGAATTAGCATCTGAACTAGCTAATGAGAAGGAGACAACTCCAACTTCTGAATGGATGTTTGGAATTGAGGATGAATTCTTTGATGATTATGGAAAGCTACATTTTATAGTAAGATTATTCAACCCCAACACTCTAGGGATTTCGACCCAAATCTTTCACATCCCGATGATTTAAAATTTCTTAGAGAAATGACAAGATAATTAATTTTTATTTTGGATGATGATTGGTTAATAGAATCGAGCAATCTTCGGAGTAATTCGCCTTTAATTCACCCACGGTCGCTATAAAGTTGCAAGTAGATTCATATCCTTTTGAGACTTTATATGACCCAGTTGTAGGAGTCAATATTATGTCTTATACATTTGCTAAGGAATTCTTAAAAGACATGCCATTAATTCCTATAAATAAATTATTAAAAAACTGTTCGGGACACATTATTCCTAGTTTAAGAGTTTTAACGCACTTTCTATTGTTGTTAATGATTTCCGCATTTTGCTAAATTTCTATATTTTTGATGTTTGGGATTTTGATGTAATGATTGGAGTACCTATACTAAAACTTCTTCAAGAAGGTCGCGATGGTAAATTAAACATTAAGTTTGGGAAAGGATTTAGTTTTTCAATACCTATAACTCATGCAGTAAAAGTTAAAGCAGAACCCCTTCCCGAATTAGATCCAATAGAAGAGGTTAAGGCTATTGAATTCGATAATTTTATTGAACCTGATTTAGAAGATGATACCCAGTTCTTCATTAATGAAGAGGAGGAGGACCCTGTTGATCCTGAACCTCTTGATGAATTACTAGAGCCACCTGAACCTCCTATTGAGTTTAAACCACTACCTTCTGTCTTAAGTATGTTTTTCTAAATAATGATCAAAATTATCCGGTGATTATAAGTGATAAACTTTTTTCGATGAAGAGTCTTATAAATTAATATTTTAGAAAAACATCGTCTTTGCTTTTTGGTTATTCACTCCAAGACCTTAAAGGGATCATCCATGTCCTGTGTACTCATCGCATACCAACCAACCCCGAAATTACACCTTCAAGAGAGCCTTAACGTAGACTTCAGAATACGATAAGAGAAGTTGTGAAGAAAGAGGTCTTAAAATTTTTGCATGCAGGAATCATATATCCTATACCGCATATTGAGTGGGTAAGCCCTGTGTAAGTTGTACCTAAAAAGGGAGGAATGACAGTTGTCCAAAATAATAAAAATAAATTAATACCTCAAAGAACTGTCACTGGATGACGAATGTGCATAGATTATAGAAAAACTCAACAAGGCAACAAAGAAAGACCATTTTCCTCTACCTTTCATTGATGAGATGTTAGAACGCTTTAGCCAATCATTCTTTCTTTTGTTTCCTTGATGATTATTCAGGATATCACCGATTCCTATCCACCACGATGATTAAAGTAAAACCACATTTATATGTCCTTATGGAACTTATGCTTACCATAGAATGTCGTTTGAATTATGTAATGCACCCGCTTCTTTTCAAAGATGTATGATGTCTATATTTTTCGATATGATAGAAGAAATTATGGAAGTTTTTATGGATAATTTTTCAGTTTATGGAAAGACTTTTCTTGATTGCCTAAAAAATTTAGATAAGATTTTATAAAGATGTGAAGAAAAACATTTAGTCCTCAATTGAAAAAAAAAAATCATTTTATGGTTATAGAAGAAATAGTGTTAGAACACTTAGTGTCGAAAGAGATATAGAGGTAGATAAAGCTAAAATTGAAGTAATTGAATAGCTACCTCCACCTGTTAATATAAAAGGAATCCAAAGCTTTTTTGGTCATTGTGGTTTTTATCGTAGATTTATAAGAAACTTTTCGCAAATTGCTAGGCCTATGACTAGATTATTAGCTAAGGATGTACCCTTTGAATTTGATGTTGAATGCTTAGAATCCTTTAATATTCTTAAGAAAGCACTTACATCGGCACCAATCATTCAACCTCCTGATTGGTCCTTACCTTTTGAAATTATGTGTGATTCTAGTGATTATCTTTGTAGGAGCAGTTTTAGGACAAACAAAAGATAAAACGCATCACGCAATTGCTTATGCTAGCAAAACAATGACGAAGCACAATTAAATTATGCAACAACCGAAAAAGAACTCTTAGTCGTCGTTTTTTTGCTATTGATAAATTTAGGTCTTACTTAGTTGGAGTTAAAATAATTATTTATACCGATCATCTTTGCTCTTAAATATTTGCTCACTAAGAAAGATGCTAAACCGCGCTTGATAAGATGGATCTTATTGCTTCAAGAATTTGATTTGGAAATAAAAGATAGGAAAGGAATAGAAAACCCCGTTGTTGATCATTTGTCTAGGATGCATTTTAAAGAACCTCTGGAATTACCTATCAATGACTCATTAAGAGATGACATATTATTTAAAGTGACCAAGTCAGACCCTTGGTACGCGAATATTATCAACTTTATGGTTGCAGGTTACATACCACCAGGAGAAAATAAAAAGAAGCTTATTTATGAAAGTCGTCTCCACATATGGGATCCACCATACCTCTTTAGGGTTTGTTCTGATGGACTGCTCAGAAGATGTGTACCAGTGGAGGAAGGCATGCAGATCATTCAGAAATGCCATTCATCACCATATGGAGGTCATTATGGGGCATTCCGCACTCATACAAAAATCTGGCAGAGTGGTTTCTTTTGGCCAACCATGTATGAAGATACCAAAGGTTTCATCCGGAGATGCGGGTCGTGTCAGAGGCACGGGAATATCAATGCTAGAGATGCTATGCCACTCACCAACAATCTTCAGATAGAGCTCTTTGATGTTTGAGGAGTTAATTACATGTGACCATTTGTGAAATCAAAGAATTATGAGTATATCTTGGTGGCAGTTGATTATGTATCCAAGTGGGTAGAAGCTATGCCATGCAAGAATGCTGATTCAAAACACTCAAAAAGGATGTTCGAAGAGGTTATATTTCTAAGATTTGGGACACCAAGGATGGTTATAAGTGACGGAGGAACGCATTTCACTGACAAGAAGTTTCACTTATACCTACAAGCTCATGGAATACGACACAATGTCGCTACTCCATATCATCCTCAGACAAGTGGCCAAGCAGAAACATCAAATAAACAAATCAAAAATATTCTTCGAAAAACGGTAAATGAGATGGAAACTTTATGGAAGGATCGGTTACCCAATGCACTATGGGCATACCGGACAGCTTATAAGATACCTTTAGGTATGTCACCATATCAGTTGGTATATGGCAAGACTTGCCATTTACCCGTAGAACTAGAGCATAAAGCTCATTGGGCTATCAAGAGATGGAACATGGATCTAGAAGCCGCTGGAGAGAAGAGAAAGATGCAACTATCAGAACTGGAAGAATGGAGAGAGAAAGTCTATCACAATTCGAAGATCTATAAATAACGAACAAAGAGATGGCATGATAAGAGGATCAAGAAGAAGGAGTTTGCACCAGGAGATAAGGTATTACTTTTTAATTCCAGGTTTAAATTGTTCGGGCTTGGAAAATTGCGAAGCAAATGGAAAGGACCATTTACTGTTGTGAATTCATCACCACATGGAGCGATAACTTTACAATCAAACGAAGGTATGTTATTCAAGGTAAATGGACATCGGCTTAAACTTTTTCTAGAACCATTTGATTCAGTAGTAGTTGATGAATTGGATTTTATCCAATTACCAATTTATTAAGCTCTATTCTTTTCCGGTACAAAAAAATTATCTCGCAATGCAACTAATAGGATGTAGTTAGAGTCTGAAGGCACCATGAGGAAGGGCACCCCGAGGGGACCCCTGGTGGGGCCGGCGGCGCCCCTAGTGGGGGCGGGCGGCGCCCCCCCCCTCTCATCCCGACTCTCGTTCCCTTATCCTTCTACACTCTTCCTAAGTATATTCGCGTATAATCCAATCGCGTTCGGATATTCTTTCGTACGAACCCCGTAGAACCTAGGTTTGTCCTCATCCTGTCTCCTGAAAACCCCATATAAATACGTACCTAGACCCCCTCAATTGTATCCCATAAACAGCCACCTCTCTCCTCCAGAGAAACTCTCCCATCTAGATCTAGCAGCCATGGCGGACAAGGCGATCGTCTCCTACGGCGTGGACTTCAACAACATCCCCAGCGATGATTCGAAGGCCTTCGTCCTCGCGCAGCCGAAGCCTCTCGTCGTTGTGCCACCGAAGCAAGTTGCTACGATCCCCCAGCGCCAAGAGCAAGCCTACTACGTACAAGATCCATCTGCTCTTCCACCACCACCTGCAAGACTGCTGCTAGAAGGAGGTGCCAAGGGGAAGCAGATTGCTATTCCCAAGGGTACTCCGCTTTTTCTATCTAGGGACAATGAACGGCTCTTGTCGGTCCAAACCGACAAGAAAGGAAAACTGGTATGTGCAAAGTACACCAATGCTCGTCCCGCTGTCCAAGGAGTTCGCGCAAACCCCAATGAGGTCTGCTACATAGAGCTCATACCACCTAAGCCAAAGAGAAAGAGAGCTGCCCCAGCACTGGCAAAGGTTCCTAAGCAGCCCCAGCTTTCTCTACGCATTCTTAGTGAGAGGATTAAAGGACTCTCTAACTCTATTACAGGCTTAGAGAGGGCTGACAAATTAAGGGATAAGATCATAGACGACATGGCTAAGCAGATAGAGATCAATATCAAGTTAATCCTGCTAGGTTCGGTTAGTTAATTGAGTCAGTCGGGTCATAAATTTTTCTTAGAACAAAGCCTAATGAGCTAGGACAGTCGTTAGCTCAGTCGTTAAAGCGTCTGTCAAGTTATATTTTATCACCACCATAATGAATAAAGTGCCTTATCTTTTATAATAATATTTTATTATCTACTCTACTCTCTATTTTTGGTATATGTTTGTCTCCACATGTTGCGCAGAGAAGTATACAGGAAAACAAGTGTGGGGGAGCCATATTGCAATCACGAAATTGAAATCGATCAAAAAAATGATGTAATTCGGAGCACAATCAAACCAGGACCACCACGCCAAGTGAAAGCGGGCCTGGGGCCATAGTGGCCCGCCGACCGGCGCCCGCCGGGCCGGGCGGGTGCCCCTACACCCCTCCCCGTCTCCTCGTCTCGGTCACGGTCAGGTTTGAGTCCGATAAAATATAATCGGATATATCCTACTTTGATTTATTATCTGAATTATAAATCTTCATATTAAATGCTTTTTAAAGGATGATAAAACCCGTTTAATCTATGACTTGAAAATAAATTATATAACACTCTTTCTGGAAGTTATGATTACTGTTAGAAAATATTGGTACATCATGAATGCTTAAGTTATTATGGAAAGTAAGATAGCGAAATAATGAGTACTCAATTCCTGATAATTTGTCTTTGGAGATTTTATTTTAAAAATTTAAAAACAATTAGCTTCACTTCTCCTTGTGGTGGAAACCAATAATAATCATGTCACTCTGTTATTTATAATGGTCTTGGTTGATCTTGGTTGAGAGACTTATCATATTCTCAGTATCATAAAATAAAATGAAATAAAAAAATAATAATAAACTCTCTTGAGTATTATTGTGAAGGAGGTATGAGCTATTCAAAAATCCAAGAAAATAAAAAGGGACAAGTGTCCGAAACCTCAAAAGATAGATCACGAGGAAATAAAAAGGGACAAGTGTCCACAACCTCGATTAAATGAAAAAATTTTTTGAGCAGGTGCTCGATAGTAGAATTAGCCTAAAAATAGCTCATGGTCCCTTCAACATAATATGCCAAGAGTGGATGATTTTTCTGAACTAGGAATATGATATTTCTCTCCCCGACTATGAATATTGAATTAATTAATATCACAAGTGTTAATGCCACTATAAACAGGAGAAGGATGAGCTAAGTTTTATTTGCAAAAATTTGCTTACTCTCCAATAGATATAATTAAAGGAAAAGAGTGATCTGTTTCAAGCTATTCTACTCCTTAATCACTCAAGGATTCATGGTAGACACTTTAATTCCACAGTGCATGATAACTGAACTAGTTTTATATAATTCAATTCTCAAGTTATGCATTAAATGTTTATTCTTTTTGTACTAAAACCAACCTTTTTCTCGGGACGAGTAAAAGCCTAAGTGTGGGGGTAATTGTTGACACTTATTAATGTATAATTTTTATTAAGCAAATACCCTTGTATCATATATGAATATCTAGTAGAATAGGGTTATTACTAATAATTTCCACGAGTTTTGGTGAATTGCGTATTTTTTAGGGAATTAACCAGAAAAGCTTAAAAGAGGGATTAAAGTGCATATTAACCACGAAACTTATCCGCGATGAAAAATATCGCCAACAGAGGTGGGAAGGATCTAGAAGACACCTGAAGCAGCGGGACCGGCAGAGGAGCCCAGGTGGGGCCGGCCGGCCCTACCCCTGCGCCGTGCGGCCCCCTGTGGCTAGGGTTTGCCTCCCCCTTCTGGAAGCTTCCTCCACCGCCTCCGAGGAGTCATCTCAGCCCCTTGTTAAGTCGGTTTGATCCAACGGCGCGCATTCATCCCACCGGACTATAAATAAAGGGCCAGACCCCCCTGAGAAGAGGGGCCAGATCAAGAGCTGAAGAGCCAGAGCATTAGATAGAGATCCAATAGATCTAGGCTAGCAATCAAGATAGAGATTAGAGAGATAGAGTAGGGTAGTAGATATTCGGAGGAGTCCCGGCCTGTCGGAGCTTCTTCGCAGCTGTATTCGTCTGGATTCAGCTCCCTCACCCGGAGCTGCGTTCTGAGGTACTTTTGTATTCGCCATTCTAATTCAAGTAAGCAACTTGTTTTTATTCGTTCTTAAGTTTACAACTTATATTATATTAAGTACTTCGATTTGGGTAGCTTCTAGGTCGGAGGAGTGATTCGTAGCATAGACGTGGTGTCTGGGCTATGGTTGCTTGTAGATGTCCCCTGATTAGCCGGATAGTGGTAGCTCGCGAAGGTGACTTTATAGCTTCGTTGAATCCTCTATAGTCCACGTCCCGTTGATAGGACAGATAGGCTCATAGGTGCTTGGTAGGAGATTACTCTGTTTTTCTCCTATTCGAGTGATTTGCCCGATTAGACGATATTATACAAAGCTTACCGGTTGTCGGAACTAGAGTGCAATAGCTATTTCCTCGTTCTTGATAGTTTTCTAGATTGTTTGTACCCCATTAGATTAAGAGTTATAGACTTAGTCATAAATCACCTCTTGTTCCTTTGGATTCGATATTAAAACGGGGTTGATCTTGGTGAAGTGCTCATCAAGTATATATCCGTGCGCTTGCGGATAATCGATAATAATTATAATATAGGGTGCGGTTAATTTATACCTACAGGCCCCCCTGCATGTGGTGCCAAAAAATAATAATCCGTAATATTTTTTTAATGGTTATTAATCTGTGTACTCAAGGCAGTTGTATCTATTTAATTTATTTTCAGAACAGTTATGTACAAATAATTAGATACGATATGATGTTGTATCTTCATTCTTGATACATGAGCCTTGTGCCTTTTGGCCTTTGTGTGATATGGCTAGTGTTGACATTTCTAACATAACTTCGCGTTAAGTTGTCATCCCTAACATGATGCCGGAAATGCTGGAAAAGAATCTACTTGACTGCTCTAAAAATAACTCTATAGAATATATCTGCAAGTGCACAGATAATTCTTCTGTTGTAGCATTTCACCTGGTAAGATTTTCAAGTATCGTTGATTTGTTTTTAGCCAAAAAGAAAACTTATTTATTATGTAGGATTATCTCTAAGGGGGTAGAAAAAGAAATTATGACTATGACTTTAAATGTGCAAACCTATATTAATCAACCACTCTAATGCTTTAGCAGGGGTGAGTCAAGATAAAAATAAGCATAAAGACAAATATAATAAAAGGTACTTTTTAGAGACAGAGATTAAAGACTCAACTAATGTAATTGGACTAAGCAGGAGATTCGGCTAGAGTAAAGAACTTCTAAATTATCTCTAAATAATAAGTCTACAGATTATACTAGAATACACTTTTATTTATAGTATAACCAACTCAGAAAACAGCATAAGGAGCATCAACTAGGGAGGATTTTGAGACATAACCGTCACCTCCTTTGCGACCGCGTTCTACTAGTTTACATACGGGGGATGAAATACAGAGAACTCAACAGACCTGTACGTCTGCGATCTACTACACTACTCGGCATATCAGGGTGCTTCTGTAGGTACATATGATATCTAAGCACCATACTTATATAATACATACCACCTAACCCACTCGAGTATTGAATTAGACGCTTTACGAACATATGACTATAATCATCACCAATCATAACTATATCAAGAATATAACTAGAGCAAACTAAGAACATAATAAGTAGCAATATAATAATTAAGAACAAAGTCATAAAAAGAGATATAAGACTAATTACCGGTCTTCCATTTGCAGATCTCGAAATCCCGAATGTAGCCCCAACTCTACTTGAACCTTACTAACTAAAGTCTAATCTAGAACTTGAAGAACTGGAGCTCTAATTCTAATCTCTCGAAAACCTTACATTCTAGTCTAATCTTGACAAATGAATTGAGACAAAACCCTAATTGCTCCTGGGGGTGCAGGCCTATATTTATAGCCCGGTGAAGAAAAGGATGGCCGTTGGATTAAACGGACTTCATGTAGGGCCAAGATTGATCCTCAAAGGCGATGGAGGAATACTCCAGAAGCTCATGGAAGACTGTGGAAGGAGAGTGCCGCCCGGCCCTTTGGCCCAGGGCGGCCGGCTCCCCTGGTGGGCCCCGCGTCTCCGCTTCGTTCTGGTGTCTTCTAAATCCTTCCTGAGTCCGTTGTACATATTTTGTGTCGCGGTTAAGTTTCGTGCTAATCTTGCAATTAAATCCTCCAATTTTCCTTTTCTGGAATAATCCCTACGAGAGAAAATATGAAATCACCAAAACTCGTGAAAATTATCGGTCAAAACCTTTATCTTTTCTATTGGTGACCTCTTTATGCACTTCGTTGACGGTTAAAAATGATCGTTATCTATCATCAACTACTGATTGAATTAGAATAAGTGCTTATGGTTATGCGCAACCTATCCACTACAAAAAAAATCTGGGCTTTTATAACAAACTGAAAGTGTCATGAAAAGTACAAAATTTGTCACAAAATGAATGTCATGATGAAAAACCACCGTATGAAGGTCGTCTTATAACGACCGTCTACCTTGTGATGATACTATGTAAAACCATCATAAAATGTGATGACTTATTATGTAAAACCGTCATATAATGTGATGTCTTTTTGTGACGGTTACGTTATGTTGTCATATATTGTTGCTATTTAATTGCGACTTGTCACATATTGGTTGGTCAACTCGTCACCTAATACGTAAACTGTCACAAATTGTAGGTTGGGAGTCCTGATTTAGACAAGTTATTGCGATGACAGCGTAACATTATATATAGACCCAACATTTATGGTCCAGGGCCATACTATGGGCTGACCCAATTGAAACAATAATAATAAACTACATAACCAATTTCATAATATCATAATGACCAGCTCATACAACAAAATATATAAATAATAATGCTCCAGCCCATACAAAAGCACATGTTCCAGGATACATGTTTCTATACAAAAGTACAACAAAAACATGAATACAAAATGATCCAGCCAACTAAACATGTTCCGGCAGATAGCGCCAAGTTCCCGCACCAAACAAGTTCCAGCCAGCAGCCAGCGCCAAGTTCCAGACAACAGCCCAGCAAACAGCACCAATGACCCTATCTAAATGTTATATGAAAAAAACAAAACCATAAAGACATATACTGATCCATAAAAAATGTACTAACTAAATGAATCACACTTTTCACTTGCTGGCATTAACTCATGTAACACTGAAGCAGTTACTTAGAGCTAATGAAAATCCACAGTAGCATATTTTAATCATCTCAAAAAAATGGTTAGATAAGTCAAACAATTTCTAGGTAAAACCAGCCTAAAATTAAAATTAGAGTCACTAGTAAGATGTTCAGATAGCTACTAGACATATGGCTTGCACTGTTAAATTATCAGATAAGGCTTGGACTGTAAAAATGCATTGAACTGTAACGTACACATAGCTACTAATCATGGCTTGGACTGCAGGCATAGTGAAGTGCCACATGTGAATACAGATAGACAAAGGCAGCTAAGTAGTGCTAGTACACAGCAGAATTAACTCTAGCACATGGCAATGGTGTACTATAGGATTAAACTGTTCAGTCTACTAAAGCTAAAAAACACTATGCTTCCATACTTCACTATGTCAAAACAGCAGTGAGACAACAATATATGTCAGCATTTTCAATCTATTAAAAAAAAAAAATCCTTGCCTTGTTGTATATTGATACTATTTTATTACCAGCTAGAAGCTAACATAGCTACCAACAGTTCGGCACATATCAAACAGCATGTTATTACTAATCAGTCATCGCACATATTCTAGTTTTTCTCAAATAATATGACTAATTTCTATTGAGTATACAAGCTAAAGCAACCAATAGCTGTTGACCATTAGCACCAAATGTTATATGCAGAAAACATAGTACTTAATATATCATAAGAATAAATGAGTGGCTAAGGTCCAGCCTGCAGGCAGCAAACAGGGAAACCCCCAGAAATGTATAGGATTTCAGCAGTGAGCATGAAGATCCAATAAACTTTGAGTTAAAGTTCAGCCTGTTTTTTACTAAGTTTTCTTTGCAATTTCAACCGTCTGCATATGTACATGAAACAAAATATTATCTTAATACTAAGTTTTCATGTGGAAACCCGAAATGATTTCAGCTGAAAAGTCATGAATATAAAAGTCGTAGAAGTCATCAAGATCTACAACTTTTATTTCGTCATTTCTTCGTTCAAATCCGTTTGGGTAATTTTGAATTTGAGTTTCAAAATTTGATAAATTCAAATAGAATTTTAACATAGTAAAATAATTTCAAATGAAAAAAGTGAGCAACAACAAAGTTATACAACTCATCAAGATCTACAACTTTAGTCTTGGTCATTTCTTCATCCGAATTTGTTTGAACAATTTAAAGCTATTGAATTCAAACTCAAAATGGGTTTACAAATTAAAAAGAAAAAACATGTCTCAGCCCTACTCTTTTAGCCCTACAAATTAAAAAGAAAAAAAGGTTGTAGCTTAGTGGTTACAAGAGCCTTAGTAGCACCTCAAATTTTAGTTCCGACTCTCTGTAGGAGCGAATATTTCAGGATTTAACGACGTTTATATGCTTTCAGTAGTAGGCAATATTCCCGTTAACAGCGAGATGCCTGTGGTATCCGAGTTGTACTATGTAATTGGCAAAAAAAAAAGTTGTGAAGTCTTGAAAAAAATTTGCAACCCTACCTAGTTTATCTCTGTGCATGCAAAGCTACTCAGCAAGGAAGGAAAGAAAGAATTCACACGATTAGGTGCATCGTGCATGCATGAGCTATGGAATTATTAATGCTGATGGCCCACTGGTCTCCATGACGTGTTCCTGTTTTGTAGGGCAAAACTTGGATCAAGGGAGATATAGGGAGATCAATCATTACTAGTAAACATTTTTGCTTTTGAATAGTTGTGAGGTGGGGGTAATCTTTTTTACTTTTTTTGAGAATTACACAGTACAACGCAGATGCTCACAACACGCACGCACACTCATCCCTATGAACACACGCATGCAAACCCTACCCCTATGAGCACCTCCGAAGAACTGAGCCGGCAATATCTAGAGATTCCCGAAGTCACCACTGGCGCCTCCTCATCGACGGAAACGTCGCTTACCACTTAAAGCGTAACGCCGATAAATCCTGGAAAAATTCCAGGAAAAGGTGCGAGCACCAGGATTTGATCCCTGATGGGTAGCGTCCCACTGGACAGTCCTACCACTATATTTATTCAACACCGTCCAAATACTTTTATGAGCCTTGCACTGAGGTCGTAGCTTCAGGCTTTCAGCCTTGAGCCGGCGTGACAAAGGAAAGAAGCCAGTCGTTGGTGCCTTGTGGCCTTGTGGGAACGGAGTAGGATAGAGGTGGGGGCACTCACGCTCTGTTACATTACATTGTGAATCCGAAAAAGTCCCCTTAAGTTTAGCATATGTCCAAATAACTTCCTAAACTAACATTTGGTTCAATTTACTCCCTCCAACTATTTCAGTTGGTCCAATTTACACCTTAAAAAGATTTTTCTTTTTATTTCTACATGTACAAATTATGTTTTGGTTTCAAATTTTGTGAAGTGATAGAAGACATCATATCTTGTGTTAGAAAAATACATTATGAATTTTTCAAATTATTTGTCTGTATTGTATCTATAGTGTTTACTGATTATTAAATTTTATATAACTATCAAGATAGTGGCAAAAAAGTAAGATAATTTTTTCCAATATAACTTATGATGTCCTCTATCACCTCACCAAATTTTATATTAAAACTCAACATATACATGAAGAAACAAAAATAACTATCCTGTTAAGGTGCAAATTGGACTATCTAAAATACTTGGAGGGAGTAAATTGATCTAAAGTTAGTTTAGGGGCTTATCTGGACATAGACGAAACTGGAGGGAGTAATTTGGACTTTTTCCTTGTGAATTTGTGCCATGGCCCACGGCTTGCTCACTACTGGGTGGTGGTTGCTCCGCTGCTGCGCCTGCGCCTGCGCCTGCGTCCATCTCTCTGTCGACGCAATGTGACACAGGACAGTGGACACACATGTCACATGTTGGGCACCCACTATCTTAGCCGTCCAACCAGACCTCGAGATAACAAGTCCTGGCAGCTCTCTCGAACCCTCTCCCCCTGCTACAGTGAGAGAGGCGAAAAGGAGGCGATTTGTGCTCTCGCCGGCGAGGTCGCCGTTCCTCTCCGCCTCCGGCGGCCTTCTGGCCCTCGGATGTGTGGGAGGACGGTGGCTCTCCATCCGGCGGTGTAGATTAGGTCCTAGGATGTCTAAGTCTAGGTTTCTGGCGGCGGTGGCGGCGTCGTCAAGGAATAAGGTCTCTCGAGTTCTTCCCCGTCTCGGCGGCGCTCTCCTCCGACGTTGACGACGAGCTCGTGGGATGTGTTCGGCTCCGGTTATGGAGGAAGCTCGCGGCGTCGTTTGGTGTCTTTGATGCTGACGGCGGCGCGTGGTGGTCCAGCTGCTCGTGCTGGACCTCTGGAGGCTGGATCTGGCCGTGTTCCTCGCAGGGCTTCGGTGAGTGGGTTCGGTCCAGTTGGGGTGCTCCCCGGCCGATGTGGCTTCTACATTTGCTATCAATCAGTGGCTCTCCTCTTCAAAGCTCAGCTTTGGAGGCCTTCTCTATTGGGGGTGCTCTTCGCTGCTTCTTTCGGCTATCGACGTTGGCCTCGTGGCTCTTCGCGGTGTCCAGGCGGGCGCGGTAGCGTCGAAGCTATGGCTTCTCCGACGGGGCTGTTCACGCTGGTCCTCAGCGACCTCGTTGTTGTTCCTTTTCGGTGTGGGGCTTGTGTGCTAGCAGCTTACGTACTGCTACCGTATGTCTGTGTTTGTGTATGTATTTCCTTACTCCATGAATACAGATATCGTTTTTAGTCAAAAAAAAAAAAACAGACCTCGAGATATGCAACTGACCATGACAACTTCTTCTGTATATTCTTTCTTGTCCTGTACATTGCGTATCTACGTACTACTCCTATACATAACATATACATATATAAAAGGCGGCCTCTCGTTCTCTCTCTTCTTTCTCTGTCTTCTTTCCCAGGAACAAGTCTAAATACCCCTCTGAACTATTGGCATGTGTCTAACTTAGACCTTGAACTACAAAACCAGGTATTCTACACCCTAAACTCTTGAAACCGGTGCAATTAACTCCCTGGGGCGATTTTGGAGGACGGTTTTGCCTACGTGGCGTACAACGTGGCAACGGTTTGACACAGTGGCCAAGCGGGAGGAGGGGGGCACGCATGGGTGCTGGATGAGGCTGACTGGTGGGCCCCACCTGTCAGGGCGCCACCTCAATTACTCTGTCACCTCCCCTGCTTCTCTCCCACTCCGCCCCGCGGCCTTTTTTCTGCCCGTCCTCTCGCTTCTCGTGCTCCTCGCGGCGTCCGTGGCCGCCGCGCTAGCCGCTGCCGCGAGGGCGCGCGCCTGCTCCGCGGCCGCCTCCGGTCCCCGGCCCGGCATCGACCAGACACCCGTCCGCCGGCAGTGTCCAGCATGGCGCCCTCACGGCGGACCGCGCGGCAGCGCTACTGGCGGGCGGCGCGCGTCGCGCGCCGCTCCTCCAAGCTCCACGCCGTGGCGGTGCGCGCCGGCGTGGACCGGGACAAAGCGGTCGCCTTTCGTCTCCAGTGCGGGTACGCCGCGTCCAGCCGGCTGGACCTCACCGTGGCGCTGCTCCGCCGCACGCCGGACTCGACCGCCGTGTTCTACACCTCCGCCATCCACGCGCACTCCTCCCGGGGCCTCCACCACGCGGTGCTGGTGCTCCTCTCGGAGATGCTGCTGTCCCATGGCCTCCTCTCGGCCTCCCTCCCACGCGTGCGGCGGCCTCGTGGTCGGACGCGCGCTGCACGGGTACGCCGCCGTGAAGCTGGCGCTCTTCGGCGAGCCGTACATGGCCGCACTGCTGGGCATGTACGCGCGCTCCGGGGTGGCCGCGGCGGCGCGCGCGCTGTTCAACGGGATACGGCCGGACCCGCACGTGGTGTCCGTGACGGCGATGCTGAGCTGCTACGCCAAGATGAGGCTGCTTGACGACGCGCACAGCCTGTTCGACGGGTTGCCCAGCAAGAGCAAGGACCGCCATGATGGACGGGTACACGCAGCACGGGCGGCCCAGTGAGGCGCTGCGGCTGTTCCGGCAGATGCTGAGGTCGGGGGTGGAGCCCGACGAGGTGTCGGGGGTGCTGGCGCTCTCTGTGGAGGACGCCGTCGCTGTGTTCCACGACCTCGGCGGCGGCGATAGGGACGTCGTCGCGTGGAACGCCATGATCAATGGGTACGCCATGCACGGGTGTAGCGTGGAGGCGCTAGAGGCGTTCGGCCAGCTGCGGCCCCATCTTACCTTCATCGGCGTGCTCAATGCGTGCAGCCACTTCAGGCTGGTCAACGAAGGCCGCAGTTGTTCGCGCCGATGGAGGAAGAGTACGGCATCGAGCCCAGGTGGACCACTACATCGATGGAGTGGGAGAGAAGCAGGGGAGGTGACACGCCGCGCCACGACGTAGCAGCCAGGAGCTCCGCACACCGGCGCTGGCCTCCTCGTCGAGCCACACTGCGCCCTGCTGCCTCTCTTCGACGCCGACCATCCGCCCCAGCAAGCAGCAATGCCTCCAAGCACCGGACAGCAGCCGAGCTCCGCCACCGACACCGTACCCTGCTGCGCCACACCGTCTCCTTCGCACCTCGTCGCGTTCCCACCGATAGACCGGCATGCAGCATCGAAACCGCGACGTCGTCTACTTCGCCACGCCCTGCCGGTGCCTGCGAACGGCCAGTGCCGCCCGCAACGTCGCCCTCCACTACCTCGACGGCCCACGAGCAGCAACCAGCAGCGCCGACGACACGCCCTACTCCCTCCTGCTCCACGCTGTGCTGTGGCACCAGCGCCGCTGCCGGGACGCGGCCAGGAACGCCGCAGCACCAACACCACTGCCTCGACGTCGAGCCGCCGTCGACGCCGTGCTCCAACACCAGCAGCGCGTCGTCGGGGCCTGGAGCGCATCGCCAGCAACGCGTCGCGTGGGGGCGAGCTGGAGCTGCCGCCGCGTGAGGGCTAGGGGCGACCGGAGGAAGGAGATAAGGGGAGAGTAAAGGGAAAAAAGAACCGACATATGGGACCCACCCGTTAGTCACACTCAGGCAAGCTGGCGTGCACTCTCTGCGCCACTGTGTCAAACCGCTGCCACGATGTACGCCACGTAGGCAAAATCATCCTCTAAAACCGCCTCAGGGGTTAATTGCACCGATTTCGAAAGTTTAGGGTGTAGAATACCTGATTTTATAGTTCAGGGTCTAGCCTTGTTCAGATTGCAAGAAATTTGCATCCGAAGCACTGTAGCACTTTCGTTTGTATTTAGCAAATATTGTCCAATCGTGATTCAACTAGGCTCAAAAGATTCGTCTCGTGATTTGCAACTAAACTATATAATTAGTTATTTTTTTTTTTACTTATATTTTATAGGTAGAAATTAATGTGATGGAGATAGAGTGGAAAAACTTACGCAAATTAGGCCTCGTTTAGATGCAAAAGGCTGGAAAAAGTTGCAACTGTAGCATTTCGTTTGTATTTGGTAAATATTGTCCAATCGTGGTCTAACTAGGATTAAAAGATTCGCCTCGTGATTTACAACACAACTGTGTAATTAGTTATTTTTTCACTAACATTTAATGCTCCATATATATGGATAGAAATTGATGTGATGGGAGAGAGTAGAAAAATTTGCAACTTTCAGTGAAACTTACGTGTAATAAACGAGGCCTTAGTGGAAGAGAACAAGGTCTAGATAAGACACAAACCAATAATTGAGGCACTATTTAGACTTTTTCCTCTTTCCCATTCTCCGCAGACGAATCTTGAATCATGGAGCGCTCTCTCCTCTCTTCCCCAACCTCTCTCTCCTCCATTCAACCTCTCTCCTGCACTCCCGGCCGCCGCCCTCATCTGCTGCATACATTGCAGCGCCGCTGCTCTCCATCGCTGTTGCTCCCCACCGCCGCTCGCCGCTGCTGGCCTCCGCTCTCCACCGCCGCTCGCCGCTGCTGGCCTCCGCTCTCCACCGCGCTTGCCGCTGCTCTACACATCACCTGCCCGCTGCACTCGCCACTCAATCTCGCAGTGACTGGTAAGTACTCATCTACATTATTGTAACTGTTTTTTTTTTTTCTGTTCTTGAGCCATTCTTAAATCCCTAAGGCCTTGTTCAGTTCGGTACAAAGTTTCTTTCACGCACTGTAGCATTTTCGTTTGTATTTGGCAAATATTATCCAATCGTGACCCAACTAGGCTCAAAAGATTCGTCACGTGATTTACAACTAAACCATATAATTAATTATTTTTTTTACTAACATTTACTGCTTCATATATGCGGGTAGAAATTGATGTGATGGGAAAGTTGCTGAAAGTTGCATGAAAGTTGCAACTTTCAGCTCAACTAAACAAGGCCTAAGTTGCATTTTGCGGTATAAAGTTCAGATTCATGTCTTCTTTTAGCATCATCTTTCCTTGTAATATATATGCTTATTATTGGAATTAGTGCATCTGCTAAGTCTTTTTTTTTGTCAAAACTACTCACTGACGCGGTCTCATATATTTAGCTGCATAATTATTTTCCATGCTTTCAGAGTTGAATTTCCTATGATTATTTGTTCAATGTTTTCGCATATAATTTTTCTAACCAATCTCCTTGTCAGAATGCTGTGTATGGGACAGATTTAGGTCTTCGATCTACTCATGGTTAGTAATATTTCTTCTGCTCTGGATTTGAGATTTTCTTTCCCTTTTTCTTATCAAACCTTTTTTTTAGAAAATATTATTACAGAACCTTTTTGTAAAAGCATTGTTTTATTTTATTTTTTTAATTTAATACATATCATACTGCAGATCAATCTTTTTTTTCCTTTTCTTCTTGATTTGTTCTTTTCGCTGTTGTGAGAACATGCATTTTTAGTATATGTGCTTCAGTGTGACAATACTTCCAAATTTTTATCTCTTAACAAGATATCACACTTTAATTATGTACTGATGAAGTGATGAATAGTATAATAGTATCTATGTTAGGCTATTTTTTTCCCTACATATCCAGATCCGAGGATATCTAATGAGCATTTCAGTGGTAAAAAACAGAAGACAAATTTGTGTCTTCCAATTACAACACATAATTTAATAAAACTTTAGTTGTGAATATAACTAATTGTCAAATTTTTTCTTACTGAGAATTCAGCTGTTAGAATATCCATGTGTATTCATAGTGCAAATATTCAGTGTACCAGATATCCATCTATTAATTCTCTCAAGGTAACTAACACCGTTACGCAGCCATCCACTTCACCATGACTTATCTGTCTTGCATTAATATGTATTTTTGTCTTCACCCCAGCCAACAGCTGCTGGGATATTCAGTGAGGCATTATGGGATTTAGGCTATGAAGCCAATGATTTGATATTTCTTTCCACCTCCAGCTTCTCTGGAATGAGCTCATGCTTAGTCGGAGCAGAATCAGTGAAGTCATCTTGATGAGGACAAGCATGAATCAATTGTTTATTGTTCTGTCCAGCTCCACTTCAGGGATTTGAGACTTCATTGTAAAACTCACCAATCTCTATCCACTTGTAAGTCAAGAGCTAACCACATGTGCACCAAGTGCTCTTCTAATGATACTTAGCTCTAAGGAAAATGAGACTGAAATCATAAGACAATAGCTTCTCCGTCCATTTAGAGCCACCGACAATCTACTAAATTACAATGAGTCTCTATTATTGTTGCTGAGGGTACACATGTCTCCAACACAAAGGTTGCAAGTGATAAGTGTGAAACTGCATATATCGTTTTTTTTTATGGCATCTGGATCCTTTTTTTTTTAGCTGAATGGCATCCAGATCCTTGCTCTTGATGCATTTGCAGATGTGATTATTCAAGTTTTGAACTGTAAATTAAGACTTATATGGCTTCTGGTTGAAAATGAAACTAGCTATGCTTTGTAGTTTGTACTGAGTTGATTCCCACCTGTAAGTTGGCTGCTGCATATCCTACATCTGTTCACTAAACTAGATGTCTAAAAAAATGTAAATGGGTGAGCTTGATAAAGAGTTGCAGTTGTTGTCGTACCTATAATCCATAACCAGGTGCTTCTGTTAGGATTCTATGTTGGTATGGAAATTTAGTTTTCTTGTGCCAAGGTACAGAGCTTATTTTCTCTGTTTTGTGAATTACTATTTTGTTTGAACAACGGCCATGACTGTCTGGTGCATTCTAGAATGAGCGAACGTTATCAAACAAGAAGTTCAGGTATCCTGCTGTTTTTCTTTCTTTGGCCAAGTTAGAAGCTAGGATCAGTTCTTCTGAATTCGGTTCCTGTTTGTGTGAAGTTCGGGTTATTACTCAACTCTATGCATGTCTCGATGATCTTTATTTTATTTTTTTTTGGAACTCGATGGTCTTTAATAGTTACAGAGGTACTAATAGTGTTTCTTTTCTTTTTACCGTTCAAGACCACAATGGAATGAATCCCTAGTCTCTGTAAAGTACATTTTTACCAATCATGCTTTTGCCGCTGAATTAGTAACCTAATTGGTAAACAAACTGCAGGAATAAACATGTTGATCTGAACACTCAGATCCTAGAATTTTAATCCTTGTTTAATTATTGAGTCAAGAACCATGTAGCAATGATTCCAGAATTTTAATTCTTATTGTAATATTCAGTCAAGAACCATTTAGCTGTTGACTGCTTATATGCTCTTGTACTTTTGAACTTGAGTCAAAGAACATATAGCTGTTGACTCATGCGAGCAGTAGCAGTAGCTCTTCATATATCATTTTAACTAATTTTTACCTACTTTATTTTTACAGATGCTAGGTGTGTATATGGCAGGATGTATACGTCACGTTTTTGGTGTAGTATGCAACCCCAAATGTAGAGATCTCAACTGTGTGGCGAGGATAATGATGTTGGAACCGGGCACTCAAGATCGAGCTCCGGCGGCGTCGCGATCCCGGCTGGTGGTGACCGCGGCGACTTAAATTCTAAGATCGAGAACTCACGCGAACTAGGGAACACGAAGGCACTCACACAAGCAGTTTGTTCACTGCCCAACTGGCCCAGCTTTGTTGCCATTTTTCATTGATTAAATATGCTGGATACACAGGCTTTTGGAGCCCAACGTCCTCGCCACGACGCAGCCACTGCACGGTGCGTCCTTATCTTTCCGGATCGCCCTTGCCACATGCACGGTGTGCGACGTCGTGGCGAGACACAGTCATGCAACGTTGCGTTCACGGCGCAGTCCACGCACATCTCTGGACTACCTGCGATATCTACGTAAATACAATCAAAGTGCAACAAACTAATGCAGGTCTGCATTAGCTAGCTGCATTAGTTTGTTGCACTTTGATTGTATTTACGTAGATATCGCGGGTAGTCCAGAGATGTGCGTGGACTGCAAGATAACAAAACCCCCTAAATTCTGTCGGATGTTTTTGAAAGAGCAGCCTTGTGTTAACTTAATATATCGTTACAAAGGATAGCATGGATTACATCCGGAACCTCATTACACCAAACTTTATCACAGAATTGATCAGCTAGTCTAGCTAATACATGAGCTGCCCCATTGCAAGACCTATGAGTATACATGAAAGTGAAAGAAGTTTCACTCACTAAGTTTTTGACATCACACACAATGGTACCAACATGAGATCTATCTAGATTTGGGGATTGTAACTTCTTGATAATGTTTTGACAGTCTGAAGCCCCCTTAATTCTGTCGGATGTTGATGATGCCAATCCTCCCCCGTAGCTCAACAAATCTGACTCTGCCCAAAGGCTTTGTCAGAAGATCAGCTAACTGACATCAGTGCCAACATGATTCACATCCACCTCGCCATTGCTGATACACTCACGTATAAAATGATACCGAGTGTCAATATGCTTGCTCCTCTCGTGATAGACTGGATTTTTACTCAGCTCCAATGCAGACTTGTTATCAATCAAGTCTGAATTTCTGCACCTCCATGCCTGTCAAATCTGCCAACAATCTGCTGAGCCAAACCCCTTGACAAGCACCAGCTGCTGCAGCCATATACTCAGCTTCAGGCTATCTGCACTGGCTCCGCCATCCACCGTCCGGGAAGAGCCGCGTCATCAGATTCCGGACCAAACAGCTGCAGCGGCGTCGGGAAGCGCCCGCGCCGTCCGGAATCGCGGCTGCCGCGACGCCAAGTTTGGCGCTTGTAGCGCAGCGTCGGGACGCAGCGCTGCGTGGCGCGGGGCCCACGCGGCGTCGTCGTCCGGTCGCAGGCGGGAGGGAGGAGAGAGAAGGGAGAGGGAAGCGGGCGCCGACGAAGCTCGCGCCATGGCCGCCAAGGCCGACCGCTGCCGGAGGTCGCGGGCGCTGGCGCCTCCAGAGCTCGCGGGTGGGAGGGAAGCAGGAGGGCTCGCCGGCGCGGGCGCCGCCGCGGGACGTGCGCTCCCTCGCCGTTTGCCGAAAGCTCCTCGCCCCGCGCCACGGCCTCCTCGCGGCGCTTCGCCGGCGCGCGTGCCCGCCAGCGCCACGGCCTGCGTGGCGCGTCGCCGCGCGGGAGGCGGATGCCGCCGCGCCGCCGGCGCCACGGCTCTCGCGCTTTGTTGGCCCGGAACGGCGCGAGCCCGCCTGGCGGCGCTGGCGGCTCAGCCGCAGCCGGGCGTGATGCCGGGGCGCTCGCCGCCGATGTCGCCGTCGCGCGCGGCCGCACGGCGGGCCGGGGTCGGGCGAGCCCGGCGGACCGCCGCAGCGGGCGAGCCACAGCCTTTCGCGCCGGGGCGAGGCGGTGCATCTGCCGCTATGGCTGAGGCCGGCGCGCGAACGGCGCCCACCGTCGCCTTGGGCTCAGGCCGCCGGTGTTGTGGCTGCCGTGGCCGAGGCCGCCGCTTCGCCGTCCGATATCGCCGTCGCTAGCGGCTCGAGGCCGCGGGACGGGCGAGGCTGGCGGGCCCGGCTGGCCGCGGGCCGAGGCCATCTGCGCTCGCGCCGCCCGGGCGAGGGCGGCGCGCCCCAGGCCAGCGCCCCCAGCCCGTCGCGCGGGCTCGGGACGCCGCGCCCGCCGTCCGATGTCGCCGTCCGCGGGCCGAGGCCTCCGGGACGGGTCGACGCCTGGCGGGCCCGCCGCGCCCGCGAGGCCGCAGCTCCCGAGGCCGGCGCTCGCCATCAGCCATGGCGTCAGCGCGCCCGAGGCCGCCGTCGCGTGGGCGCCTCCGCCGCCGGTCCCTCTGCCAGGTGCGGCGTGCGAGTAGAGAGAGAATAGGGAGGGAGTGGGGAGAGAGAATAGAGGGAGTTAAAAAAGAAATAAAATCTGATGCATGGGTCCCATCTAGTGTAGAGGATGAGATGGAGTATGTATGAGTGCGGGAGAAATTGATATAGAGGAGAAAATCCCGCTGACCAGGACAGAATATTCCCTTTAGAGGATGGATTTAGAGTATGACGAGTGCGGATAGCCTCACAAGTGGATAGAGCTACTGACTTCTGTTTTTGAGAGGTCCAGGTCACCAAGTTTGGTCCCAGAAAGAACACAATGCCTGAAGTGCTTCTGCGATGAGCCAAGTCACCTACATAGTCACTGTCAGTACCCAGTAGGTTCAGTTCTGCATTCCTTCCTGCCACATACCTGCAGCCATAGTCAATTGTGCCTGAGATGTATCTCACTATTCTCTTGACTGCTGCCCAATGCTCATTAGTTGGTGTTTCCATAAATCTACTGGCCAAGCCCACTGCATAAGCAATGTCTGGCCTGGTGTTCACCAAGTACCTTAGGCTTCCAATTATACTTCTGTACTTGGTCACATCAATTTCGGTTCCCTTTTGGCCTTCAACCAGCCTTACACGCTGGTTCCATTGGAGTATCAGTTGGATTACAATCTTTCATCCCACACAGCTCCACTATCTTGGATGCATAAGCAATCTGGCACAATGTAATTTCACCAGGTTTCTGCCTAACTTCCATTCCCAAGTAGTAGCTTAACAGTCCCAAGTCACTCATGCTAAATAGCCTTTTCATTTATTCCTTGAACTTTGTGATTTTGTGACTGTCTGGTCCACAGATAATAAGATCATCCACATATACTCCCACAAGCAAGAAAGAATCACCTTCCTTTCTTCTATAAACAGCATGCTCAACCTCACTTCTTCTGGAACCAAGCCCTTTCAGTTCAGCATCAAGTCTTGTGTTCCATGCTCTTGGAGCCTGTTTAAGGCCATACAGTGCCTTTTTCAGCTTCAGGGCTTTACCTGCACTGTTTGGATCACTAAACCTGGGTGGTTGATGGACATACACATCCTCTTGCAGCTCTCCATTCAGAAATGCTGACTTCACATCCATGTGATGAACTTCCCACTGAAAATGTGCAGCTAAAGCTAGCAGGAGTCTCACTGTCTCCAGCCTTGCCATAGGTGCAAAGACTTCTTCAAAATCCACACCCTGGGTTTGTGCATATCCCTTGATCACTAGTTTTGCTTTATGCTTGACTATGTTCCCTGCAGGGTCCCTTTTTACCTTGAACACCCACTTGAAGCCAATTGGTTTCTGTCCTCTTGGCAGTTCAGACAACTCCCATGTCTTGTTTTCATATATGGACAGCAATTCTGCCTGCATTGCATCCCACCAACACTTCTCTTCCAGGGCTTCTTCCACACTTGCAGGCTCATCAGCTGCCAAAAGACATATCCCACTGTACTCAAAGTTGTGAACTTCTTCTGTACTATCAAAAAGATCAGATAGGGATCTGAATCTTTGTGGAGTCTGAACTAAACTAGAGTCTGCACCCCCTGAAACTACACTTCCCTGTTCATTTTGAGATGCCTCTGCTGCTGGTGTGCTGACAGATCCATGGGGCACTATTGAACTCCCTTTTGTTGATGGAGGTGACTGAGCAACAGAATTTCCACCATCTGGAATATTCCCCCCTGCTGGGTCCTGAGTTTGTGTTATTATCGGAATTGCTACAGTACTCTGAAACGGCTCAACTCTGAAAGTTTCAGTTTCAGATGTACTTTCTCCTTGCTTCTCCCAGTTCCAGGGTCGACTTTCTTCAAACACCACGTCTCTACTGATCACCAAGTGCCTCTCTTGTGGATCATACAACCTGTAACCCTTGGTCCCAGGTTCATACCCCAAGAACACCATTTGCCTTGATCTGTCAGAGAGCTTGATGATGCCTGGACCGACCAGCTTTACATGTGCCAAGCAACCAAAGGTCCTCACATGGTCAACCCTCGGATTCTTGCCCTGCCATGCCTCGAAAGGG
Source organism: Chrysopogon serrulatus (assembly GCA_015844335.1). Classification (NCBI taxonomy): domain Eukaryota; kingdom Viridiplantae; phylum Streptophyta; class Magnoliopsida; order Poales; family Poaceae; genus Chrysopogon; species Chrysopogon serrulatus. Next base: position 406,033 of record JADLZL010004024.1, read on the forward strand.
ATCTTGTTTGTCAAGCTCTTTGTTGGTGCCCAATTCAACACATATACAGCAGTAGCCACAACTTCTCCCCAGAATTCAGGTGGCACTCTCATACTCTTCATCATGCATCTTGCCATCTCAACCACCATCTGATTTCAACGCTCGACAACTCCATTCTGCTTGGGAGAATAAGGAGTTGTAGTATAATGCTTGATGCCTGCCTCAGTGCAGAATACTGAAAACAGATTAAACTCCCCTCCCCTATCTGTTCTTAGTGCTTTCATCTTGCCACCATGATCCACTTCTGCTCTCTCTTTAATTTTCTTCAGATAGGCCAGTGCTTGATCTTTTATTTTCAGCATCTCGACCCACATGTATCTACTGAAATCATCCACCACCAATAAAAAAATAAGAGCACCCCCATAGTGTCTGTGGTGAGATCTGTCCGCACAGGTCTGCATGCACTAGGTCCAAGCCAGTTTCAGCTCTGTAGCCTGATATTTGTGGGAATGGCATTCTGTGCTGTTTGCCAAGCGTGCAACCATCACACACCTGCTCTACACGATCCACCATGGGTATCCCACTCACCATCTCTTTTCTGCCTAGCTCACACAGTGCTCTGAAATTCAAATGCCCATAGCGAGCATGCCAACGCCATGCATCATCAGACATACTGGAAAGCAAGCAAACAGGTGGCACTACTCCAAACTTCATAGTGTATAGACGATTTCTAGTACGAGGTGCATTAATCAGCAAATTGTTCTCACGATCAAACACCTCCAGTCTCCCATCTTTCAGTCTAACATCAAACCCTCCCTCCTCGAGCTGTCCTAAACTCACAATATTGCTCTTCAACATAGGGATGTAGTAGACATCAGAGAGTACCTTGTGTTCATGATGACGGCCCTCAATCACCACGGACCCGATGCCTCCGATCTGGACGCATGATCCGTCGCCGAAACGCACTGAGCCCCACACGCCGTCGTCAATGTGTGACAGTGCTGACCGAGTACCAGTCATGTGGTTGCTGGCACCCGTGTCCAGCACCCACGTGTTGCCGTCACAGATCACCGGCGTGACGTTCTTCTCGGCGAGATGCACTATCTCCCTTGGTGCATTTGCTGTGCTGTTTGCCGACACCATGAACAGTGCCGGCTAATCAGTATCTGCCACAGCCACGTTCATCGTTTCCTTCTTCTCCTCCTTCTCTTTCTTCTTGGGCCGTTTGCAATCTTCCACCCAATGGCCATAGATGTTGCAATTCCGGCAACTCCCTTTACGCCGAGGAGTCCACATCGACGTGAGCTTCACGCCGCCTTGTCCACCGGATACGCCGCCTCCATCAGACTTCACCAGTGACTTCCCTTTCGAATGACTGCTGCCACCGCCGCCACTATTTCCCTCCTTGGACGAACCAGATTGGAAGCGGTGTCGATGCTTCGCCACCCAGTCCTCCTCTGCTAGTAGAAGGCGCCCGGCCTTGTCGGTGATCTGATCAACTTTCTCATCAAGCCGATCCTCCGCCGCCCGCAATCGCCCCACCAACTCCTCCACGGTCAGTGACTTCAGATCACAAAACATTTCGATCGAAACCACCACCTGAGTGAATCAAGCGGGAACTACTCTCAGGAACTTCTTCACGACTCGGGTCTCCTCCACCGTCTCTCCAAGGGCCTTGAGATTATCGACAAGATTGTTCATCCTCATGCCGAATTCGTCGACTGTCTCCCCCTCCTTGAAGGCAATATTCTCAAATTCCTTCATGAGCTTCTGGGCATTGACATCTCTAGCACGATCAGCACCGAGCCTCATCGTCTTGACCACCTCCCACGCCTCCTTGACAGTTTTCTTGTTTCCCAAAGTCATCCACATCTCCTTGGGGACTGAACGCAGCAGTGCGCCCATGGCCTGGCGATCTTGAGAGCGCTTGACATTTGTGCCTGGATCAATCACCTTCCAATCTCCATGGCTTCATAATTACACTGCATCAACATTGCCCATTCGGTGTAATTCGACCGATCAAGCATTGGCCACATCAGTGAACTCTCTAGGACACCGAGCGCCACGGCGCTCCCTGACGCGCCGCTGTCGCCCATGTTCGCCTCCGTGGCCGGCGGCTGGGAATCCCTCGCTTCTTCTTGGCTGGTTCGCACGGTGGACTGATCGAACCGCTGTAGAACATACAACGGCCGTCCCCCACCGCGCACTCAAGATCGAGCTCCGGCGGCGTCGCGATCCCGGCTGGTGGTGACCGCGGCGACTTAAATTCTAGGATCGAGAACCCACGCGAACTAGGGAACACGAAGGCACTCACACAAGCTGTTTGTTCACTGCCCAACTGGCGCAGCTTTGTTGCCGTTTTTTCATTGATTAAATATGCTGGATACACGGGCTTTGGAGCCCAACGTCCTCGCCACGATGCAGCCACTAGACGGTGCGTCCTTATCTTCCGGATCGCCCGTGCGACATGCACGGTGTGCGACGTCGTGGCGAGACTCAGTCATGCAACGTTGCGGTCACGGCGCAGTCCACGCACATCTCTGGACTACCCGCGGTATCTACGCAAATACAATCAAAGTGCAACAAACTAATGCAGCTAGCTAATGCAGGTACTCGACAGAGTTACAAGATAACAAATGAGATTGGTCTGTTAGAGTTTGAAATGCAATCATGTTTCTAATTTATCCAATCGTGCTTCTGATATATGCAAAACCTACTAAGGAGCAGATCCAATCATGTTCATTAAACTGCAAATGTTTATATTTAAAATCTTAAAATTGGATCTCTTGTTACTTAGTTCTTTGAATCAATATTATTGCTGCTTCTGAAATTTTGCTGCAATCATTGCAAAATCTAAGTGGAACTGTGTACTGAATGGGCTGGTTACTCAAGTTTTATCGGATACTGAATTAAGTTCTTATGCAATTTCTCTGAAATGATTACTTCTCAAATGATTATATCTTATGCAAAACTGTCACTTCTTTAATATACACGTTAATATTAGTTCACAATTTCACATTAATTAAGTAGTAGTAAATCTCGGAATGTTATTCTCATTTACAGAAGGCATCCTTTGCTCACTGTACCATTTTCATTCTTTGTAATTTAGGTGGAAGGTCATGCCTTGCTCACGGTACCATTTTCATGCTTTGTAATTAAGGGGGATGTCTGAAATTTCTTTTAATCTGATAAGGACATTCAGACACTTAGAAGCAACAATGTTTGCTCTAATGTGGGCAATTTGTGTTTGGTTCAAGATGGCTTATATAAATGGTACTAGAGGGCTAGCACAAAGGTTGTTACTTCAGGCACTTATTTATGTTTTGAATTTTCTTCGTTGATCTGTGCCATAAAATCTGTAACTCCTATAATCCTAATTCCCACTAACTAATTCTCCGGCTTCTGATTGGTCGAAACTTTAAAAGTGATGTCAGCTGACATCATCAAAGAGTTACCTCCACTAACGCTCATTTATCTCCCACTAACTTTTTCTTTTAAAATAGGAAAAAAGTTGTCCTCCGAAATATGTATAATTTTATGAAGAAAAACTCCTAAATTTTGGGAGGGGGATGACCCTCAGGTATAGTAGGGGTGGGGATTCAAGTAGATGAGATTTGGGTGATGGCCAGTTCAAATAATCTAGACTATGTATGTTAATGGATACAACCTCCGCAATTGACCTACTATATATATATATATATATATATATATATATATATATATATATATATACACACACTAATTTATAGTTTCGACTATTATAAACTCCTTATATTTCTACTTCATACCTGCAAAGAACACGCGGGACATCCTACTAGTAATTTAAAAAATTGAAAACACTTTGTAATATGTATTTGTGTATTATTTACAATGTATTATTTATGTAAATATAAATAAATAAACAATAAATAAACACTTTGTAATACTCCCCGGTCCCAAAATATCTGTCGCTTTTCGCTTCTCGAGAAACAATCGCCGGCAATTTTTATAAATAATAAATATCATCGATTACTATCATCATTAGTATCATCGGAAAGATATTTGAATCTATTTTTTAATAAATTTATTTGAAGATATAAATATTACACTCTTTTCTATAAATTTAGTCAATCTTATGACACAAAAATCAAAAATGACACTTATTTTGGGACGTAGAGAGTATGTATTTGTGTATTATTTAGGGACCGGAGTGTCCAATTTGAAAGTATTGGAGCTAAGATGAGAATTTGGAACAAGTTTAGGATGATAAATGTGCAATTCAAATGTACCAGGACCTAGATAAGAACTTGAGACAAGTTTAGGAAGTTGAATGTGTAATTTGAAAGTATTGGTACCTAGATGAGAACTCGGGACAAGTTTGGGGACCGCTGGTGAAATTTACTCTAAAAAAACATTGTAAATGCTATGGCAATAAGCAGGTAAAAATAAAAAAAAAGAAGAATAGGTACGTCAAATGAAAAAAAAGTTATAAAAAACTATTACAATCTTTTCTTAGTTGTTTGTGCCACCTCCTATAGTATCTATAGGAAAAAAGAAGAAGATAAAAGTGTCATATTGGTACCACGGAGCAAGAAGCATAGGTGATAAGTATTTTAAAAGAAAGAAGGTAAAAAAATGGAAACCGGGCATGCACAATGTGCATAGATGTTAACATAGAAAATATATAAAACAGAAGGAAAATGATTTAATATTTAAAAGAAATTAGATAGAAACATAAAAAAATATAAGTAACAAATACAGAAAAGGTACGCTAGATTAGTAACATATTTAAAAATAGAAATAAAATACGAGTGTGTGATAGGTAAGAAATGAAATATGAAATATCTATATGACAATAAGCTGGCGATCCTCGAACTTGTCCCGAGTTCTCATCTAGGTACTGTTACTTTTAAATTGCATATTCAACTCCCTAAATTTGTCCTTAGTTCTCATTTAGGTCCTGATACTTTCAAATTGCACATTATCTCTCTAAACTTGTTTCAAGTTCTTATCCTAGTCCAGATATTTTTAAATTGAACTCAGGTCCCTAAACTTGTATTATTGTAACATTATGGTCTATTTAGCCTCACAGCACCATCGTTGTTCTAAATAGCGAGCTAAATGCTATAGCATGCTATTTAGAACACTACATTGCATGCCACTCACTACACTCATCCTGTTGTGTTGCAGGGACATCCCTATCATTGCCGAGAGGGGCGAGGAAGGCTAGGAGAGTTGGCAACTTAGTGTGAGGAGATGGCGAGAATGAGCATGATGTCCTATGAGGAAAGCAAGGAGTATGGTGGTGGCAGTGGTGGTGTTGAATGCAACTATCGCAAGGTGTAGGGTGACGCCATGTTGAGGTGGAGCAGGAGCGAGCCAAATGAAATCAAGGACTGTGGCGTGTTGACAGTCCTTAATGCCTATTTTATACCATCAACTATTGCTCAATATAACATGATATCAACCATAAAGCATAGTTGTAGTGTTTGATTCTAACGAGTTCCACGAGTTGTGTTGTTCTTGATCGTTTTGCAGGTACATCCAATTTTGCATAGAATAAAAGTGTCTCAAATGATGAATTGGACTACACCACTGCAACGGGCTCGTCGAGACGATCAAAATGGACATATCATTTGCTATATTTGGAGTCCAGAGTCAAAAGATATCAATTCCACACCGAAACCAATACTAGAAGATTCTAGAAGACACGGGAAAGCGACCAACCGAAGGTGGGGCCCACCTGCTACAGGGTGGGGCCGGCCGCCCGGCGCCCTCTGGAGCCCATTTGTGGCCCGCTTCGACGGACGGCCTCCTACCGCCTTAGGGTTTGCATCTCCACTATTGCTGAAGTCGAATTAGTCCCATATCGCCTGTCTAGAAGAGGTGAAGGCTTTTCTAGACTATAAATAAAGAGGTAGACCCCCCTCCCTGAGGGCACCACATTATTATGGAGATGTAGAGGCGTCCCTCGAATGGATGACCTCTCATCTCTAGAGAATTAGGGGCTAGACTTTCCAATGTAGTAGAGTAGTTCTAGTTGAGAGTTAGGGGGAGAGCGGCGCTACGCCCGGGTTCGGAGGAGTCTTCGCAGGAGTCATCAGAGTTTCCGTATATCTTTGTATCTATTCTTGTAAGACTTATGCTTTAATATATTTATCTTCTCTATTTACTTTATGCCTTTATATTATGTTTAGTATAGTTGTTATATTTTAGCATGGGA